>JAQFVV010006233.1:6126786-6471786 GCA_028023455.1 Epiperipatus broadwayi
TGTTACAATATATATATATATGCAAAACCATAAAACAATACAGTACTAGATTAAATTCAAAATTTTACCAAAATCCTTACACAACCATGGTTTCATCTACTACAAATAGACCTTCTCAAGTGAAAATCAACCTAAAGGAAAACATATATATATACAAACAAACAAACCTTCCCATAATTCATTTCAAACTCCACCTTCCCTTAATATCAAAAGAAGTCTTCATAAGATTGATAGCCTCAGAATCAAGGAGTTTTATCATCAAAGTCTCCTTTATTCTTCTTTTTAACTCATTCTTTTCATAAAAAATAACCGAAGCATTGTCAAACAATATTCTATGACCTGTATTCAATTCATGAATATATAAAGCTGAGTTAAGATACCTATGTTTAACTCTACTTATATGAACCTTAACCCTTTCATTAAGGCTAAATTTACTCTGGCCTACATAAAATTTACCACAACTACATGGAATTTTATAAACAATACCAGGAATAGACCTACTATCAATAGACTGCTTTGAACCATTAAGTAATGAATTCAAATCAGAACCTTTCCTCCATGCAACCTTCTTTCCACCTAACAAATGACTATTCCTATAAACCAAATTATAAATTGATGCTTTAAATGGTAAAGACATATAATCATCATCCTTACCAACAAAATTCTTATCATCCAAATCACGACTATAAACATTATTATTAAATACCACTTTTTTAATAAAATCATGACTATAACCCAATTCTACATATTCAGCAGCAAATTGACTTTTTTGAATATCAGCATCATTATTAAAATTATTAAGCCTTCTATTCCAGATCGGAAGAGCACACGTCTGACATTTTTTTATGTAAAAAAGGAGTTAAAAAGAAGAATTCTTTCAATTTTAAAAAAATTAGAATGTTTTTCTGCAGATAAGATTAAGGTTTTTCATGATTTGCTTTTGCTGTTAGAGGATTCAATGTATTTTATGTCTAATGATGTGTTTTATAAGATTAGAGAAGGTTGGGTTATTGGTTATGTCATTTCTCCATTGATGTGTGCTGTCTATATTGATTATTTGGAGTGTAGTATTATTAATATGTTTTCATGTTCTATTAAATTATTTGTTAGGTATGTTGATGATTGTTTGTTTGTTATTCAGAAAGAGAAATTAGAAGAGTTTTTATGTGGATTGAATGGTTTTGATTCTAGTATTAAGTTTACAATTGAGGGGGGTGGTTTTGATTTTGTAAAATTAAAGTTTTTAGATTTAAATGTTGAGAAGGTTAATGATGTTTTGTTTTGTAGTCATTTTATAAAACCTAAAAATTTGAGAAATATGATTAGGCCTGATAGTTATCAGCCTTTTATACATAAAAAATGTCTTTGTTGAATTTTTGTTGTCGGAATAGAAGGCTTAATAATTTTAATAATGATGCTGATATTCAAAGAAGTCAATTTGCTGCTGAATATGTAGAATTGGGTTATAGTCATGATTTTATTAAAAAAGTGGTATTTAATAATAATGTTTATAGTCGTGATTTGGATGATAAGAATTTTGTTGGTAAGGATGATGATTATATGTCTTTACCATTTAAAGCATCAATTTATAATTTGGTTTATAGGAATAGTCATTTGTTAGGTGGAAAGAAGGTTGCATGGAGGAAAGGTTCTGATTTGAATTCATTACTTAATGGTTCAAAGCAGTCTATTGATAGTAGGTCTATTCCTGGTATTGTTTATAAAATTCCATGTAGTTGTGGTAAATTTTATGTAGGCCAGAGTAAATTTAGCCTTAATGAAAGGGTTAAGGTTCATATAAGTAGAGTTAAACATAGGTATCTTAACTCAGCTTTATATATTCATGAATTGAATACAGGTCATAGAATATTGTTTGACAATGCTTCGGTTATTTTTTATGAAAAGAATGAGTTAAAAAGAAGAATAAAGGAGACTTTGATGATAAAACTCCTTGATTCTGAGGCTATCAATCTTATGAAGACTTCTTTTGATATTAAGGGAAGGTGGAGTTTGAAATGAATTATGGGAAGGTTTGTTTGTTTGTATATATATATATATATATATGTTTTCCTTTAGGTTGATTTTCACTTGAGAAGGTCTATTTGTAGTAGATGAAACCATGGTTGTGTAAGGATTTTGGTAAAATTTTGAATTTAATCTAGTACTGTATTGTTTTATGGTTTTGCATTTATATATATATATATATATATCACCAAACTTATTAAAAAATGATTAAAAAATAATTTAGTTAGAGTTAATACAAATTGGCAATAATAATGCGTTAAAGTTCTTTTTTTTGTGGACGTATTTATGAATTACTAAATCATTCTTTTTTTTTTAAATATTAAAGTTATTTGATGATTGTATTTATATCTGACACTCACAACTTATCATAACTTATTCCTACTATACCTATTCTGATGTTCCAGGTGCTATATGCACTATTTCTTAAACTATTTTTTGCATCAGGGTATTCATAATTAATGAATATATGTCCCATGTTGGGTGCCATTTATAATGGTCAGGGATGTGGAGATCAATCGTATCTTACCGTATCTGTCATACAAGACACCACTAGGTTACTTGAACCTAGAAATTTTATATAGTAGGTGGATATGCACTGTTAAAGATCCAACTCTTACATAGATATTTTATCACGACCACCAGCCCTAGTTACTAGCTCAAGAAGATGCAGAAACTTAATATATTTATTAAGATATATTTTTATAACACAAAATATTTAGTTATGTATATATAAGTAATAACACACAAACTAAAAAAAATAATTATTATAAAAAATTATGCTTTATGTTTTGTTTTATTATTATTGTTTTATTTGTGTTTAATTTTAATTTTTAATCTTTGAATGTTGAGCATTGGTAGGCCACTTAGACAACGGATTTAAAAGATCTTCAAAATGTTTGATTCCAGGCCAAAGGTCCACAGCCACACCAATGCTCGCTTCCAGATATACATCCATAACCAATGCATAGTGAACATGTTAGCATCAAACCATGCTGACAGGAATGTGCATCTGACAGCATGATATTATTTGAAGAAACATGAGTTTTGTCCAGTACAGGAATGCACATCTGTCTGTTGAAGGGATCATGCATGTAATATATTAAAGAGAATAACACTACATATGGATGAGAGAGCAGTCTATCTTGCCAGTTTACTGTCCCAATCCATAGAGCTAAAAGGAGTCAATGGTGCAGAAAATACATCTGTATCCATTGCAATGCCATGACTGCTTCTTTGGGGTCATGCATTCAGATGGGCATGTTGTCCTAGTGTGCGGACACACTTCACATTACATTGATGTAAATGTCCATCTATCTCTCCACCAGAATTGACACAACTATGAAACAAATAATCTGAAATCAAAACCCCCTTAAAATGAATATATACACCTGGGTCTCTTTTTATGCAGACTTATTTAACATGATTTTGAAGTTACACAATTCGTGTTTCACCGGAAGTCGATTTCTGATAATGTGCTATTACTTTAAATAATAAATTTCATGCACTTACGTTATATTGAAAGTAATAATAAATTATTGGAATTCAACTTTCATCTTAGTAATTTCAATATTTTCAGTGCTTTAAAATAGTAAGATTTTATGCAATAATGAAATTAAAATCATGATTTCCACATTTTATGTATACACATATTAAATTTTACAAGATTATAATGTAAATTTGTTCAAACATTGTGCATGTTAATTTTGCATTTTAAATCACATTCTGTTTTTGCTTTTTAAAAAAGAATGTAATCAATTATTATTTTCTTATTAATGACACTAATCAATAATGTGCTCTTAAATTTCAATGAGAGCTAAATAGTTGTATGTCTGGATATTGTGAGCTTCGTAAACAATTAATAAAATCATCATTTCAAAGATTAATTACTAATTACGTTGTCACCAGAAAATCATAATAATTAAAACATGTATAAAAATGTAAATTACTGTACTGTAAATTATGCATAAAAATATATTATTTTGAATAAAATTAAATATTATAGTTAAAAAAAGTTTGTCTTGTATCAATTTTTTTCAAATTTGAAATTTTTTATTAGTCATATTTTATTTCCTTATTTTTTTTTTTTTGTGCAAATTTTAAAGTAATTTTATGTTGGTGCTTTGCTTTTATGCGAATTTTGAAAAATCATAGACCTCATCCTCCCTTTTTCAATGTAAGTTACATCTATTTTTGCGTAATTTTGTTTGCGTGTGTTTTCTGAGGAACCTATCTATCATGTAAAACAAGACTCAGGTGTATTTAATTGAGGCTAAATGGCTACCCACACTCAACTTACATTAAATTTAATAATTTAATGAAAAAAAATATTTTAAAGTTTTAAATCATTTTAAAATGATACATTATATTTAACTTTTTTTTTTTTACTACAAATATTATTTAACCTACTTTTCCTTTCTCTTAAATTCAATGATGCACAAATAATGAGAAGTATTTTCATCTTTAAATTTAAGTTTGCAATTGCAAACCCCTACCCTATTACAAACATATATTAATTAAGCATGAGTAAAAATACATATTTTAAGAGATTATGTTTAAAACTTTATCTATGACTTTTAACATTGTAAGGTTTATATATAAAAAAAATAAAGTTCAGGATTGCTTAAGAGAGAAAGTCTATTGTTCATTTTAAAGCCAGATAAAGTTCGAAGATTTTAAATTTAATAGAGTTTTATATTTCATTTTATCATTTATATATTTGTACCTCCTTGTGTCCATGCTCATTCTTTCACAATGAAGATCTAATTTACACAAGAGCCTTTTTCTTGTGGATGATGATGATTTAGGAAGTTTGATGAGGGTTTTTGCATACGGCACCAGTGGTTCGATTCTGGGATCCATGAAGATAAAAACTGCCTTCATTTGGCCGAACCGAAAGAAGCACGATGAAGCTGATTACATTCTTAATGATAGTGATAATGGCTTATTAAATTTTTATTTTTACTTTCAGAAAAGATGAATGAATTTAAAACATTAATTTTCTAATTCTCTAATTAATTATTTTCTTTTTGATTTTCTTTTTATAGTCCAGGAGCATCTTATCTCTAGAATGCACAGATCTATCAAACAGATTCTATATCAGTATTTCATTGGTTCTTTGAGTTTGTGGCTAAGTAATTTTTGGGTTTGTGGCTATGTAGATGTTTCTACTGAGGTCTGTGTCTATATCTTTGGGCAGGAAAAGCAAGTCTTTTGTTTCTACTCCTTCAATTCTTATCTCTTTCGTAATCATCTTTTCAATGGTCATTTTGCCCTAAGGATCTGTTTGTAATTTTTATTTTTAAGGTTAAAAACTCTCTTTGTTATTTTTTTAACATCCAAAGGTTTTTATTATATTTTATTTAAAAATTAGAATATTTGTTTCAATTCTATATTTTTTTTAAAGCTTATCTTCTTTTAATATTTAAATTAAACATATTAATAAATTAATAATTCGTTATTTGTACATTTTGAACATTTGTGATTTTAATTCAGTATTAGATATTTATAAAAAAGTTAAGTATTAAAATTTAAATGTAATGCATATATATATATATATATATATATATATATATATATATATATATATATATATATATATATATATATATATATATATATATATATATATATATATGTTGTACCAAAATATTATCTGTTCATATATAATTTTGTCTAAAAAATTATTAAAATAAAATTATCAGGAATAATATTAAGGTTAATAAATCAATAAATAAATTAATAAAAATCTAAAGAGTTTTTTATCAAACAAAATGCAGTTTGCTTTAGAAACTTAAAACTAGAATTTTAAAGGGTTAGTCTTTAAAAGTTTATACATGAAGTTTAAAGTTTTTTTGTGTGTGTGTTTTAAAAAAAGTAATTTGCTAAAAACAATTAATTCATAGTTTTATGGGGAAAATTAAAAGTAGTTGATTTTTCAAATAAGTAAAAAATATCTTTTATGTTGAAGAAAGTAAAGGTAATCTTAAAACTAAATTGAGTTTATAACAATGAAATATATATGTGCATAAATGACAAAGTAATGTTAAGTATAAGAAATAGTAAAATATATGTGTGTGATTGTAAACATAGCAAAATGTCTGTGTGCAAAAATGGAATAAATGAAAGTTAAAAAGTTAAAAACACTCAGCGATGGCTACTAATTAAAAATGTAAAAACAAAATGAGAAATGACTGCTAATTAAAAGATCTCCAACAACACTTAATTAAAAGCTTATCTAGAATAATGCAATTAAAAACAAGGAAGAAATTTCAACAACAAATATTTCTGATGGACATCAAAATGACCACAGTTCATATTAATAAATAGTCCAGTGTTTCATTGGATAATCAGTTGAGTTCAATCTATCAGTGAGTTCAATTAGTCAGTTTATTATATATCCCCAGAATCAAAAATGCAATGCTAATCATCCTTGAAATCATGTGAGTTTCTCTAGCCTGAGTCCAATGAAACATCCATCCTGGCCAGAAAAGTATAATGCTTGCCTATCAACTTGAAATCTACTGTCAATATTTAACTGTCTCTAAGAATAGTGCCATGGAATAATAAACCTCCCCAAGAAACCATCGTATCCAGCCAGCTGGAAATATTTTCACTTGAAGAAGCACCCAGGAAGAAAACAAAGTCCGACTGAAAATAAAGTACACAGACACAGCAAACAGCAAGAAGTATCCACATTCTAAAATTCCAGGTAATATCATTTTTCTTATTTTCATTTCTAAAGTGGCCATTGCATAGTTTGAAGCCTCCAGAGTCAAATAATAATGAACTCTATGAATAAATGAACAATTGATGTGTATGTTTGTGAATGTATAAATTAATGCTTTATGATCTTATAAATTTCATGTATTTATTTAATGTTCTCTTATATTTTATTGCATAAATTATGAATGTGTGGTGTCCTTATATGTCATTATCATTATATAGTTTAATTTCTTTATAAAGGTATTTAAAATCAGAATAATAAATGTTTAGTAAATAAATTATCTTTAAACATAAAACTTAATTTTGCCAGTCAATTTTTTTACCACTAATTGAAACAATAATTTGTTATTCTAGTTCAAGTGGCTGAGCTAGTCATGGGTATATCTTAGGCATTGAATTTGTAGCCATTGTTCAAAGCACATTATTTATCCTCTGATAAGTAACTGGTGCCCATGTTTCTACAAAACATAAAAGTGCTTTGAATGTGGTGCAGAATTCAACAGTCAAGAAAAAATCTATTTTCCTTCAAATGTGGTCAGTTAGATATATTTTACAGATATATCTGCTGTCTTGGATTCAGGTGCTCTTTGAGTGCTTTCTTCTTTGCCTAAGGGGTTGTGGTGGAGTAATACATAAATTGCCAGGGATTTTATTTGTCTTTTTAATTATTTAAATCTGGTAAATTCTCAACCCAGTTCAATTGGCTTTCCCAATGTAGGGACAAACTAATCAGAAATGACAGTAACTAAATACTTTGTTTCTTGTTTGTAAATAAAAAAAAAATAAAGAAATGCTAAATTGCATAATTGTATTTTAAAGTGGTATAAAATAAGAAAAAAAGAATTGACCAAAACTTTTTTTTTTTAAATGAAAAGAGATTTTGATATTTACGTTAGTTAAAATATATTATTCCGTTAAATTAGAGACAGTTAGATATTTTGGGTGGAATTAAAGCATTAAGAATGGGTAGAGAAAAGGGACAAGGGGTGGAGTCAGTTATATGTTCCATGTAAGAAAATAAATAAACAGTTCATATTTAAATTTAGTGAAATAAAAATATTGTTTCAAAAATGGAGGAAATAGAAAAAGAATATATATCTGAGATGTGGATGTTGACAAAAATGATGATGAAGATGATGAAATAAATGTGAGAGTTCAAAAAAGAAATCAGGCAAAGTCAGCAAGAATTCATTACAGAAATAAGAGAAATGAGATGCGAGATAACAGGAAAGGTACTGAAGAACTTAGATATCATAGAGTTAGATTCTGTTAAAGAAAGTCAGGATATAGAAAAGAATGTCAGGTAGTAAGAGATGTAAGTAAAAGGAACAAGGAATTAGAAAAGGTAGATCAAGAGATAGTAGAGCCAGATAGGGATAAGTATAGTAGTTTGTAAATGAAAATTGAATTAGAATCAGATAGTGTTGAAACAAATAAAGTAGAAACAAATGTAGATCAAAAGATAAAAGATAATATAAATGAAAGAAGTAAAAATACAAAGGTTAAAGTAAACATTCATGTTTGTTGTAAACATAGATTTAAAAAAAGAGAGAGTAGAAAAAAATATTCTCATATTGAAGTAATACGGAGCTTTGCTAAATATAAAACGTTTTGTAATTTACAAGGCCGAAAATAAGATGGAATGGGAAAAAGATAAAGTAATAAATTATAAGTGAGGGATAGACAAGGCAGGAAAGTTAGTTTATATTATAGAGTTAGTAGGTAGGAAGAAAGAACTGTGTGACAATGTTTAGGAATTAGTTAATGGACAGAATATTAAAGTAAATGGAAACAAAAAGGACCGGAAATGGACTATGAATACAATAATTATTTTGACATAGGAAATAAATCTGAATCAGAGTATCGCTATTTAAAACTACAATAAAAGTAAAAGTTGAAATGATGAGTTGTTTTCATAAGTAATAATAAGAAGGCTTCACTGGATAAAAGATTTTTTCTCCATGCATATATTAATAAGAAAAATGTTAGTATATAAATAGGTCAAATAAAATCAATAAAATTAAGTTAAATAATTAAATAATATTCATTAAGGCTGTAGCTTCAATCACATGCGTATAAAATGCGATAGTAGGGACCTCTACAGGTCTTAAAACCACAATCTTACTCTTGGAAGAAAAGAGGGGAACCCTTCTTTACTTCAACCATAATGTATCTGTAGAAAATAATAAATAAAGTAGCATAATAAAATAAAAGTTTGTTTTGAATACATGCTGGCTAATAAAAGGAAGTTGAATAAATGGTTTAATTAAAGTAATCAAGATAAATAAATAAATAAAAAGCTGTAGTAAAATAATAAAAAATGAATTGTAATAAAATAAAATAGTTTTTTTCTGAATACACACACGTTAATAAAGAAGTTAAATAAATGACTTAAAATAATATTGTAAGATTAATATAAATAAAGATGTAAAATAAGGTTCGTAATGGTTTAAAAATAATATTGTAAGATTAATATAAATAAATGTGAAAAGATAATTATTAGTTCATATAAATTATAGTGTAAGGAAATGAAATGTAAATCTAATTCTAAATTAGAAGGGTATTAAGAGATTGTAACTAGTTGAAAGGAGGGTAGGAAGTATAGAAATAAGTTTTAGGAAAAGGTAAAGCTGTTGGCTGGATGAAATTAGCACCTGTAATGGAATTATCAGGGATCATTCCTCTTTATAAGTGTGCACTGGGAACAAACAGAGTAAGCCATGAATCACTTCTTCTGGGAAGAGTCCCCATATTTTATATTTCATTTCCAAAGTGTAAGTTGAATTGGACAGTAGATGAATCCTGCCTTTCACAGTGACCTTTTCTTTTTTCAAAGTCCAGTAGAAACCTGGCAAATGAAGCTTCGTTTCAACTACATATAAGCTGATATAAGCCAGTAAACTCTGCATCTGTGTCATTTTAAAATCCCTGTTGCACAAAAAAGTGTTATTCACATGGTCTTCATCTAGTACATGGATCATTGGAAGCAATGTAGTCAGCATAAAAGAAAGAAATGTATAACCAAACAGATTGCCCTCAACATGTATAGTTTAGATAAAGAAAAACAAACATAGATAAATAAAGTTCAAGCAAGTATTTTAGATTTAAGAATTAAAGTTAACAGAGATAATATGGTCAAAAATGATGCATTTTACTCTCAAACAGAGAAGGTGTAATGTACTGATATCTTATCTGTGTGTATATATATATATATATATATATATATATATATATATATATATATATATATATATATATATATATATATATATATATATATATATATATATATATATATAATTTTGTCTAAAAATTATTAAAATAAAATTATCAGAAATAATGCGAAGGTTAATAAATCAATAAATACGTTTATAAAAATCTAAAAAGTTTTATATCAAACTAAATGCAGTTTGCTTTAGAAACTTAAAACTAAAAGTTTAAAGGGTTAGTCGTTAAAATTTTATAAAAGAAGTTTAAAGAGTTTTTTTTGTGTGTTTAAAAAAAAGTAATTTGGTTAAAACAATTAATTCATAGTTTTATGGGGAAAATTAAAAGTAGTTGATTTTACAAATAAGTAAAAAATATATATCTTTTAAGTTAAAGAAAGAAAAGGTAATCTTAAAACTAATATTGGGTTTATTAGAATAAAATATACATATGTGTAAATGATGAATTATTGTTAAGTATAGAGAATAGTAAAATATATGTGTGCAATTGTAAACATAGCAAAATGTTTGTGTGTTCAAATGGAATAAATAAAAGTTAAAAAATTAAAAACACTCAGTGATGGCTACTAATTAAAAATGTAAAAACAAAATGTGAAATGACTGCTAATTAAAAGATCTCCAACAACACATAATTAAAAGCTTATCTAGAGGAATGCAATTAAAAACAAGAAAGGAATTTTGAGAACAGTTATCACATCAAAATGACAACAGGTCTTATTAATAAATAGTCCAGTTTTTCATCGGACAATCATTTGAGTTCATTCTATGAGTGAGTTCAATAAGTCAGTTCATTATGTATCCAGAATCAAAAATTACAGTGCTAATCATCATTAGAATCATGTGACTTTCTTTATCCTGGTCCAATGAAACATCCAACCTTCTCAGAAAAGGATATTGCTTGCATAACAACTTGAAATCCACTGTCAATATTTAACTGTCTCCAAGAATAGTGCCATGGAAAATAAAGCTCTCAAGAAAACATCAAATCCATCCAGCTGGGAATATCCTCAATTGAATCAGCAACCAGGAAGAAAACAAAGTCCTACTGAAAATAAAGTACACAGCAAATAGCAAAAAGTATCCATGTTCTAAAATCCTAGGTAATAAATTTTTTTATTCTCATTTTTAAAGTAGCTATTGCATAGTTTGAAGCCTCCACTGTCAAATAATAATGAACTCTATAGCATTCATAAATAAACTATTGATGTGGGTGTTTGTGAATGTATATATTAATGCTTTATGATCTTATGAATTTCATGAATTTATTTAATGTTCTCTTATATTTTATTACACAAATTACAAATGTGTGGGATCCTTATATGTCATTATCATTATATAGTTTAATTAAGTTCTTTATAAAGGTATTTAAAATCAGAATAATAAATGTGTAGTAAATAAATTATAAATAAATCCATTTAATTCTGTTTCTAATCATGACTCAATCCTTTTTTCTTTTCAAAAATATTGGAGGGGGTTAGATTGTATAAAGAAAGAATAGTAAAAGAGAGTTTATATATAAAAAGATATAAACCTGTTTTAAATAGAATTGGATAAGACATGAACAAAGAATTATTTTTGAAAATAAATTCATTTTTGAAGTATATAAGAAAGAAAAAGGAAATATTTTTTTTATTGTAACAATTGGTTTTTTCGATAAAAGAAAATGTAAGAAGGGAAAGTTTTTTGAGAAGGGAGTCAAGTAAGTATGGTGTATGTTTTGTGTTTTTAATTTAATTGATTTTAATGTATTTTATTTATTTTTAAATTTTATGGGGTTTATATGTTTTATATTGTTTTTGATTATTTTTGTTTTTTGTTTTTTGGTTTTATTATGTAAAGTTTGTTTATAATGTAATGTTTTTTCTAGATCCTTAAAAATGACTATAGAGTAAAGATAGTCGAAACATTGGAAATAAGTGGTTTTATATATATATATATATATATATATATATATATATATATATATATATATATATATATATATATATATATATATATATATATATATATATATATATATATATATATATACATCAAATAAAGTTTTTGAAAAGAAAAGAAGTGGTTTTAATTATAGAATTATATGGCTATAAATAAATTATCTTTAAACTTAAAGCTTAATTTTGTCAGTCAATTTTTTTACCACTAATTGAAACAATAATTTGTTATTCTAGTACAAGTGGCCGAGCTAGTCATGGGTATATCTTAGGCATTGAATTTGTGGCCATTGTTCAAAGCATGTTATTTATCCTCTGGGTAAGTAACTAGTGCCCGTGTTTCTACAAAACAGAAAAGTGCTTTGAATGTGGTGCTGAATTCAACAGTCAAGAAAAAAATCTGTTTTCCTTTAAATGTAATTATTTAGATATATTTTACACATATATCTGCTGGACTGGATTCAGGTGCTTTTTGAGTACTCTCTTCTCTGCCTAAGGGGCCATGGTAAAGCAATACATAAATTGAAAGGGATTTTATTTGTCTTTTTAATTATTTAAATCTGGTAAACCCAACACCCGGTTCAATATATGTATAATTGCAAGGAAATAAAGTCATATATCATGTGACTTAATTTAATAAGCATGTATAAAAATGTCATCTAATGAGCATAACAAGCTCTTAACATGCTTTTGAGACTATCTCTATTCTTAGACTGGTATTGTAACCATCATTTTAATCCAGCAGGTTAGATATATTTTTAAAGCACTATTTTTATAAGGCTATAATATGAAATATTTTTTATCTGTACTATTATAATAAAAATCTTAAATAGTGTTTCAATAGTATGTGTTGAAGTAATTTTGTTAGCCTATTTAATTCACAATTATTTAAATGTTATCTTAGATTATTTAATATCTGCTTGAAAGAATAAAATTAATAATTTTACACTAAAGAGGAATTAATCTAGAGCTTAATATTTTTCAAATAGATGTAATAGATAAAGTTAGTCTATACTGTCAAAAATAGTTAGTTAACTTTGTTAGGAATTTTTAGTTGTCAATTTTTAAACTAAATAGTTTTAAAGTAATAGTTTTAATGTATTAAATATCAATTTATGTGAATGGTATTGAAATCAGAATTTAAATATATAAGTATAACTGGTTGATATTAGTGTAATTTTAAATGAGTTTTAAAATAATAGCCAATAACTAATTTATTTTCTTTCTATTAAAATAGTTATATTTATTGTGTGTGTGTGTATGTGAATGTTTAATACATGCAGATGAAATATTAAAAGTTGAAAAGATTTATTAAAAGTAAGTATACATTAAAACTTGGTACAGTCAATCAGTTTTAATTTTTATTAGTATTAAATAAGACATTTATTATAATAACTAAGTTGTAATTAAAAAGTTTATTTTTGTCTAGACAATTACATGACCAAATCATCTGAATTTAAAGTAAAGTTCAAGATCACACCAATTAAAAAGTCAATAATGGGCTATTAATTCAAATATTATAATGTATATTTGAAATTGAGTGGTTTTTGAAATATAAAAATACAGTAGAAAGTTTTAATATGCATGGGTGTATAAAATGCAGACCTTAATAATTATTATTAAAATTTTAATTATACTTTATGTTTTGAATTAATTTATTATTTAAAAAAGAGTCAACTTAAAAATGATAAGATTTTTATTTTAACATTATTATGCCTGAATAAGAATAACCATAGATTATCCATCACAGTATTTCTCCTGAAAGCCTGTGCTCAGCTGATTCATTAAGCAATAAGTTTAAAAGTATGCTAAAATTTAATGTTTCAAAAAAAGCCAAAGGAAAAGAGAATTCACATCAGGAAAAGCATATTGTTTCATTTTAAAGAATTATTAGCTAAATTCTCAATTTTTGCTATAAGTCTATCTTTGGAAAATTTTGACTAACTTTCTATTAATTAATAATACTAATTAGTGTTACTAAAATAATCAATGTACTTCTATCAAGCTAAGATATAGAATAACAAACTTTTATAAAAGTATCAAGTGTATAAAAAAGGAAGCAGTGATAATTATTTAAAGGTGTCTCACAAAATTATAATAAAAGACCAATTTTTAAAAATCTACTCTTTAATTATCATAAGAAAAAGACTATATCCATATTGTTTCATATTAAAACAAATAATATAACTATTCATCTTGAGTTTACTTATTTTTTTAATAGTTTAGTTAAATGCTGACTGATTCAAACTTGTGGTTTTGTACATAGAAAAAAATAAATATGATTTAAATTTGCAGAATCATAAGTAATCAATTTATTATTATAATAAAACTCTATAAAGAGCAATTTAAAATTAAAATTATCCTTTTGTTAATTCTTCTTCTGATTGACATTGACAATGTGTTTTGAAAGAAACTGTATGCTATTAGAATTATCTGCTAATAGCTCTCATCATTATTTTGAAGTTGTTAAATTTCATTGTGAACATTATTCAAGAAATTTTAATGTAAATCATCATCTCTGTGTGCTCAATTTTTATAAAGGACAATGTGTTCATATATCACAACTATTTTTGGTGGAGACAACAAAAGAGATATTGAATTCTTTCTCTCTCTCTCTCTCAGCATTTATGTAAACAAAAGCTTGTTAGGAGCTATTGGTAAAGCTCCATCTAGTGATCATAAAATGCAAGCTAAAAGCAAGATATAAAATTTATAACTTGTTTTGTTTATCATAAGTGTACCCTTGAAGGTTTTTGCAATAATATATATTGCAAAGGCTTTTACTATATGGTGAAACTCAACTGATTTCAGACCCATATAGCTATCTAGTTTGTTAAGCTGGATTTGAAGATATATGTGTCTGATAATTTTCATGCTTTCAAGCTGATAGAAACATGTTTGATAAATGCTGATTTTAAAGTTAGTATGTAGATCTAGTTTCTAGTCTCCATACCCTTCACTGACATGAGTAAACTAGCTCGAAACCAACTAGTCTGGAGGTGGAGACAATGAAAGAGATATTGAACTATATCTCTTTTTCTCAGTGTTTATGTAAGCAAAATCTTGTTAGGAGCTATTGGTAAAATTCCATTTAGTGATCATAAAATGCAAGCTAAATGCAAGTTATGAAATTTATAACTTGTTTTGTTTAATATATATATATATATATATACATACAGAGAGAGAGAGAATGTTATGTCAATACTATTTCAAAATAAATAGGGATCGGCATATATATATATATATATATATATATATATATATATATATATATATATTGTGCCAATGCCAAATTGGCACATGTATATAAAATAATTTTGTATAAAAATTATTATCAAAATCTTTTGGAAAAAAGAATTTGAAAGTTACAATTAATTACTTTAAAGAGGGGAGAGGGAGTTTTCCTATAAAAAAAAAAAAAAAAACAAACTAAGAGTTTCATAAAAGTTAAAGAGTATTATTATTATAAATTAAAAGTTTAAAAAAAATATAAAAATCTCTTTTCATTCCAGTTTATTATAATAGATTATATTAGTGCGTGCGAATGTAAACAAAAGTATGCATGTAAGATATATATAAAAAAAAAAATAAATAAAGAAATGAAATGTATTTCAAAAGAAACACAGTGGTGGACTGCTAATTAAAGATATGAAAACAACACATTTTAAAATAGCTACTACTAATCAAATATTCAATCGAAAAACACGTTGTCATATAATTAATCTAAAGGAATTTCGACAACACGTATTGCCGGAGGATATTAAAACAAAAACACTTCGCAGGTATAAATAGACTTTTTTTCGTTTTATCATTCATTCAGTTGGAGTTTGAAATTCAGTCTAGTTTTACTGTGTCAGTTTACAGAAATGCAGTGCTGAAAAGCTTTTGGAAATATACGCTTGTGCTCCAGCCTTTTTAGTCCAATAAGATCATCAAAACCTGCCTGAGAAATAATGTCTGGATAACAACACAGAAACCCTCCGTCAAAACGTGCAGCTGTCTCCAAGAAGAAACCAACGGATTACCATAAATTCTCTTCCATAAACAAAATCTAACCGGTTAGATACAATCCATCAGAAGCAGCAGAAGTAGCCACCGACAAGAAAAAAAAATCCTAGGTATCTGTTTTATTATTATTTACAAGTAGTAGTCACCACTGTAATCCGTAAATATTGAAGATTAACATTATATGAACTCTATCATACATAAAAGGAACTATTGATGTGTGTGCGTGAGTTTCAAATGTTATTAATGCTTTATTATTATTTTTGCGAATGAGAGTTAATTTAAATGTCTAAGATTATGTTGCTTTGTTCATGAAATATCCTATCATATGTTAATTAAAAAAAAAAAAAAATGTGCGTGTGTGAAATTTGGATTTATAAAATGTTTAGAATGCGTTTATGTTGGTTAGTAAATTATATTTAAACTTAATTGATGTTGATTGAAATAAATTATCTTTAAAATTAAACTTGATCTGTCGGTCAATTCTTTTTATCAATCTCTTATTAACAATAAATATCATTGATTAAAATTAGACTGGGCTGGTTAAGGGAATTGTTTCGAGCGCTGGATTATGAGCCTACTACCCGAATATGTTAGTCTTCAGACTAGCTGGCGCCCCGGGGTTTACCCCGAAACAAATAAAGTATTTGGATGGTAGGGGTTTGAATCTAGCAGCCGAGATGGGCCATTGTTGATAGTTAAAGCTATTAATAAGATCTCCCATTTTGCTCGAACGTGCCGGTTCGTTCACCTAACCTTTATAATATTATAAATGTATTGTGAAGGAGTTTGAAACCGGCCAAAACTTATATATACGTATAAGTAGGTGGTTTCAGCGGTTCGACCCGGTACATAAATGGCTTTACCCAACGTTTGGGGCTGAACCTAAGAAATAACAGTAAATAAATGTTGTGTTTCTTGTTTAAAGATAAAAACCTTAAAGAAATCTAAATTACGTAGGTAAAAATGTATTAAATTAAAAAAAAAAAAAAAAGAATTGACCGAAATTTTTTTTTCTTACTTCTTTAAATGAAAAGAGATTTTGTGCTATTTACGTTCTGTTAAATAAATGACAGTTGGGTGTTTGGGCGGAGTTAAAGCATTAAGATCGGGTAGGATAAACGGACAAAGGAGAGCGGAGCCAGCGTGTATTTCTAGTTTAGAAAGAAATAAATAAAATAGTAATTAGTAAACTTATTAAAAGAAAATACGGTATCAAAAATAATATAAAAAAAAGTAAAGTTTAAAATTATAAGGATGACAAGAAATAAACCTAAAATGGAAACTCAAGGTAAAAAAACAGACAATGTTCCCAGCGAGGAACAAAATAAAACCGAAACTAATGAAATAGAAAAGGTCCCCAGTGAAGAAAAAATAGAAATTCAAGCGAAAGAAGTAGAGAATGCGTCAAGTGAGAAACAAAAAGAGGAAGACAAAAAAGAGGTTGAGCAAAAAGAAGAGAAAAGAGAAATCATAGCTTTACTAAACAGCATGTTTGAAAAACAAAAAGAAACAGCAGAAGAATATAAAAAAATAGCTGAAGAGCTTAAAGACCAAAATAATGAAATGAAGAGTAAATTGGAAGGGCAAGCTGAAATGCTTGAAAAGTTAAAGGACCAGATCGAAATGGGCCAGAATAAAATAAAAGAAGAAATTAGGGAAGAAATACAAGAGATTAAAACACAAGTAGAAAATCAAATAGAGACCGCTTACGAAGTAATTGAAAAAAATAAGATAGAAGAGAGAAAAGTAATTGAGGAGATAAAAGTCGGAATGACGGATTTAGCTCGGAAAGTAAATCAAAAAAATGGTTCGCAAACGGAAATAAAACAGTGTGACCACTCGAGTGCAAACGCGCACATTATGAACAACCCGGCAATCGTGAACCAGTTTTTGAAAATACGAATATTTTCTGGCCATCAAGGTGAAGCTCCTATGGAGCATTTAAATAGTTTGGAGTGCTATTTCGCTATGAATCAATTAAGTGAGGAGGCTATGATCGCAATAGCCTGTAGCCATTTACAAGGGAGCTCTCAAGCTTGGTGGGACTCTTTATATAAAAAACCCGTCACTTTTGCCGAATATAAAATTGCTATTTTAGCGAGTTATTGGAGTGAAGATTATCAGGAAAATCTTCGTCACCAGATCTCGCAAGATAAATGGCGACCTGGTGAACCGTTTGTTTTTTTTTTTAGAAGGCAAGTGGCAAAATTACGCTCGTTAACAGCAGACCCTCTATCTGAACAACAAATTGTCAGGATAGTCCGCCATAGTTTTCCTCATAATGTCGAGCAAATGCTCATAGGGACTGAAAGGAAAACAGTGGAACAAATGGCGGAATTGTTGAGCGCTTTCGACAGAGCTAGACCAACGGGTGACACGAGAGATAGGGGATTCAAACCCCAACTTAGAGAGCCGGCTGTAAACGCCGTAGGGTATAGACGTAGGTGGAATTCGGGGAGTCCCCGGAGGAGACGCTATTCTAATAGTCCCGAGAGAACAAGAATCTTTCGAAGAACCGACAGCGATCCTGACATCTCGCATACTAGAGTTAAGGAAAGGCCCAGGGGTGATTCTCAATCCCCCAGCACGAGTGGCTATATGCGAAAAAAAAAATATGATAGAGAACCGCCAGACAAAAATTAAAAATATGTAATCTGACGGATTTGCCGGCTTGACCAATTATTATCGACCATGGACTCGGAAAAATGGACAATGTTTGCTAAAATTTAAAAAAAAAAAATAAATGAGTATCAAGTTAGTTCGAATAATTAAGAAAGATTAAAGTTAATAATAGTAAATATATAATAATCTTAGAGTTTTTAAAATGTCAAAACCCTCGATTATGTCTTATCGATTATATTGATATCCCAGCTCATAAGTCTAGAACATAGCGGAGCGTGACATACACAAAATAAATGTGTAAAATCAAAATAGACAAACGAAATGAAAATGTTTTTTTTTTTAAAAAAACGAAATAAATAAGTGTATAAGGAAAGTGTTAATGAAAATAAAACATTAGTAAATGATTTAAAATATGATTCCGTAATATAAATAAATATGTAAACTGATGTCCGTGATGGTTTAAAAATAGTATCGTAAAACTAATATTTAATATGTTCATAAAGGTTTGAAAATAATTTGTGAGATCAGATTAATAAAAAAAAAATATATATATATATAAAGGCAATCTAAGGTGTATTAAGAGTGTGTAAGTAGGCATGGGTATATACGCGCACATACACTGTAATATTCGGTAAATACGATACCTTATGATGAGTATCTTAAATGTATTTATCCAGATATCCTTTTAGGTTATTTTCTTGGTACTGCTGCACCTTATGGTGAGTGCAAAAAGGGGTTTATTTATTATAGATTCCCTGAAAGCAAGTCCAGTAATAACTCGATATCTAGAGTATTAGTAGGTGTAGAATTATGCTGCACATATACACATGTGTTAAATAAAGATGTTCGTAACGATTTACAAATAATATTATAAGATTAGTAATAAAAGTATAAAGTCAGTCTAATGTGTATTACGAGTAGGTAAGTATGCATGGGTATATACGCGCACATACACTGTAATATTCGGTAAATACGATACCTTATGATGAGTATCTTAAATGTATTTATCCAGATATCCTTTTAGGTTATTTTCTTGGTACTGCTGCACCTTATGGTGAGTGCAAAAAGGGATGTATTTATTATAGATTCCCTGTATGCAAGTCCAGTAATAACTCGATATCTAGAATATTAGTAGGTGTAGAATTATGCTGCACGTATACACATGTGTAGGAATTATCTAAAATAAAAAAAAAAAAAAAATTAATAAATCTTTATAGTCAACAATTAAAATTGCAAGAGATAAAATGGTCAAAAATGACGCATTTTACTCTAAAACGGAGGGGGGTGTAATGTGCCAATGCCAAATTGGCACATGTATATAAAATAATTTTGTATAAAAATTATTATCAAAATCTTTTGGAAAAAAGAATTTGAAAGTTACAATTAATTACTTTAAAGAGGGGAGAGGGAGTTTTCCTATAAAAAAAAAAAAAAAAACAAACTAAGAGTTTCATAAAAGTTAAAGAGTATTATTATAAATTAAAAGTTTAAAAAAAATATAAAAATCTCTTTTCATTCCAGTTTATTATAATAGATTATATTAGTGCGTGCGAATGTAAACAAAAGTATGCATGTAAGATATATAAAAAAAATAAATAAATAAAGAAATGAAATGTATTTCAAAAGAAACACAGTGGTGGACTGCTAATTAAAGATATGAAAACAACACATTTTAAAATAGCTACTACTAATCAAATATTCAATCGAAAAACACGTTGTCATATAATTAATCTAAAGGAATTTCGACAACACGTATTGCCGGAGGATATTAAAACAAAAACACTTCGCAGGTATAAATAGACTTTTTTTCGTTTTATCATTCAGTCAGTTGGAGTTTGAAATTCAGTCTAGTTTTACTGTGTCAGTTTACAGAAATGCAGTGCTGAAAAGCTTTTGGAAATATACGCTTGTGCTCCAGCCTTTTTAGTCCAATAAGATCATCAAAACCTGCCTGAGAAATAATGTCTGGATAACAACACAGAAACCCTCCGTCAAAACGTGCAGCTGTCTCCAAGAAGAAACCAACGGATTACCATAAATTCTCTTCCATAAACAAAATCTAACCGGTTAGATACAATCCATCAGAAGCAGCAGAAGTAGCCACCGACAAGAAAAAAAAATCCTAGGTATCTGTTTTATTATTATTTACAAGTAGTAGTCACCACTGTAATCCGTAAATATTGAAGATTAACATTATATGAACTCTATCATACATAAAAGGAACTATTGATGTGTGTGCGTGAGTTTCAAATGTTATTAATGCTTTATTATTATTTTTGCGAATGAGAGTTAATTTAAATGTCTAAGATTATGTTGCTTTGTTCATGAAATATCCTATCATATGTTAATTTAAAAAAAAAAAAAAAAATGTGCGTGTGTGAAATTTGGATTTATAAAATGTTTAGAATGCGTTTATGTTGGTTAGTAAATTATATTTAAACTTAATTGATGTTGATTGAAATAAATTATCTTTAAAATTAAACTTGATCTGTCGGTCAATTCTTTTTATCAATCTCTTATTAACAATAAATATCATTGATTAAAATTAGACTGGGCTGGTTAAGGGAATTGTTTCGAGCGCTGGATTATGAGCCTACTACCCGAATATGTTAGTCTTCAGACTAGCTGGCGCCCCGGGGTTTACCCCGAAACAAATAAAGTATTTGGATGGTAGGGGTTTGAATCTAGCAGCCGAGATGGGCCATTGTTGATAGTTAAAGCTATTAATAAGATCTCCCATTTTGCTCGAACGTGCCGGTTCGTTCACCTAACCTTTATAATATTATAAATGTATTGTGAAGGAGTTTGAAACCGGCCAAAACTTATATATACGTATAAGTAGGTGGTTTCAGCGGTTCGACCCGGTACAATATATATATATATATAATGTAAATATTTTTAAGTATTGTATATATGTGAAACATTAAAGCAAGTGAAAGTAACAGATATCTTTTATAAATAATTATTTCAACATACTCATTTTTACTGACATTGTAAAATAAATGGAGAATAAGGATTCACTGTGAATATAAACTTAGAAATAGAATATGCAAGCAAATAGTAGAAAGATTTGAAAATATAACAACATGCTGTATGGTAAGATATATTTATCAGACATTATATAACTTATAAAAAATTTATACACACACATATATATATATATATATGGTAATTTCATTGAAATCTGTCAATACTTAAAAATATCAATAACAATTAACAATCTCAAGCTGTTGTCATGGCGATTCCCTTTGAACAATAAACATGAAAATCGACTTCTATTTATGGTAATAATATGTTTATATTGACATTAAAGTTTGCAACTTGATTGCAGAGAATAAAGTTTTGATATAAATATATATGTTACACTGCATATATTGTGCTTAGTAGCCTCATTACTTACAACTGCTTTCAAGAAAGATAATATGATTATGTATATTATCCTCTTTATTGCTGGTTATTTTATTGGCCGAGTGAGGTAAAAGCCTAATGTTTTAATTGTCCAATTCACAAAGTGACATGTCAAAATACAAATTTAATCATCAAAATATATTCATCTTTTAATATTATTTTCACTTTAGTTTCATTTGTAAAAAGTATATTAATAATTTGTCAGTTTATGAAAGTGAATGAAAGTTTTTTCAAAAATAAATTTCTCTTTTTAATTTTAAAATTATGTGCATGTGGAGAAATGTAAAACAATATTTTTGACCAACAAAAATGTTTTGGATGATGACATGATTTGTTTACATTGCAGAAAAAGCAAATATTTTTTGTAATTTTTGTTAAAATCTTAACTATTTTTCTAAAATAATTTTATTTTTAGCATATTTTATCAAAATAATTTGTCAAAAAATATGTTTAAAATGGTCTAAAACATTCGTTTATCATTTTTGAAATGAAGCAAAACATATCGTAACTCTTGAGTTATTGACATTTTATTTCTTTGTCTCAAAATGTAACAGCCAATAAGATTCAAGAAGAGCACACCTACTTCTTTTTGTTAAAGTTTCAAGACAGTTTTATTGATTTTTTACTTGTAAAATAATTCAAGAGAGGGCAGCATCTTATAGAACTTTTTGTAATTTTTCAAACGACAGTAAAATCGTTACCATACCATACCATTAAAAGTGATGGGATTTGAACGGTCAGAAGTGGCATGAAATCATCACATTTTTAACCACAACTAGCAATCGTTGCATTAAGAGTTATTTTTAGAATCAAATACCTAGAAATAATTTATTCTATTATCTTTGATGATCTTTGATATTATTTATTTCTTACCAGTAGTTAGTGTTACAAGATATCCAATATAAAATTTAAAAGAGCTTTTTACATGACTGTAATATCCGACATTTTCCATATATATATATGTCAATAGATGGCATTCTACCAAAAACATCATCAAGCGTATGTTTACATAAATGTCAGAGCAAGCATTCACTATCTCTAACCTTAATTCCACTTTCAGATCATGGTTTCAAGCTATTTGCTATCATCAGTGAAAGACAGGAATAAGAAACTAGATCTAAACACAAACTCTGAGCATTTATGAAACAGTTTCTATTCAGCATGCAAGTGTGAATGATAGCAAATAGCTTGAAATCATGATCTGAAAGTGGAATTAAGGTTAGAGATAGTGAATGCTTGCTCTGACGTTTATGTAAACATACGCTTGATGGTGTTTTTGGTAGAACGCCATCTATTGACATAAATACAAGCATTAGCAAGTTTTTAACTTGTTTTTTGTTTTTCATAAATATATATACAACACATACTTAAACAAATATGATATTCTTAAACTAGATAATAAATAAAATAAAAACATATAAAACAGACTAGAAAAAAATGTTATCTTAAATATAATTATACAACTTACAAAATAAATTATTAATATATTTTAATCACAAACTTCAGTTAACATAAAACTATTTTATACAGGCATTTTATAGACATTTATTTTCAGGCTGATTGAATATAATGGGAAAGAAAATTAGAAAATTCTATAAAATTATTGAATTAAAATCTTGTGTTTGATTAAATTTATTACAATTTATTTTTTATTTAATTGATATTATTAACATTTGATTTATTTTTAGAAATTTAAAGAATTGGTTATTTTGTACATTTATTATTTTACAAATTTATATTATTTTTATTATTAAAATTATAATTTCAAATAAGAGGCATTACAATTGGATAATATTGTATTCATAAAAAAAAAAGCAGTTATTTAAAAATGTGTTAAGAAAATTTAAAAAAAAAGAACAATAAATCAATCCATTCAAAATTATATTTAATGATAACTCTAATTTATAATGTAAATAATTAATTTTAATTATATGCTCATATATTTTCAAAAGCTAATTATAATACATTTTTAATTATCTGAAATATTTTTATTACAATTTTATCTAATAAAAATGTGAATTTTATAGAATGTAGAAAAATGTTCAACATACACAAACATATATATTGTGCCCTTGTCTGTAGGTCATAGGTAGGGTAGAAAGGTCAATTATTAAAAAATTTTAAATTTTAAGTTATATTTGTAAGATATATAAATAATAATAAGAGAATGAGATTTTATAGTACAATTTAAAGCTAAAAATACCTGGTAGGTAACAGTGTAATAAATTATTTTAAAAGAAAACAATTAAATAAAGCTTAATCATATCATTGCTTATGGTTGTGAAACTGGCCATATAAAATAATACAGCTATAGATAGTTAAAAGTATATCAATTATTTGAATATAATATTTTAAAACTAATAAATTAAATAAATACTATATGTAGTGTATAATTATATTTTAATAATTAAATTTAATAGAGTATAATTTATTAATAAACTGTGGGATGGTGAGAATTATATTTAGTTCTACATTTTAAAAATTATTTTCTAAATTTTTTATAAAATATGTCAATTTTGGTAATTTAAACCAAGACGTAAATAAAAAATCATTTTTATAAAGTTAGTAGACACGTGACCGTATATTAAATACCTTCACACACATTCTTGTTAAAATAATAATAAACTGTGTGAATTTAAAACTAGATATAATTGCCATCGATCTTTAAAGTGAAAGTTAAAAATATTGAATATTGTTTTAATAATTATTTTAAAACTTAGATGATTTTTTTTTTATATAAAACTATAATTGAATTTAAAAATATTGGTATAAATATTCCAGACATTACGTCATCAATTCTTAATTTTAAAACATCTATGCTGTTATCAAAATAAAATGAATAAATTGTTCGCGCTAAAATAAATATTAACCAATCAAAGGATGTAAAATTAACAGACAAAATCTAAGAATTATACAGAGCGGGAGAAGTAATGTGTAAGTGAAAGAGAAAGTAACAAAATTTTATGGCTGGTAACATCGTAGCTGAACAGTAATATAAATTTATAATTTCGGATTTATTCTAAAAGTTATTCTGTAACATATAATATATTTTTGACTACAGAGATATGTATTGCTAATTTTAAGTTTATCTTACCAGGAAATTTTATTCAAATTTAACCAGAAAGCCTAAAGTAACATGGAAGTACAAGAAAAAATATTTAAAGTGATTGCTGAAAGAAAAATAATTGGAAATCATCTTAATGCCACCTTAGTTGTGCTCAACCTGAAACTTAATCTTATAACTGAAAGGAATACAATTGGGACGATATGTGAAAATCTGAAAAAGAAGCTGCTGATCGTCAAGAACAATTTATGACGATAAATTTACAGAGCTATTTTAAAACTAAGTTATACTTCTCTATGAACAAAATTTTAATATGCGTTCTAGTACCAAGAAAATAATAATGAAGAAAAGTGTTTATTTTAAAAGGGAAACATTATTAAAACTATGGTTCCAGAATGTTAGAATAAAGTAAAGAAAAAATTAAAGACTAATATGAAAGTGCTATGTGTATTATGGAAAGGAACGAAAAAACTTTATATAAGAGAAATGAGAAAATATTACAAAGAATTTAATGGAAAAAATGTTTGATCAAAGAAATCTAAGATTAAATGACTAAATAAAAATGGATCCATGGAAATAGAAAATTATTGAAGATTTTAAATAAAATATCTACAAGATGCATCGGGGGAAACCAGACGCGCGGGAAAAAGCTAGCAGACTATGTTGAAGGAGATATCAAGAGTTAATAATTGTATAAAATATTGAGAAAATTAAGGATCATCGTTTAGGAAGAATTATTAAACAGTTATTTTTTTAATAGAACATTAAGTGACTGAAGGAAAAAATAAAGTGTGTTTTTTTTTTTTTAGCTTTACTATGAACAATTTACAAGCAAGTTCGACAAAGCAGTATCGTAAATATAATTTAATATTTTTATTTGATTGTATTTAAAATATAAAAAATCTATATTAGCTTAGGGAAACATATAAACATGAATTTAAGAATAATGAGATTTTAAATATAATAGCTTAATAGAATGATAGAAATATTATTATAAAAATAAAAGGTATGTATGGAAGTTTTAAATATCTACAAGAAGTAATGGAATGGTGAAGCCTTCAGAATACGATCAAGAAGATAGAGATCGTTTTGGTAATTGTAATATTATTGATAATGCATAATGTATTTTTTTTTAGGTCATCTATTAATGAAGAATGATGTATGAAAGTTTTTAAAATTATAAGTACACATTTTATCCAACATTAAAACATATATTTGAGATAGTAGTAATTTTAAATGTGCATGCAATAAGTTGTTTTAAAAATATATTAATAATAAGTATCATAATAATTATGTGATTCTTTTGAACTTTTATGTTGCAAAATCTTCAGATGATTTTAAAATAGTTGGTATATTATAAATATACGAGATAAGTAGTAAAAGATTTTCTTAAGAATAGCTGTATAGTTTGAACTAAAAAAAAAATGAATTTTATTATTGTTAGAAATGTAGACAGAAATTTGTCGATGTACTGCATAGATAAATCTAGAGAAATAAAATCGGATAGTGACTTGGTAGTACTGGTGTAGAGGAAACCAAGATGATGTTTTTTTGCCAAGAAATAAAAAAAATCAAATATTTGGATCATAGTATTTTGTGTGATTTCAGTATAGCTAACTAAGTCCTATCACTGAACACATATATTTTGGACAGTGTTTTTTACGTATCTTTGAAACTTTTGATGTTATATAAAGCTGAAGGAATAGCTTTAGCATCACTCCTATAGTAGAGGTGGATAGACAGATAAAAGTCACTCCTCTATGGTGTTCTTTAAATTCACTGTGCCATCATTGTCAAGTTTTATGACGGATAATATTCTAGTTGTTTTGATCCTGCGCATCTATTTTCGCTATCCTTGTTTCATGAATATACATCGTCAGAAAGATATTTTTATAGAAATGATACATAAAATAGAAATGAGGCTAGGCTGTCGTTATGTAAGAATAGTTTATTTACTAGAATGAGTTAGAATTGTTATTTTAAAAGTGAAAGTATAAATGTCATAAAGAGATGAAGAATCATATGATATAGTTTTAAAGAGTAATTCGGAAAAGAATATTGGATTTTTTTTAAAGGTAAAATCTAAACAAAGTTTTTAAAGTAATAATAAAATTTTAATATTTTATATGATATTTAAAAATAGAGATTGCATGTTGGTTGAAAAATGATTCAATAATGTGTAACAGATATATGTATTTGTGCATGGTATGTTAATGATTGTAATTACCATACGAAGCAAAGGCTTGGATAAGTATTGGATTAATAATTATTGTATAGTCAATAATAAAACGGAACATCAAAATGTCAAGAAGGGTTTGAATCTTTAGGATTCCATACGAATAATATAAAAATAGAATTTTATGATTTTGTATAGTTTTACTACGAAGGTAAAATTTTTGTAAAAATATAATTTTAAAATTAATAGAGATATAAAGTAGTAATGATAATTATTGATAGATACATTTTTGTAACAAGCTAAACTAAAATCAGATAGCTAATAATAATAATACTGTATAAGAGTTAAAATAAAATAAGTAGAAATTTAATGTTAAGAGATAAACTAGTAAAGTAATTTTGTAACAGGAAAGTAGGGATATCCGATGTATATAATGTAAATATTGTTATTTGTATAATTATTAATAAACTATGTTGTAAATTTATTTGTAAGCTTCGTGTCTTAGTTATTATTTCTCCACATAGAATGCATGATATCGCAATACACATTTATAATTGCAACAGACATATAATTTTGCACAAAGTAGATAAACATAAAAGTGTTATAATAAATTTTTGAAAATTTATTTGTATGATAAAATTAAAGGATTATAACTATATCGTTTATTGGTCATAAGTTGGTTGCCACAATATTAAAATAAATTATATGCTAATATTACAACACGTATTTTGATTGTC
The DNA here is from genome assembly GCA_028023455.1 of Epiperipatus broadwayi. Lineage (NCBI taxonomy): Eukaryota > Metazoa > Onychophora > Udeonychophora > Euonychophora > Peripatidae > Epiperipatus > Epiperipatus broadwayi. The sequence continues at coordinate 6,154,713 of JAQFVV010006233.1, forward strand.
AGATTATTAAAGACTACCACGAACGTAATATTTATTTATTTATTTCATTTAAGAAGAAATAGGATTACATTATACTATTATTATCATTATTCTTATTTATTATTGTTAGTTGTTACGTAGTGAATTTATGACATAAAATTCCCTTCTCATAGTTTACTACCGTAATTTAAATCATTTTAAATGCAATTTATGAACCTGAGATTTATTTGATTTGATTTTATTTCATTTATTTACTTAAATTATTTAATTGAGCTAGATTATTATTACAAAGAATAATAAGATATGATTATTATCTTAATCGTAATGCAAAGAGCTTGGAAAGTCATAAGAATACCATAAGTTGATTATTTAGTATAGTGTTCTTATGCCATTGGGATATATCATGTGGATATATCTCAATGTAGTCTGTCTCGCTCCCCATGTCGTCGCTCCATGTCTCATGAAAATAATAAATTTTTAATAATATAACTGTATTTATATTTTAAAGTTTAGAGCTAGTAGTAATCATTTTTAATAAATTAATTTCATTCATTTTTGTTAAGACTGAGCTAGAGAGAGAACCCGGAAATATATTTTAAACATTATCCTAGATTATTTTCTATGGAGTGGACGCGAGAGAGGCGACGGGGGAGGAGGGTACAATATATATATATATATATATATATATATATATTGTATATGATAGATGATATATATATATATATATATATATATCATATATCATCAACCATTATCAATCCACTGCAGGATGAAGGTCTCTCCAAGTTTAATCCATCTTCTCCGATCTTTAGCTTCTCTTCTCCAGAACACCCCTGCACATTTTCTTATTTCATCCATCCATCTCACATGTGGTCTCTTTCTGGGTCTTTTACAATCTCTTGGAATCCAGTTTAAAATTTCAATTGTCCATCTATTATCATCTCTTCTAGCAATATGTCCAGCCCAACTCCACTTCAATCTTTTAATTTTTTCAATAAGGTCAGTAACACCTGTTTGTTGTCTTAACCATACATTGCGTTTTCGATCTCTTCTTGTTACTCCCAACATACATCTCTCCATACTCCTTTGAGTGGTCTGAAGTCTCTGTATTGCTCTTCTATTAAGTGTCCAAGCCTCAGATCCATAAGTAAGAACTGGTAAAACACATTTGTTAAAAACCATCCTTTTCGAACACATAGGCATATTTCCTTTTAGTATCAAGTTATTTTTACCAAAACCACTCCAACCAAGTTTAATTCTATGATTAATTTCCTCCATTATGTTTCCATCTGTATTAATAATCTGACCAAGGTATTTGTAACTGTTAACTTCTTCTAATTCTTCATAATCAATCTTTATTTTCATATTTTGAGCAAATCGATTAAACATTACTTTAGTCTTTTAACATTTATCTTTAGTCCTACTTTTCTACTTTCATCTGCTAACTCCTGCAACATTTCCTGCAGCTCTGAAGCATTATTTGCAAAAACAACTACATCATCTGCGAAATCTAAATGACTTAAATACTTTCCATTTACTTTCACTCCTTTAGTTTCCCATTTTAATCCACAAAATACTTCTTGCAGCACTGCTGTAAAGAGTTTTGGGGATATGGAGTCACCTTGTCTTACACCTTTCTCAATGTTGATTTTTCCAGTATCATTATGTAATCTAATTGTTGCTGTTGCATTTTTATAAATATTCTTTAAAATATGACAATATCCTGGATCTATACCTTGATGATCCAATGCTTTAATCACTGAAGAAATGTGTATAGAATCGAATGCCTTTTCATAATCTACAAATCCAAAACATAATGACAACTCATATTTGTTTGTCCTTTCTATGACTTCTCTCAATACCTGGATATGATCTATTGTACTAAAACCACTTTTAACTCCAGCTTGTTCTCTGTAAATCCAAAGTTCTCTGTAGACGAGTTGTAATTATCTTGGTAAAAAAATTATATAAAACTGACAAAAGGCTGATAGGTGTGTAATTTCTAATATCTTCTTTATCACCTTTTTAAAATATTAATATTATTACTGCATTCTTCCAATCTTCCGGTACATCTTTATCATTTAGACATTTGGTATATAACTTTGCTAAAATTGTTTCTATTTTTTCACCTGCTTCTTTTAATATATCAATTATAATTCCATCATTTCCTGGAGCCTTTCCTTTCTTCATCCACTTAATTGCATGTCTCATTTCTTCATTTAAAATTATGGGCAATTCGGAAGATGTAATAGATATAGGAGGTACTTGTTCTTTATTACTATATAATTCTTGATAAAAATCTTCTACCAATTTCATGATGTCATCTCTCTTTTTAGTAATAATTCCATCTTTTTTTCTTATTGCAGATATAAATTTCCTACCAATACCAAAATGTTGTTTAACATTTTTGAGACTTTTATTTTCTTCTACAGCTTTCCTTGCTTTTTCACAGTTATACTTTCTTATATCATTTTCAACTCTTTTCTGTACCATTTTACAAAATTCGAGATATTCAATTCTTTTTAATACATCATTTTTGTATATCTTCATAGTCCTTCTTTTCTTCATAAATTCTCTAGTCTCAGTAGAAATTTTATTAGTCAATTGCTGCTTTTTTTTACCAGCTATGTTTGTTGCAGTTTTTAAAAGTGTATCAATTATTTTCATATTAATTTCATTCAAATCTGAATCATGTTCAAAATCTCCTAACACTTGAAACCTATTTGTAAGTTCTAATTTAAATTCATTCTGAAGATTAGGAATATCAACTGTAAATATTGTTTTTCTTAATAATTTTTGTCTCTCTAGTTTTACATTAACACGTAACTTACACCTTACTAATCGATGATCACTTCCTGTGTTAAATTTATTAAGAACATTACAATCTTGAAATATGTATTTTCTGTTAGTCAAAATATAATCCAATTCTGCTGTACCTTCATTTGGATGCTTCCATGTCCATTTCCTTTTAACATTTTTCTCAAAAAATGAATTCATAATATAAAGTTTTTCTTTTTCTGCAAACTCCACAAGTCTATGTCTTCTCTCATTTCTATTACCATAACCAAAATTACCTACAGCAATTTCATCTTTCATTTGTCTATCAATTCTAGCTTTAAAGTCTCCCATAACAATTTTAAAATGTTGTTTATTCTGATCAAAAGCCTTTTGTACATCCATATAAAAATCTTCTACTACTTCATCACTATGAGAACTTGTTGGGGCATAAACCTGAATTATCTGCATTTGGTATCTGCTATTAAGTTGTATAACTAATGTTGCCACTCTGTCCGATACACCATTGTGGAGATTGTGGAGATATATATATATATATATATATATATACCTGGGTCTCATTTTATGCAGTATATAGGTCCTCAGAAAATGTGCACAAAAGAAATCGCACAAAAATAGACATAACTTACCTTGAAAAATGGGGATACCGACTGTAATTGTCCAAAATTCGCATAAAAGCAAAGCAACAACGTAAACATTACTTTAAAATTCACATAAAAAAAATAAGAAAATAAAATATGACTAATAAAAAATTTAAAATTTGAAAAAAAATTGATACAAGACAAACCTTTTTTACTTTTGTTTATTAACTACAGTATTTAATTTTATTCAAAACAATATATTTTTATGAGTTATTTACATTTTTTTTATACATGTACGGTATTTTAAACATTATCACTATTTGAGACATCAGATTCATCATGATGTGATGTGATGTGAGGTTCTGTAGCTTCTTCTTAAACGAAGTCAAGAGGAAATACAACTAAAACGTTTTCCAATTGCTGTTGATCCTTCTCATTTCGTTAAGCGATCTAAAATTGAAATTTTTGTTTACAAAGAAATTCATCTTCTTGGGTATTTTTTCTCTCCTTTAGAATAAACTAAAAGTTTAAAATAAAAACAAGAACATAGACTTATGATAATAAAAAGACAACGACTCACTACTGTTGGGCAAAATTTAATTAAAACTAACAATTAAAAATAAAATTCTTATTTTTGTCTTTAATTTTTTAATTTTCAATTCTGTTTAAAAATCAAATTTCATCGTTTCACATCAACTTATTGTTAAGTAATTTTTAAATTGTTAATTACAATTAAAAATCAGATTTTAGTAGTCAAATTTAATTGTGCCCACCGCTGTTATTCACCTTTTAAAAATAAACTTGCTAACACTAGATGATTAATTGATTACATAATCTTTTTTAAAAAAGCAAAAATAGAACGTGATTTAAAATACAAAAACAATGACATACATACTATTTTTCATCTATAATGTTTGAACAGATTTACATTATAATCTTGTAAAATTTAATGTGTGTATATAAAATGGTGATATTTTTATTTTAAGTGAATTATGAACTTTTTTATTGCATAAAATCTATTACAGTACTATTATAAAGTGCTGAAAATATTGAAATTATTAGATGGAAGTCGAACTACGATAATGCGCTATTACTTTAAATATGACGTGAGTGCACGAAATTTATAATATTTAAAGTAATAGCGCATTATTGGAGCTCGATTTCTGATCTAATAATTTTTATCGCATAAAAGAAAACCGCTTACAAAAATATTAAGAAGAAACATGAATGCATAACTTCAAAATTGCATTAAATAAATCCGCATAAAACGAGACCCGGATGTATATATAATCTTAGATTAATACTAAAAAATTTTAAGTTTGGTATATGTTAGACATAGAGTTTTACTCTGGTATAATTTAAAACTGTTTGTGATTCCATAGAAACAAATATTTCTTTTAGGTGATTGACCCATAGCCAGTCTAGAAATCTCTATAATTCTTGGTTGATAAATAATAAATAGAGCTACTCTTAATTACAGAATAAAATAAGAAATACTATTACAATATCCTAATTAACTAATGTTCAGTGAGCCTGGTTGTAATGTCTTCTTAATGTTTCTCAATAAAGAGATAATAGAAGCTTATCTTTTCTCAATATAAAGCTCATTAATCTCTCTCTCTCTCTCTCTCTTTAATATAACAAAATTTAAGTATATTCCAAATAACTGGTAAACAATTTATAATATAATATAAAAAAAAACCATAAAAATATTTTCGATTATTTTCATAATCATTATCAACTCAATTCAAATTTCAAAATGGAATCATCTACTATTAACGGAAAGATATGTCGATATAAATATCCCATAATTCAGTAATCGTATCATATTCTGACTGTCAATTTATTATAGTATTTTTATATCTACTAATAAAAATTGCCTCCTTATTTTTTTTCTTTTCATTATCTCTTTCTTGACCTAAAATTTTTATCTTTTTTATATCAAAATCAAATGTAAAATTACATTTCCTATCATGATCATAAAAATATCGATTTAGTGTATAACTTCACTTCCTTATTTCTTTCACTTTATATCTGAACATTTTTTAAAACTCTTTTATACAACAATTTATGCACTTTAATTCTCTTTTCCATATTACATCCAGACTCCCCCACATATGATAAGTTACACCCACAAAAATGCTATAAATTATATTACTCAAATTATTTCTTTCTAATTTATATTTTGAATTATTAATTATTTTATTTAAATTACTGATCCATAAAATGAGACATTATATATTCCATTATAAACTTTTTTCATAAATTTTACTTGGTTGTTAATATAAAAAGGCAAAGAAATCTATTTCTCACTTTCAATTTTTCCATCATCCACATTTCTATATATTTTCTTATTAAATTGATTAATTAACTGAAAAATTTCTTTTATATTATAAGCCACACTTAACAATTTATTTTCATAATTTACAATATTTTTCTTCTTATCACACAAATATTTACACAGAATATTATTTCTTTGTAAAAAAAATCCAAAACCATCCATTTTATAATTATGTGGAATTTTAGATAAATATGGAATATACCCTCTCGTTTCAATAGGTTTAGCAAAAAAATTATAGTCAATCATATTATTGTTCCTTGAAATCATCAAATCTAAATATTTAATACTATTATTATATTGTTTCTCCATAGTCCATTTAAGACCTTTTAATTCCATAAATCCATCAAAAATTTTATCAATAATTTTTGAAGAAGCACATACAAAAACATCATCCATATATCTGGTATATATATCTTAATATTTTCCACAAATATAAACTTGTTTACAATATTTTCTTCATAATAAAACAAAACAAAACTACATAATTGTGCCATCATTGGTAATACCATTGGACATTCTTCATTTATTTTATAAAATTTACAATTAAATGATGTAACAGTATTTTGTTCAATAAAATTTAAAGCCTTCATCACAAAACATATTAATTGATTATCAATTTTCTTCTCTAATAAAGCTTGATGAATTATTTTAATTAAATCCACTCTATCAATAGAGCCATACATCTCAGATACATCCAATGATACTAAAACATCATCACAGTACAAATTTAAATTTTTAATTTTATTAACAAAATCAAATGACACTACAGAATATTCTCCAAACCTAAGTAAATCCTGTAAAAGTTTAACTATATATTTACTAGTCTCATACATAAAAGATCCTCCAAAATTCAAAATTATTCTAAGCGGATAACCTTCATTATGTAATTTTATGTAATTTTTGTTTTATATTTCTCTATGTGATTTAATTAAAGTTAAATTGGAGGGAATAAAAAAAGACATACAGATTACTGATCCAGATAAACAAAAAGAGAGAAATTCCAAACGTAACAGACTACATCAGAAAAATCTTTCTAACACTAATTAAAGATTGTGGAAGTAATTCATAAAACAATAAACTTTGTAGCTGAAAATAAAAAAAATAATGTATAAAATTGTTATTTTGTATTGTGATAAAAGTACAAAAGATAATATATGCACAGGAGTCTAAAAACTGATCGCAAGTATAAAAGGAAGAAAATAACAACAATAAAGGTCTTGTGTCTTCCCCCTAACTAGAAGTTTACATTATTTATTAGGTCTGTGATAGAGAAAATGTTGTCCTATCCTGGTCTACAATATGCAGGAGTACCACAACTCATATGATGAAGTGATAAGTGGAACTGATGCATTTCCAGATACCCTTTGTCATATAGGTCACTCAGAAAAAATATCTAGTCTAGCAATAGGAAAGGCCAAGAACATACAAAAATGTTGTCAGAGTGAAACTATTTAACTCCAATGGGCTCTTCAAACCACATAATACAAAACTTACCTGTAAAATTATTCATAATACAATTGTGACTAAATTAAGTGTTTGCAAACAATACTTACTATAAGCTTATAATATACTACTAATACAGATATTTGCAGATTTATCATTCAAAGAACTTTCTAGAAGAAACATAAGAAGTGAACTTTAATTGTTAAACTTTTAATTTGTTGATTAATGTCTGATATAGCATGGGTGTATTATTTACAATTTATTAGTAATTTATATTTTAAATATTTCAATTTGCTTGAATAAAATATTTTACTTTTATCAACTTTTCATTGTGCGTTATTTTTTTAATTTCACTTATAATCTATTATGTGTAAATTATCTTTGGCAATAGATTTGTTAAAAGTTAAGCCCCAGAAGTAATATTTCTCTAAAATATAAATCATAATTCCGGTCTTAATATTAGTTGTTTTCTTCTTAAATTATGATGTGATGGATTTCAGTGGGTGTTGTATGAATCCTGATGCCCTTGTTAAAATAAATAAAAAAACTGATTCTGTCTGCAATACAAATTGTAAAAAAACGTTATATATATATATATTAAATTTAAACAAAAAAATTCTAATACAAATTGTAAAAAAACGTTATATATATATATATTAAATTTAAACAAAAAAATTCTAATTTTTCTTGATGAATTTCACATAACTACATACTAATTTGCAAAAAAGATCCAAAACTTACATTAAAATAATCTAATTATATATTATAATTTGTCATAAAAACTATTATGTATACGCAATAGTTTTGTAAAAATCATTGTTGTATCCATATACCGCGTAAAACTTTTACTCTTGCTAAAACATAAAAATATTGATTGTGCATCAAAGCAGCTTAAACCACAATATCAACTCTCAGTTATTGATTAGGGAAATAATATCTTTCTATTTTTAACAAGATAGCAAAACAAAAAAGAAAAACATATAAATCATCATCAGCTAATATCTGAATAATCTTGTGAGAACTATATTTTCTTTAACTTTAATACAAAGTTGAAAAGATATTTTTCTAACGACAGAATATTTAACAGAATTTGGATTTATTTTATTAAAACAAACATTGATGACTTTAAGTAAAATATATATTTTATTATAAGAAATATAGAAACAATTTTTAAAAAAAATATATTCAGTCTTTCAATTAAAAGTTGTTATTGTTGACTTATGTGGATTTCAATATTCTGGATTATCAATAGTTGTCGCATGTTTAAATGACTTGTTACATGTACTGGTAAGTTATTTTATTTTACTTATTTTTTATTTTTCAATTTTATATATAATATTATTTTCCAGCTTTGACCGGGTTTACAACAGCCTTATCTGATTTTGTTGGATTTGTTTCACTTTGTAACTTCCCGTTACCTGCGGTAATTCCATCATTGCCTCAGTTGCCTGAGATTTTAATGGGTTTTCCAATATCTGTTATTTTATCTTTAACATCTGACTTTTCATCACCAATTGTTTTTACAATACCTGTTATTTTTTCTTTATTTTCTGGTTTTCCAAGATCCAGTGGTTTTCCCACACCTGTTGGCTTTCCAACACCAACTGGTTTTCCAACACTCACTGGTTTTCCAACACCCACTGGTTTTCCAACACCCACTGGTTTTCCAACACCCACTGGTTTTCCAACACTGTCTGGTTTTCCAACGCCTACTGGTTTTCCAACACCCTCTGGTTTTCCAACACCCACTGGTTTTCCAACACTTGATATTTTTCCACCAGATTCTGGCTTTCCATCACCCACTATTTGACAATGAGCATTATTCAAAAGCAATTCAAGCACAGCCAATATTAGTAGAAATGTTAAATTTAACTTCATTTTAATAAATCTAAAAAAAAAAACAAAAAAAAATGTATTTTTAAGTAAAAGATAAGGGCAAGAAATAAGATTTTCTGAGTGTTTTTTAAAATATTTTTACAACTAAGGTGGCAAAATGCAAAGTACCAATTTTAATCAATTGCAGCTTAAAAAGTTATATTAAAATATAGACATAATTTTAACTTTATAACAATTACATATATAGATAGATAAATTATAAGTTTTTTTTTTCATATGTCATAGCATCGGCCAGGACGCGAACCCACAACCGTCTGCAACCAACTACTTGCTTGCATGGCAGCTGCGATACCTCTCGGCTAACAACGCAAGACATAAATTATAAGTTTTTGGGATATACCGTGTCGTATTTTCCATTGAGCACTGATATTTCGACGGAATAGCAACCGCCATGGCGGTTGCTCAATGGAAAATAAGACATGGTATATCCAAAAAACTTATAATTTATCTACATCATATAACCGTGAAAACATTAAGTATAACAATATATATATATATAGAGAGAGAGAGGTGATCATTATATGGAGCTTTACGTATAGCTCCTAACAAGCTTTGTTTACATATACGCTGGAAGAGATAAAAATTCAAAATCTCTATCATTGTCATCCACCGCCAGACCAGCTGGTTTTGAGCTTATTGGCTTATGTCAGTGAAGGCCTGGGAGACTAAAAACCAGATCTAAATACCAACTCTAAAATCAGCATTTATCAAACATGTTTCTATCAGTATGAAAGCATGAAATTTATCAGACACATAATATCTTCAAATCCAGCTTAACAAACTGGATAGCTATATGGGTCTGAAAGCTGGCCTTCACTGACATGAGCCAATAAGCTTGAAACAAGCTGGTCTGGAGGTGTATGACAATAATAGAGATTTTGAATTCTATCTTTTTGGTGTTTATGTAAACAAAGCTTGTTAGGAGCTATTGATAAAGCTCAATCTACTGATCATAAAATGCAAGCTTAAAGGCAAGTTATGAAATTCATAGCTTTTTTGATTATCATAAATGTACCTTTGAAGGTTTTTTGCAATGCTATATATTGCAGAGACTTTTACTATATGGTGAAACTGAACTGTTTTTAGACCCATATAGCTATCTAGTTTGTTAAGCTGGATTTGAAGATGTTACATGTCTGATAAATTTCATGCTTTCAAACTGATAAAAATGTGTTTGATAAATGCTGATTTTAGAGTTGGTAATTAGATCTGGTTTCTAGTCTCCCAGGCCTTTACTGATGTGAGCCAATAAGCTCGAAACCAGCTGATCTGGAGGTGGGTGACAATGATAGAGATTTTGAATTCTATCTCTTTCGGTGTTTATGCAAACAAAGCTTGTTAGGAGCTATTGGTAAAGCTCTATCTAATGATCATAAAATGCAAGCTTAAAGGCAAGTTATGAAATTTATAACTTGTTTTGATTATCATATATATAAAATCATCCACTCCACCATTCCTTCCTAAAAAATATAAACAAATCCATATAGAAAAAATCATTTTTTTATCTAAACGGTATTGCTTACCAAAACAAAAGACAAAATTGAGTTACTTCATGTGCTTATGATTAATTTAGAAAATACACATATTATTATTCACTAATGTTATTGAAAGTTTACATAATGATAATTAGTTATGAATTATTGCTAATGTAGTTATTTGTCGTGGGTAATCCAAAATTATGCTAGCAAAAATTTTGATGCATGTAAATTAAAATTATATATATATATATATATATACTAAAAAGTGTTGTTCTATAATTTAAAGCAAATGAAAAAGATACAAATTATAATCTATGGTAAATTTTGTATATTTCTTTTTTCTATTAACTTTAATGAAGTTACTATTACTCCAAACTGAATCCAACTTATCTGATGAATAGTTTTTTCTACTTCAATACATTATGTTTTAATCTATCCTGAACACGCTTGCTTTGTTATGTGTTGTTAATCTTGTACATTCAGTTTAAAACTGTAGTTTTCTTTTTATTGTACTCTATTTTAGAGAGAGATTTAAAATAGCTGCATTTAAAAAAAAACCAAATCATTGCATCATGCCAGTCATATCTGTTTGATTTTTTTATTCATGTATTTCAATTTTAGTTTCGTATTATTATTGACAATAAATATCTATTTGAAAGGTAGACATGCAGTTATCAGGTCACGACAAAAGTTTGTAGTTCAAATTTTTTTTACCAGAGGATTCTTGTCGAATTCTTTAAAAATTTGTTGTGAAATATCAAATAGATGAAATTATAATATAAAAAAATAATAAATAACAAATAATTATATTATAAAAAATAATTTATTAAAATAATAACAGTATATTCTACCTCCATTCATAATTACTGTCCATTGTAGTTTTCGCTTACAATAGCGATAAAATTTACAAAGACTGAGTCAGTCATGTAGAGAGACCTGAAAGCAAATTTCTGAAGATAGGATTCAAATAAAGTACTGCTGGTATCACACTGATGTTTGAGCTTGCATTTAGCTCTCATCCACATATTTTCCACATTTCGTGTGCGGATATCAGGGTCGTGAGGATCTAAAAAGTTCTCCTGGTGTATGACAACCAAGTGCATATATACACCATTATGGATTGTGCTTAAGTTGTTCTATGCACCCCATCCATCTGCACTGCATGCCAACATAGAGTACTATTCTTAAGCAGGTGCCTCCTTGCTAACTACTTCATTGCTAACTCCGAAGTTCAAAGTTCATCCATCAACAGCCAAGATCTCCAATTTTCTACATGAATATCTGAAGCATGTAACACTTCATTTTCTGACACTTACAACTTTGGGAATCTTGTAAAATGTGCCCCAAGACAATGTAACAATTTCACACTACCAGAAATACTTTATTCCAATCCTACCTATAGGAATTTGCTTTGCGAATTTTCTTTTTTCTATAAACGAAAATTACAATGCACAGTAATTCGACAAGAAACACTGTGGCGAGAAAAAATTGAAACAAAATTCGAATTTTATTCTGACCTGGTAACTGCATATATACCCTTTTACTTAGCCAAGTGATAAGAAATCTATGCATTGACCCTACATTGCCAATGCACTTTGCAGAACTTAATATAAGAACTGTTTTCTTTTAATAATAGAGCATTTCTATAAAAAGAGATTGCATTTAAGTTTAAGAGCATCATTAGTTTCATATATTTTATTTTCAGGCTATTGATTTGTTTATCTATGTGTTCATATTTGTTAATATGTATTTCATTATCATTATTTTTGTTTATTGAAAACATTTCACCTGAAAATACTTGTAAGAGTTATTAAAACTCTGAAACACTTTTACAAATAAAAATATACTTTCGATTAAAGCTAAACAATTTAAATGATTTTTATCTATTTTAACTTATTAACTATCCATTTTAATCGTGATACTTTTTAATAGAACTTTTGAAAAAAGGTTTACAGAAAAGTGAAACATATTGATGGGTGTGATCATCAATATTAATATTTTAAATTTTCACTTAGTTTTATCTCATTATTTCTGTGGAATGTCTATAATTATTTTTTTTGCAATTTGACAATATCCCAAAAGTTTTAATAGAATAAAGATACCCATATAATTATATTCAATTTTTTAAATTATTAATTATCACTAAAATGAGAACTCGTACTCAGTTTTTTTTTTTTTGTAATGTCTTTAAAATCGTTGATATTGTCTAATATTTGACATATCGAGTTGATATTGGGGTTAAAGTAAATCCAAAAATATCTACAAAGAGGTGTAGTTATAGTAATAAATATCATGTATATAACTGTAAGAGAAGGAATAGACATATTATTTGTAATATTTTTTTATTTATTACTTAATATCTCTATTACAATAATTATATCTAATTATTTGATGCATATCTATCTTTTAAATGTTCGTATACAGCATTTCAACAACTTCTCTATGTTTTCACATGTTTATAATATGTACATATATATTCTCTTAATAAATTGTTAAATTATAAAAAAAGTCGAAACAATAGACAACTCTTTGAATAGACCTTAATTTAATATCATATAATCGATGTTTGTTTTAATATGAACCTACTGAAGGTGCCATTTTTAATTTTTATTATGCTACCAGGAATGTTTTACATTTAATTACACTCTCTAGTAATTATCACAAAAATTAACTTATACACTGTAATATATATATATATATATGCGTGCGTGTGTGTGTATTGATAATATAAGATGTGAATTTAAATGTTTTTTGAACTCATATAGTAGTTGTAAGGTAATAAACAGATGAAAAAGAGCATGCACAATTGGTGTGTATTGTACCCTTGCCAAATTTTAAAGAGACTCTCCGGCTAACCTTGAGAAAAGTACTACTTCTAATTTATGATCGAATTATCAAAACACGATACTTATAAAAACAACGATAATTTGACTAGCTCATAATATATTTCTAACATATTATATCTAATAAAATTAACATTTAAAATAGTTTATCAAATTTAAATAATAAACTAAGAAAAATCAAAAATACATAAATGAAATATTTAGGTTCAAATCGAATCCCTCGGCATTTATTATACTAACAATTTAAATTACGACTAGCTCATTATTTACTACTAAAAATATGGTTCGATTGAAATACTAACAAAATTATGAAACTCTGCACATGAGACATTCAGCAAGATACAATGTTGGTAATTTTAATATTTTTATGAAAGAATAGTAATTGATTTATAATAAATTTTATTGATTATTTAATTTGAATTTATTTTACGTCTGTTGTGGGCCATGATAATATTACAAGATTGTTTTGTTATATAAATTAAGTAGGGGTAATATTCTTATGCTATTGAGAATGTATCTTTTGGAATACATTCTCAATGTTAGCATCACAAAAAATTATTATCCATCATCACTTCATATAACTATAATTATTCAATATTTCAGGTTCATCTTATAATATCAACAAATTAAAAATCCTTCTCCTTTTTCTTTTCAAAAACTTTATTTTTTTATCTCAATACTGAATATATATATACATTTATATAATACAAAACTCCAACGTTTCAACTGCTTTTATCTCATACAGTCATTTTCAAGGATATCTCTCTCCCACTGCTATATTTTATTAGTCTTTCTTTTACATTATTTAGTTACAAATCTGTAAAAGAAAGAGTAATAAAATAAAGCAGTGGGAGAGAGAAATCCTTGAAAATGACTGTATGAGATAAAAACAGTTGAAACGTTGGAGTTTTGTATTATATAAATGTATATATATGTTCAGTATTGAGATAAAAAATAGTTTTTGAAAAGAAAAAGAAGAAGGATTTTTAATTTGTTGATATTATTGTAGAACATATATATTTTTTTAAAAAAAGTGGATGTACCTTTGGTGTGTTATTATATATGGTTCATCTTATAATAATAATAATAATAATAATAATAATAATAATAATAATAATAATAATAATAATAATAATAATAATAATAATAATAATAATAATAATAATAATAATAATAATAATAATAACAACAACAACAACAACACATTAATACTATGTAGTTAAACATAATGCGGGATTTGAAATATATTCAACTACTCTCACAAAAACAACAACGAACAACTAGAATATATTAACGATTTTTAAAATCATACATCTATTTGACTATTATTTCTCAATAAACGAAAATAAAATTGTAAATTATTATAAAACATCATATATAATATTTAAAATCAATTTTAAGACATTTCATCTCATACTATGCTATAAAATCTTTTATTTCTTATGTGACGTTTACAGAAAAATATATTCTTAATATCATTGTAATATTAAATATTTTACAATTGGCATTGCATGATCTTCATAATTACCAATAATAAAATCTTCTGCAGTAATAATTATAATAATATATTTTTATTAATAATGTGCAGTAAGTTAATGACCCCAAATAATTTCTATAAGTCATGTGTGTGGATTCAAAGATTCAAAACACTCTTGTACATCTCAACAATAGATCTCTGGAGACAATATGAATTCAAAAAATATATTAACAATTTTATTATTTAACAATATACTATATTTACAACAACATAAACGTATAAATTTAAAATATTTACAAAATATAACATAAGAAAATTAATTAGATTAAAATATTTATATAAGGAAACATAATAAAATAAATAAACATTAAATAGGCTTCATTCTGACTATTTGATGTAGAAAATAAAATATATGATATATTATAGTAGTAAGACAACGCTATTCCATTGTTATTATTATAATAAAACAATAACAATAAATAAATACAATTTATTTAAATAGTAATATGACCTTTTTGAAAATAATTATAATTATAGTTATGCCTATTAACTATAAAATTTTAATTAAAAATTAGCACTTATTTAAAATTTAACATATAACTTTGTATTGAAAAAGATTAGGTACATCATTTATATACCAGTAAAACATTTATTTTACCTTTCAGGTATATTTTAACATTTCAATGTAAATTTAAATAAAGAAAAATAGTTACTAAAATAACTTTAATCATCACTTTATAAAAGTATTTACTTTTAAAATATTTTAAATAGTCCTATAACTTTACTTTTTTATAAGTTCACTGTTCCTATAGAAAATTCAAATTATATTAAAGAATTATATTGCTTGTACATTCTCTATTTGTCCATTTTCTAATAACTTACCATAATAGCATTCAGATATTATGTTTCATCAAATTCACAATCAAACAAAATACACATTAAATATTTGAGTTTAATAATCTCTATTATTCATATATCACTAGAAATATCAAATCATTCCATTTCCATTTTCTCTATAAACAATAAATAATTAAATATCATTTTTAATAAAAAAAATCTCTCCTCTTGCATACACAAACATTGACAACTTTCTATAGTCTAGTTATTATTCTAACCAAGTTTTAAACTATCATTTAAGATGTAATATGCAATGGTGATTAATAGTGCTTATCATGAGGGATATGAATACAATAATAACTCAAATGAATATGAAATTTCATGGTTACAGTCTTTAAGGTTACATATTTATCATTAACCATAAATTCCAATCATGGTTTCTACCTGAGCTCTTACAGAACTATGGAAGGAAGGCAAATAAGCATGTACTAAATATACAGAACATTGTATATCATTTCTTTAATTCATAAAAATCTGATTAACATATACTATTCATTTTTAATATCCATAGCATCCAGGATTTCATTTTGCAACTTATTTCCCAGACCACTATCATTCTTCTTCCACATTCTCAATACTTCTAACATTCCAAAAAACTCTAATTATGTTACATAAAATAATCTCCCAACATTTTCAAAATTAAATATATAATATTAAATTCAAGAATGGTTTACAACATTGTATACAGAAATGATTTCAATAAAACATCCATAATTATCACACATTTATTCACTTATAGTACTAGATAATTTAGAAACTGACATTTTCATTTTATTCTATCTAAACATATATGGTCTAGAATGATATCTTAGAAACTCATAATCATATTTAAAAAATATGCATACTTAGACATTCATAAAAATACTTAAAATACTTATAGATAAACCACAAGGCATTTTCTACCTTTGCATTACCATAAAACTATTAATATTTTCATAATCATATAAATATATAATTTATATGGCTTAATACTCAAGCAGTATAATAATCAACATAAAATATAAATAATAATTTTATTAAAATATTAAAATGCATAATAATTTACCTTTAATTCCAACAATTATTGGAATTAAATATGGTGATCCCCTTCTTTTCTTGATCTTCCAAACATTAAATTATTACAGGTATTTTATTTTTTTAACTTTCAGAAAATTAAACTTTTTGATACCTATCACTTTTCTTTATTTATAAAATAAATTATTTCAATATTAAACTAAACATATTTCTAATAATTAGATATTAACTGACTATTATTAATAAAAAAATATTAACTGAATATTATCATTAACAATATTAAAAAAAGAAATGTAATAAAATTCAAAGCTACTAAAGTTCTTATTTGCTTTCATTCCTCCAGCTCCAAGCTTTGCCTATTGCTATTAATGATAGAAAAAGTTTGAACAAAACTTCTCTCTTCCCCTACCATGCTGTATAAAATTCCATAAATCCCAAAACTAAATATTTGAAAATCTCTTCAAAATATTGTTCATCCATACTGGATAAATCTTTTATGTAAGTCCATTTCTTAACATTTTCCAGGAGAATGAATATTTCCAAAAGAAAAACATTTATTAATATAATTTTTCATACTATTTGTTAACTTTTCATGTGTGTATAGTTTTTATTACCTAGTCCAGATTATGACAACATATAACAGCATTGATATTGTCACTTATTAAACATTTTGAAGAATATGATTATTTATCAGTTAATTCTTTAGCAGACGACTTTCATTCTTAATCATATTATAGTTAAAAACTTTAAGTATGCACTTAATATAGATTTACTGTTATACTACAATGTATAACCAGACAAATTGTAGTAAATTGTTGAATATGTAGATTTATTACTTTGCTTTATGGGTTGTATTTTAATGTAACGCTTCAATAATGGTTTACCAAGAACAAATTTTACAAAAGTCTTTTCTCAATTTGAAATTAAGCAGTTCTTTTTAGTTATTTTTTTTTTTACAATAAATATAAAATTGAATTAATCCACACCATTTACAAGTAATATTGCTATAAACATGCAAATGCCTTAATTTAATATAATTTTTTAATACTGAACAAATATTTATCTCAGTTATTTTCTAGTTATGTCTCTATTTTGAAAAATCAAAACAGTGTTGAATTTATATCGCATAATATACATTTTAGACCTTTGTCACGTTTAGTAGTTATCCCATCTGTAAATATTCTTTTTTCTGTATAACTTATCAGTATTGCTCTTAGTTTTTTATACACATATTATGATATGTGGTTATTGTATTTAATACTTATACTTACAAAAATCAAGTGTATGTATTATAATAAACAATCACTGCAGGAAGTCTTTGCAATTCTCTATTTCATAGGAAGACAGTAGAAATAGACACAATGTATTAAAGAACCTTTAATCAAGAAAAGAAAAAGAAGAGGATATAACAATTGAAAGTCTCAGACACCAAATTTGAGTATGGATAATTCCAGACAATAAAATTCATTATATGTATATAATTTAATGACAGTTGAGGCAGGTTTAAGAAATTAACCAAAATATTTCTGCTGATTGAAATACTGTTTATAATAGTTTATGACCGTTATATTTATTATTTTTGTTATGATATATATCACATGAATGCAACAATTATATATATATATATATATATATATATATATATATATATATATATATATATATATATATATATTAAAAATTACACTTACTATCAATTTTTTTTTAAAAATATATAATTCTGTCAAATAATTAATTTATTAATAAAAAGTAAAAAATTGACACACAATTGCTTATGACACTTTTGTCTTTCAATTATTGGTAGGAAAACAAAATCCACTTTTTTAAAATATTAAAACTTAATTCCCACCTGTCACCTTTTTTCAATGTCCTGTAAATTTTAATAAAAAGTTGTAAGGAAAAAAAAATGCTTTTAAATTTATAGAAACTGAGAAAAATGAGAGAGGGGTTAAATTTAAATTTTCAAAAAAGTTTTTTTTTTTTTAATTTTTGTTTTCTTAACCATAACTGAAAGACAAAATGTTATAAACAATTAAATGTCAATATATTTATTTTTTTATTAATAATTTAATTACTGGTCAGAATTATATATTTTTAAAAAATCTGATAGTAAGTGTATTTTTTAAATATATATAATTATTGTATTAATGTGATATATATATATATATATTAAAATTTACTGTCCAGAATTATCCTAATCAACTTTTGGGTTTATATTAGCTTACCAAGAAAAGTACAAGTCAACTATCACTCTGATAAATAAATAAAGAAAACACCCAATACTAATGAATATAGTGTTATTTAGATACATGCTAATACATTTCATTAAAAAATAAATATTTTCAAAACACTTTTTGATGTTTTTTTATACTACTCTACTTTAATATATTTCAGCTTTCATACACGTTTTAGGAACCATTTAGATTTGAAAGTCAAAAACGGCCTGTATTTACTAAAAAAAAAAAAAAAAAAAATTTTTCTCTCTCAGTTAGCTGTGGTATGTACAAAAGTATTTTTTTATTCGCATCAATTATTGTTTTATTTATTGTACAAGGAAATCACTGATCTATTAATAAAATATGACGTTTTCTCATTTACATTGACAATAATTAAGAACTGAAACACAGGCTTAATATATACCATGTGTCTATATATGTAAATAGGGTATATGAGCACAGACTTTTACATGACCCACCACTCTATCTAATAACACTGATACACTCAAGCACATATATGCTGAAAAGATAAATAATCACCAATATTCGCATTTCATGCTAAACCGGCAATCATCAGTTGGTCCAGATTATCATCTCCCACACATATATACTATAAGTGCTCAGATATATTAAGATAGACAATCTTCATACTTTAATGGACTGGCTCCAATCTACTACACACTCCAACTCTTCAACCGTCCATCCAATTGAAAATCTAATGATGGAATGCTCGAAGGCCACCCTAAGGCTGAAATTCTAGTCACACCCATGTTGACCCAAGGTCAATCTGAACCCCACATGTACAGGACATAATCCATTAAATACATATGCAAGGATGGGCAAACATCTCTACAATGTAATTGAAACGAAAGCAATTTTATCACTTTTATTCTCATCAACATTTTTATATAAATATTACAATACTTTTGTAAATAATATTTTTGCTAAAAGAAATCAAATGTGAAATCATAAAAGTAATGATTTTTAAAGATCAGTATGAGATATAGATGTCATTAGAATGTCACAAAATTATTGTGGCTTAAAGGCTACAGCATTTTAAATGAAATTTATTATTAGGAAGTGGAAATACATTATAATTTTTTTAATGAATAAGAAATAGTATTTTGATAATATTAGATTCATAAGACATTGTTTCTTATTATACACTACTATTCAAATCTATTCTTTTTATAACATGATACTTAAATTTCACAAAACTAATATTTTTTTTCCATACGTCATAGTATTGGCAGGAGGGCGAACCTCCAACAACCGTCTGCAACCAACTGTTTGGTTGTAAGGCAGTTTTGCTGACCTCTCGGCTAACAATGCCTGATTGGCAAAACTAATATTTATACTTGAGTAATTAGGAATGCCTCTACATATTTACAAAAATATTTGTTTATAAAATAAATAAGAAAAGAGAAGTATATTACTTATTTCTCAACTTGACAAAATTGTAAAATACAAAGAAACCAATTAGTAATTTCAATACAAAGTTTTTGTCAGATAAGTTTTTGTAACCTTTTACAAGTTACTATTTGATTTGTGCTTCAGGTATTCTCAATGATCCAATTTCTAATATATAAACCTTTTTAAGCCCCATTTATAAAAGAAATAAATATTTTTTTGGTAAAAAAATACTATTTTTTGAAAATTAAAAATATTTATAATTTAATTTGAAAAAATATGGTGTTTTTAAAAAGCAGCCACTATTTCAATATGATGTAAAAATTTCCAAGAAATTTGAACATGGAATAAAAAACAATGGACGATTATCGATAAACATTTCATGTTAATCTTTGCAGAAAATTTACAAAATTAAAAATCACACTAGGAAAAATAGACATAATTTTAATAAACTTCATGGGAACAACAACAAAGCAGAAACTTATATAAATCTATCTTTAAAATTGAAAAATTGATAATATTGACAAAGTTAGTAATAATGTTTTTTAATGAATAATCTCAATATTGTTTTCAGTAATTAAAAAAAAAGTTCTTACTTCCCAAATATACAATTCGTTTATAATGCTATATTGTTTCACGAAATCCCCCTTCATCTAATCTCTTGGATACATTGAATAGACTAATTGGAGCATTAGTATTACAAAAAAAAAAAATAACATCAGATTTTACAAACATGTTATATTTAATAAAACGTGAATTCGGAAAAAAAGATACCAACATTAAAACAGATTATTAAAAAACGGTGCCAATTTTTTTAATTCGTTATGACACAAAAGGAAAAGTCTACATAAATAAAACCAATCTTTTTTTATATAGTTGTTAGAGAAAAAAATATTATATATAACATTTCTATCCAATGTTCTTTGATAAGACAGAACAAAACATAAATGAAAAATTTAAACTTTAAAAACATTTTTTTATAAATTCCAAAATGAAAACTCTGTATTTCACCGAAATCCTATTAAAATTTAAATATTTTTTTCTATACAAATATATTAATTGATTGCTAACATGAATATTGATGGAAAATTCTATAACCAGGTCCAAACAGGTCACAATATCTAAATACCTCAAACAAATTTTATTTTTTTATGTTTAATCAAGATAATAATTTTAAATCACATACACATATATGTGATAAACTGTTTTATAAATAGGAACTCCATTTTTAAATAAAGATAAACCTACAGCAAAGTGTACAACCCAATCAAATCAGTTGTACAAATGGAAAAAAAAAATAATAAACTTTCCAAGCTACTCCTCATAAAAATATGACTATTTCTGATTACTATTCAAGCTACTATATATATATATATATATATATATATATATATATATATATATATATATATATATATATATATATATATATATATATATTATATATATATATATATATATATATATATATATAATATATATATCAGTATGTAATGGAAAATAACACAGGTTTACCCCAAAACATATATATATATATATATATATATATATATATATATATATATATATATATATATATATATATATTACCTTGACATCATATCTACAAGTGTTAAAAGATGAAGTGTAGCAAAAAATTTTTTAACTTTACTATTAAAATAATTGCTCCCAATAACATGTCTCATATTGTATTTTAATATTTTTAACATATTACATAAGAGATAAATTAATTTATAAATGGGAACTCCATTTTCAAATGTATAATGAAAATCACCATTGTTCCCAATTTGCTGTTTATATCATTGTACTTCCCTTATTTAATAGAAGAAAAAAAAAGCAAACATCGAAATGCATTACCCTCGTTATCTCAGAATTGATGAAAATTAGCAATGTAATAACTTTATGCTAATAAAGGTTAAATTCAAATTTACACATATCTATTGAGTTAATAAATGTAAAGATAATTTTAATACTTGCTGATATTCTGAAATTTAATTGGGATACAACAGTAATATTTTTAAAGAGTATTTATATTTTTTGCATATTGTTTATAAATGTTATAGGTATTAATATATATTGTAGACAATATGTAAAAATATTTTCTAGAAGAATATGTAGAATATTGTTAAATAAATAACGGTAATAAATCAATATTTTTGCTCTTTCCTGAGTCTATGCAATATATATATATATATATATATATATATACAAACCATCATACAATTACAAATATCCAGTAACGCCCTCTGTTTAAAGATCTATATCTCAATAATAGCAAACCTTAAAACAGAGGGCGTTACTGGATATTTGTAATTGTATGATGGTTTGTATATTTTCTATAATTATTTCAGTTAGTGTTAACAGTAACTTTCTTTTCATATATATATATATATATATATTGTAACCTTTAATTCAGGTGGGAAATATCCAGAAAATATAAATATCAGTTAAAATAAACAAAAAGTTCTTGGTTAAATAAGAGTCTCTCATATAGAAAAATTAAAGTCACTATCGGGATTCTTTTATACGTATATTTTTACGAGTAGTTTTAAATAGTTAACTTTGTCATAATCAGGATAATTATTCTTACCGGTAAGTTTCATGAATTCAGTAGTAGATAACTATGCATAGTTTTTTGGTTATAATGAGCTCGGCCTTTTGGTTATTGCTTGATCTTGTGGTCCATTTTCCCAGTCGGTCACGAAGGCTTTTCCTGGTGTACATCATTAGGTCCGATGTCTTCAGAAGCTCCGGTTCACTGCGATGTGCCGAATTCCTTCAGCGAAGAGCGATCTTGGATATATTAATGTTATCCAAGACCAACTAGAGAAACAAAACGAACAAGATGTTCCTTCAACTGGATCCCTCCTTTTTATATCCAGTTTTCAGGACTTCTGCGCATGCTAGTACCATGCCTTTTTAATCTTATCCAGTCTTTATAAATTTTATGTAATAAAGTCTTTATTTTCTTCAAGTTTTTGGCCATCTTTAATTAATTTGAGTATTTCTACTTTCAGCTTATCTTTTTTTACTTGCTTTTGGAATTCTTTTGTTCTCTCCAATTACTGTTATTACTAATCACATAAAAAAAATAAGAATAATAATTCAACCCTCATTGTACGTTTTTTTTTTAAAAAAAAATTACTCGACAAAATTTTAATCCACTTTTATCTTTTAGTTTTTTTTTACCCAATGCCAATATATTTGTAACGTATATAAATAAACGTTACAATACCACCAGTGCCAGGAGATGAGAATAAAATAGGGGTTTACACTAATTTTATTCTTAAGTTTTTAAATTCATATTCGTATTTTTTTTTCTGTAGTAGCGTGCTGATATATTGTGTAGACTCATTCACAAGCGACGTTCAGCTTTAACGCCCACTTTTAGGTCTAACACGGCGGGAATGGAAAATATTTCAACATTCATCTGTGTCCTATCCGCTTTAGTGTAATATTAACGATAAGAAGCCCAAGTTATAAGCACAAACGAGCATTGCTCATCGTTCTGAGTCTTACAGGCTCGTGGCAACTTGGTCCAACTTGATCCGCCTTCCTCTTTATTGGGATCTCTGCTAGAAATAGTCTGACAAGCATTTAAAAATGGTCTTATGTTCATATACTGCGGATAAGAACTCGGGGCTATGTTATTCCCCTCTTCAGTAACCGCCTACCCGGTCAAATACTTGTGACTTACGTCTACATCAGCCACGATCGTGTTTTTAGACATATATAAAAAAAATATACATATATATTTTTTCTTTCTGGAAGTCATATTAAAAAAAATATCTTCTTTTATATTTAATAATCAGGGTTTAATTAGTTAGTTTTTTTTTATAATTTTTTTCTTTTTTCAAAAAAATCATAATTTATTTTCCGGCTGTGAGTTTCTTTGAGTCATCATTGTAATGTTCTTTATCATTACAACTCATCTCAGGTTGTAGTTGTTAAATCAAAGCCCGAGTTGGGTCGCCATTGTAATGTTTTTCGTTTTACTAGGCCACTATACGCCTCAAATTTATATTTGAGCATGAGTTGATCAAGCTGTATCAAAAGAAAAAAGAAAGTTGTATTTCTATTCTCAACACAGCTATTTTTCCTGATCAACTTCAGCCTAGAACTATTACCGAGTACAATCATGAGCAGAACAGTTTTTAATTTCTACTTGAGGGTGCCAGAGTCGTTAGACCCACTGAGACTGCGTCAAACATATTGTAACTCGTAAACTAAACAGAAAAAAAGTGCTTTTAAACTAATCGGTATTGCATCATACCGTAACAAGAACTATTTTCTCCTTTTTGATTATTATTCTGGGCTTGTTCAAATATATTGGCATTTGGTAAAAGCTAAAAAAGTAAATTTAGATTTTTTTTTGATTAGTATAATTTTTGTTAAAACGTGCAATGAAGGTTAAAATTGTCATTCTTATTTTTTTTTATCTAATTGGAAAGAATAAATGACATACAGATTACTAATCCAGATAAATTAAAAGAATTCCAAAAGTATAAGCTAAAAGAAAAATATTTTAGCTAATTAAAGATGGAAGAATAATGCTAAAAAAAAAGAGAACTTTGTAACTTAAATTTAAGAGAGAGTGTATAAGATTATTTATTATCTTATACGCTGATAAAAAGACAAAAGAGTGCGCAGAAGTTCCAAAAATGGAGCGCGATATAAAAAGGAGATGACAACTTCAATCTGGGTCTTCTCTTTAACTTCTAGTTACATCTCTGAAAGTTGGAGGTTTCCACGAGCATAACCTGTGGCAAGAAATATACTTCTACACAGGTATGCCCCTTGCTGTACCAAGCTGTCATGCAAGCATGGAAACGGGACTTGTGAAGACCGCTTTTTGCAATAAAAGGGTCACTACAACCAGGGCCGGCGCTGGGTACTAGGCACCCGCATGCAAATTTGATTTTGGTGCCCCTGTCAATATGTATGTTTACTAAGGTGACCCGACCGTGTCCCGTGGCGTTTTAAAAAAGTCATGATTTTTAGAAAGAATGCACGATGTAATGCTATTTTTGATATCAAAAATAGCATAAAATTGATTGTTAAATTATATATTATTTCATACAAACGGTTTGTATGAAATAATATATAATTTAACACGGCAAATTTAGATGTTAGAAAAATTTGCAGAAATTTTAAAAATAATGTGTTTGTTAAAAATAGACAGAGTGATTCAAATATATATATATAATAAATTAAAAAAAAATAATGTTTGAGATTAAAATATTTAAATGTTTAAAATAATTTTCGAAAAACATTTACATATTTTAATCTCAAATATTTTTTTTTTGTAAAATTTCATATTTATTATTTGCGTCACTGTCTGTTTTTAACAAACCCATTATTTTTAAAATTTTTGCTAATTTTTCTAACCTCTAAATTTATGCAAATATTAGCAAATTTAATAATAAATTTACAATTTATAAATGAAATAATTTTAAAAAAAGATAATATTACAAACATACATATTTAATTTATTATTATTAATGTACGCTATATCTATATAAACGCTCCATATAAACCAAATTTTTAATCAGCCCCCCCCCGGTCAATGGTGTCCCGTTTTACCAATGTTAAAATCTGGTCACTTTAATGTATACCACCTACAAGTTATAAATATTAGTGTACAAAATCGTTCTAAGGGAAACAAACAAGGCAATGTAAATAAATAATTTTTAATATTAAAAAAAAGAAAATACAGTTAAAAAAAGTAAATGCATTACAAAACATGTTATAATTATAATAATTTTATACTCCTTGACTTCATATTAATAAACCTTGATATGATTGTATTTATTTCCAGTTCTGCACAAATATCATTTTCAATAGCAGTTAATGCCAAATTAACAAGCCGTTTTTGTGACATAGTTGTTCTCAAGTAAGTTTTAATTAATTTTAACTTAGAAAAAGAGCGTTCACCACTTGCAACACTAACAGGTAATGTTAATAATATTCTTAAAGCTATTGATAAGTTTGGCATAGATAAATTATTAGAAACTATAAAATTAAGTGTTTCGAAAGGGTTTTGAGAATTTAAAAAATCCTTTTGAAAAATATCTCGAAAAGCACATAATTCGTCGAATAAATCTGTAGCATTAATATCTTTACTGTTATCAAATTTCAAAATATTTTCTAAATCTTTGCATTTTGCTTGTAACTCGCTCTTATTAATTTCTGATATTTTATATAGAAAATTGAAATTATTATAACATGCTTCGAGGAGTTCAAAGCGTTCTGTTAAAGAATTAATCGCTACATCTAAAAGTGTAAAAAACATGTTTATTTTAAATTTTTCTTCAGGTATTTGAGGTGTTTCGTCCTGATGCTCGTAATCAAATTGACGAGTTTTTTTCCGTTGTCGAACTTCTTTGGCAGTTTTAAATTCTTTCTCTCCATCAACCTCTTCGCTAAGTTCATCTGCAATTTTGAGAATGTTTTTTAAATTTAAATCTGATCGATATTCTCGTAAAAATTTATTTAGATTTGCGATCGATTCTAAAGCAAGTGAAGCATTCATATTTACATTTTGGAGCATTTTACTGACAGGATTTATTCTATTTAATATATCATGCCAAATTATTAAAGAACAAATAAATTTGTAATCCTTAAGGTTAGTGCAGAGTGATTGAGCTTCATGTTGAATTTCTCTATTAAAAGATTCGTTGTTCATTATTTCATAGAGTGCATCATAAATTTCACCCAACTGATACCGTAGAGGCCGGATTGCATCAATTCTGCTTTCCCATCGTGTTTCTGATGGTTGTTTTAGAGTTAAAGTTTTAATAAATTTTAAAAGAATTGACCAAAGTTTATAAGATGATGAAAAAAAATTGTATATTTTTTGAACAATTGCAAAAAAACCAATTGTATCTACATTGACTTTGGTGGCATCGTTTATGATTAAGTTTAAAGAATGAGCAGCACATGGTACGTAAAATGCACGAGGGTTTTTGGTTAAAATCAAATTTTGAAGTCCAGCCTTTTTGCCTTTCATGTTGGCCCCATTATCATACCCTTGACCACGCATGTCTTCAATGGGAATCTTCCATTTTTCCAGTTGTTCAATTATTGTTGTACATAAACCTCGTCCAGTGGAATCTGTTATATCTATGAAACCTAAAAAATTTTCTCTAATTTTAACCGTTCCATTATTACAAAAAACGAAGCGAATAATTATGGTCATTTGTTCAGTTTTACTTGCATCTGGTGTACAATCTAAAATAATAGAATAATATTTGGATTTCTTTATCGATAATAAAATTGTTTCCCTAATTGCTGTACTTAAAATTTCCAATAATTCATTTTGGCTATCTTTGCTCAAATAATGTACTCTATTGTTTTGATCTAGGGCCCTGTCAACATGATTTTCCATAACGGGATCAAACTTCGCAAATAATTCAATTAATTTTAAAAAATTTCCGTTATTTTTTTCGTATAATTTATCAGATGATCCACGAAATGCTAAATTTTGACTACCAAGGAATTTGATAATTTCAATCAGCCGTTCCAAAACACTCCTCCAATGTTTCTTTTCCATTTCATATAAATTTTGAGATTGACAATCAATAGTAATTTTGTTTTTTAATCTTTTCTCAAGTTCATTCCAATTCAATAAACTTTTCATGTGAGCCATACTAGTTTCATGTCTGTGTAAAGTTGTACTTAAATTTCTCCAATTATTGTATCCTTCTATGAGGCTAGATTCAGTAGATCCAAAAACTTTGCAAAAAAAGCAAAACACAGAGTTCAAAATTTCGGAATAAATAAGCCATTTTCGAAAAACTACTTCTCCGTTTTCCATTTTTCTATTATAATATACATCAGAAAATTTACGGCCATGTACATCATTCGGATATATAATATCTTTCTTTTGAACAGGCCCCATTTCTACTAAAATAACACGTAGTTTGTCATCGATTTTATTCCATTCAGCTGGATCTTCTAAATTTGTACACATTTGATATGATATTGGCACAATGACTTTGTTGTCACTTAACTGTTTCTTACTAAAATCTTGTTCAATATTTTCAACAGTTCCCTGTGATCTAGATGATGTGCACGGTTCTGGTTCTTGTTGAGTATGAGCTATTTCAGAAGCAGTTGATATTTTAAGATATTTATTAAGTGATCCACTTTGTTTTTTAATGTTTGCTATTTTTTCAGCTTGGCGTTTACGATTTTGTGCACCGGATAATTTTTTCTTAGTTTTTGATTCCATATTACTTTTACTCATGAACGCCACTTTAAAATAATTTTCAAATGTAATAAATAAATAAATACGGACTCTAATTTATATATTTACATCATGTATCTTAATACTTAAGATTATATATCGCTAATTTAGATGTCCAACACAAATTACTTCTTGCGCCAAAATACAAAACTCTATACGCGGAGGGGAAGAAGTTGTTTAACTTGTTTACCTAAAAAAGGCAGCTAATAAATTGGAAATATTCAGCCATTGACATTAAAAATGGTCAGGTTTTAAAATAACTCAAGTGTCCAGTTTTTTACGCTTGATTGAACATTTTAGTTTTACCATTGGCAAGATTTTCTTTTGTTATCATATATTCTTCTAATTAACACAGGTGGCCTGCCAGGCCTGATTTGCGATTTCAATAGAAAATTTCCTGGGATTATAATTATTGTTTACAAGTTCTTACTAAGATTTTAAAATTTGCGATAAACATCATAAGCAAACGTATGTAATTAATTTGCAAACCTAATTAGTATGCAAAAAAAATAGACTTTTGACAACGATTAAAATATATAAAATAAAAAGTAAACTGAAAATTATATTAAGTTTACTGGAATTATACCTATAATATATATTACATACATGTTCAAATATTTATATCAAATTATTATTTAAATAAAAAATTAGAAAATGTTTTATTTTGCAATATTATAATCGTTTCTTACGATTTCAAAATTATGTACATGATCTAATATATATATACGCATATACATACATAAGTTCTAATTTATAATACTTTTAGTGTGTGTTTATTTATATATTTGCTAGCAGAAAGTTACTTATAGTTTACTATAAGCAGTACTATATATATATATATATATATATATATATATATATATATATATATATATATAAACATTACAATATGAAATTTGTAATATAATAAACTTTATGTTTAGTTTATTGTTCATGATAAATAATAGATTTGATTGTTTTATATTTTTAATATTAAGCAGAGCTTGTGTGCAGGCCTGCTTGTGTGTGTCATTTAATAAGATATAATATGACTTCATATGATTTTCAATAATCTACTCTCAATAATTTTTGTAAATAAACATTTGAGAATAATATTCTTCAAATGTGAGTATTTTTGTTAGTAGAGTTTTAATTTCTCAGGGATGGCGCCTTCTTTTTCAGATGCTGATCTCTCAGTGATGGTGCCTCCTTCTTCCAGCGCCCGCATGCCTAGCATGCATTGCATGCCCGCTTCCGCCGGCCCTGACTACAACCATGCCTTTTCTCCAGCTATAGAACGGCACAATAATGGAAGACGCCGGCAGGAGAGATCAATGGAAATTCTCATGATCTGGGATCCCATAAACCTACATGAACTTACCGGTAAGTTAAGAATAAATTTTCCTGATAGTGACTTAAAAGTTTGCAAACAATTATTTATCTAAGCTTAGACTACCATCCTGATATAGACTTTACTTTCACATTCAAGGGACTTTCTTATAAAGAATTTTGTACAAGATCTTGGAACATTATTAAATTGTGTTCATCATTTAATCTAACTGTTTTTGTTAATCGATTCATTATCTGGATTAGCATGTGTGTACTTTCCAGTTTAGTTAATTCGTAATTTAACTTATAAATATTTTAGTTTGTTAGAATAAAAGAGATTATACTTTTATCAACCTTTTCATTGTGCGTTATTAATAATGGTTATTATTCTTTTTAGTATTAAAGTTATTATTAGTTTAGTGGGATTTAAAACGGAATTTACCATGCCAATGTATTTAAACAAGCCCAGAATAATAATCAAAAAGGAGAAAATAGTTCTCGTTACGGTATGATGCAATACCGATTAGTTTAAAAGCACTTTTTTTCTGTTTAGTTTACGAGTTACAATATGTTTGATGCAGTCTCAGTGGGTCTAATGACTCTGGCGCCCTCAAGTAGAAATTAAAAACTGGTTCTGCTCACGATTGTACTCGGTAATAGTTCTAGGCCGAAGTTGATCAGGAAAAATAGCTGTGTTGAGAATAGATATACAACTTTCTTTTTTCTTTTGATACAGCTTGATCAACTCATGCTCAAATATAAATTTGAGGCGTATAGTGGCCTAGTAAAACGAAAAATGTTATAATATATATATATATATATAGTCTGTTGTAAATGCTAACTGAAATTGAAATATAAACTATATCCTGCCAATGCTAAATTATTCCAGAAGTGCTACCCTTTAGACAAACATAAATTCCAAATAAACTTTTTAAATGTATGCAATTTATTTAAGTTTTATGCTTGTCTCACAGAGACTGCAAATATGTTGTGGATATTTTTACATGCATATATACATTATAGGGGGTTTGAACATAATTTCAAGTTCCCTTCAGCTATTTACTCCATTTGCATCACGGACCCACACACACTCACAATATATATATATATATATATATATATATATATATATATATATATATATATATAATGAGTGTGATAATAGCTCTAAATAAGCTTTGTTGTTCAATGCCACAAGAGAAGGCATTTAAAAATCTTTATCTAGAACTATCCCTATCTCCTGACCGGTCTACTGGCTATCTTCAGTGAGGTGCTAGAATATTCAGACACTAGAACTAAAATACCAGCTCAAGCTCAGAATTTATCTAATACATAACTATTAAGTAGAAAATCTGAAATTTTCAGAGTTCTATATGTCTTCAAATCCAGCTATCTAACTAGAATTTTTAAAGGCTTTCTCTTGTGATATTTATCACAAAAGCTTGTTTAGAGCTATTAGCATACTGATTATATGACATTTGTAATAATGGGTTTTTAAATTAAGTCACATGATGTATGATTTGATTTTATTACTAATATATATAATACAAAACCATAAACAATAGAATACTAGATAAAAATCCAAACTTTACCAAAATCCTTACACGACTATGGTTGTATCTATAAACCAATACAATACTAGATAAAAATCCATACACAACCATGGTTTCATCTACTAAACAAATAGGTGAAACCATGGTTGTGTAAGGATTTTGATAAAGTTT
Source organism: Epiperipatus broadwayi (assembly GCA_028023455.1). Lineage (NCBI taxonomy): Eukaryota > Metazoa > Onychophora > Udeonychophora > Euonychophora > Peripatidae > Epiperipatus > Epiperipatus broadwayi. The sequence continues at coordinate 6,186,364 of JAQFVV010006233.1, forward strand.
GGGTTTTTATCTAGTATTATTTTATGGCTTTGTATTTTATTTATTACTAGTATAGTGTTAGGAAGTTTTGAAATGTATATATATATATATATATATATATATATATATATATATATATATATATATATATATATATATATATATATATATATATATATATATATATATATATATATATATATATATATTAAACTACTTATCTTATCTGTACATGTAATAACGACCAAATAGTTTAGTGAAGTACATAATTAATTAATTAATTATAAATTGAGGACGATTTCCAAATGTTTATATAAAATGTGATATTTGTAAATTAATATTTTTAGGTTGTGATTACTCATTAAGTGTCAATGTAAATGTTTCTGCTTTCAATGGTATATTGATTATTTGTAATTTTTCAATACTATTTTATTTTTAAATCCATGAAGTGCCTGATACATTATAAGAAATATTTTGAGTACATACCAATAAAAAAGAATTTGATGGAACATTAAACACTATTTTACAAATAATAAGGATATAATAATGATTTATTTATTGACATATATATTGTACTGCTATTGTACAGTGATACATGTTTGTAATTTTATTTATCATAAAATTTTAATGTCAAAAGAATTGTTTTATCAAGAAAGGATTAAAGTAGAAAACAAAAACTCATTCAAAATAATTAATTATAAAAGTTTTCAAGTAAGAAATATAATTCAGAAAGTTTAAAGAGTAATTAGAGAAGGGAGAAAATTTAACTTGGCAAAAACTAAACTTTAGAATAAAGTAAGAAAGTGGTATTTAGAAAGTTAGTTTTATTAAAAGGAAATGCAGTTAACTCGGGGATAATTAAACTGAGAAAATATAAACTATTAAAAAAAAAATCTTAAAAAACTAAAAAATCTCTCTTTCCATTTATTTAAAATAAAATAAATATATGTGTGCATAAATAATGTTGATTTTAAATATAAAGAAAATAATAAAATGTGTGCATGTTAAAAATAAAGTAAAATATAAAAGTTAAATATAAAAATATAAAAGGAAAGCTCATAATTGAAGTTAAAAAATTCCCTCAAAGATTACATATACTGATAAGCTACATAGGAATGGGATTAGCAATGGCTATTAATTAGCTAATTAAAATCCATAAACAACAGGACTAATTAAAATGCATCTTATCCAAAATTTGATCTACAAAAGCAGCAGATTAAAAAAAAGTAATTAAAAAATAAAATCATTACATAAATAGGGCCAAAAATTTAGTTAGTCAGTCATTCATGTATCTAGAGTCAACAACCTATTAGACTTATTTTTTCAATGAATACAATGCAGTGCTAAGCAGTTTTCGGAGCATGGGATGAGATCCAACCTTCATTTGCAAGAACATCAGCAGTCTGCCCATCTTATAATTTGAAACCTCCAAAAAGAGTCTAACTGCCTTGAGTAAGATGTAGCCTGGAACAGCAATCATCAGGACCACATCAGAAGCCTAAAATCTAACCAGTTGATAAAACACTCATGCAGCAGCAAAGAACAAGAAGTCACAATATTTAAAATCCTATAAGTAATAACATTTTCTTATTCCAATTCCTGATATTAATTAAAGTAACCATTGCAATCTTTGAGCATATCCAGAGCCAGCATAAAATGAACTAATTATGTGCAGGTTTAGTATAATGAACAGATGTTGGTAGAACTTTCTTAACCACATAAATAGCTTATGATAAAATATATGTGCATGTTTTAATGCTTTGTACTTATTTTAATACTTTATGTTTATGTTATATTACTATTATGTGCTTTATTATGAATGTGCGTGGTTATCTTATATAAAATCATTGTTTATTTAATTAAAAAGTTATAAAACTAGTTTACAAATTATATTAAACATTTTATTTAAAATAAAGTATTTGTCTGTAAATCACTGTAGGTGACTTCTTTAATTATACCACTAAGAACAACTTAGCAGAGAAGTTATATAAGCAGTTTATTGTTATATTATATTTCAATTGAGCTAGTTGGAATTAGTTTACTACTATTCAGGACATGTTAACTATTTCTTGTAGTTATCTGGCTCCTGAAGTTTTCTTCAAAATAAAAAAAAATGCTCTGAATGACAGAGGTTGAATCCAGCAGTCAAGAAGTTCTGTGACCTGGAAATATGGTTGTGGTTAGATATCTTATATAGCTTTGGCCTGGTCATAGGTACACTCTGGGTATTATGCTTCTCTGCCTAAGGGAACAGTGTGATGCAATGTTAAATTGCAGTTGGAATACATCAAATTTATCATAAATAAGTGTATCATATTTTTGTATATAAAAGGAAGTCAACAATTTGTTTATAATGTTTTCACAATTTTGTTTTTTATTAAACAGTAAAAATGTTATTGTATATATTTTATCTATTCGATCTATATCCCACCCGATTCAATATATATGGATTTTATAAAAAGACAAGTTAAAATCATATTTAAGTGCTAGTTAGCAGAATCACAAGATTGGGGGAGGAAATTAAATTTATAAAAGCAATAAAATGTTAATTATTGACATTTGGTTTTAAAATGAGCATGAAAAAATATCAATAGCTGATATATCTATCCAAATGTCTGTAAAATATTATTTTCTAAAATATTTTTTTGCAAAAATACTGTGGGTAATGATGTGTTAGAAATCAATTTGTAAATGTCTACATTATAAATGTTATTATTGGAAATTATTATATTCTATTGTTAAAAACAAAACATATATATATATATATATATATATATATATATATCAAATGAGATGTCACATGACCTAATTTAATAAGCTTTTCCAAATGTTATATATAGTGTGCCCAGATCTTAATAAGCTTGATAGAATACTCCCAACTTCAGACCAGCTTCTGCTACTGGCATCCTCAGTGAGGTGCTAGGATATTCAATCATTAAATTAAAAATTCCAAGGCATGCCCAGCACTTTATCTGATGTATAACTATTAAGTAAAAAAATTGAAATTTTCAGACATCCATGTGTCTTCCAATCCAGTTATCTAACTTAAATAGCCATATGGGACTGAACTAAGTTCAGATACACCATATATTAATAGCTTTAGCAATATAAAATTGTCAAAACATCATAGTAAAAAAATAAAATTACAAAAAATCAAGTCAGATGTCACATGACCTAATTTAATAAGTTTTATTTAAAAATGTTATATATAGAGCTCACAAAACAAGCTCTTAACAATATCCTAGCACCTCACTGATGACACCAGTAGCAGAAACCGGTCTGAGGTTGGGGATATTCTACAAAGCTTGTTAAGAGCTTGTTTTGCAAGCTATATATATATATATATAAATGTTTAATCATGTATAATTTTGATTTTTAATAATTATTGCACAATAATTTCGCAAAAATAATATTAAATCTTAATAAACTTAACAAAAGAAATCAAAATTACAAGCAATCAAAATATTTTTTCAAATTAATTTCATAGAGCACTGAAATTACTTTTACAAAGACAAGCCATCAAAATGAAATTTTAAAATGTTTAAGTTAACACATTTTGATTTTTTTGATGTCTTTAGACTATTTTTGAATTTAAAATATCAAAATAAAATATACACAAACTTCATGATATATAAAAAAGAAGTATTTCAATAGATGTTTATATGACTTTTTTATGAAACTCCACAGGTATTATCAAAAGAAGAAAATCAAATGAAATAAAATATAAATAGAAAAATATGCATTTTCCCCCTCTAATTTTTAATACATATATATTAAAATGTATAATATTTCAATAAGTCATTAAAATATTTGGATCACATTTTATAATATCAAATAACAAATACAACTTTGAAAATTAAAAATACTTACTTTTTATTTCCTGATTTTACCAAAAAAAGTAAATAAGTAAATAAATTGTAAATAAATGTATTTATAGACATTTTTGCTTTATATTGTCATTTCCTTTTTTAACGAATGATTAAAAATTAAAAATAAGAGTTTAATTAACTCATTATTTTGACGCTTCAAAAAACTTTGACTTTAATTTAAAATTTAAATTCTTATTTACTCAAATACATTGTTGTAAATAAATATTTTGAATTAAATTATTAAATACATAATATCTTTATAATGAAAATTATGCATGGAAGCTTATAAAATTTATACTCAGAATGAAAATGATTTCAAAAAAATAGCTATATATACATAAAAAAAACAACCTAAAAATTGAAAAACAACAACAATAAAAAAATCAGATTATGGAAAAAGTATTTCATTACAACATAGTTCTTCATCAATTTTTTAATATTTTTTAAGTCATATGGCTTATATCTGATCTCTCTTTCTAAGATTATAACTCCAGCACACACACACACACACACATATATATATATATATATATCATTGAAATAGTTTCATGTTCAATGGATTATCATATGTTGTATTAGCAATCATTATTTTTATACCATTTTAGAACGTGCTTACATATAAAAGTAGTTGTTGAATTGATGATATAATATCCAAAATAATCAACCAATAAATAAAAACTTAGAGAGGGGAGAAATGCAATCGACTACATGGTTATTTTAAATATTATCCCATCAACTTAATTAGGATATTATTAAATATTAAATATGGTGCTTGTATATTAGTTATTCACTTGATAAGATTTATTTGCTACTGTAGGCTATATTTTTAATTTATTATTGTTGGTATTATATCTATCTATCTATCTATCTATCTATCTATCTATCTATCTATCTATCTATCTATCTATTTATCTATCTATCTATCTATCTATCTATCTATCTATCTATCTATCTATATATATATATATATATATATATATATATATATATATATATATATATATATATGTTCAAATTCATCAATGTATGGTTTTGTTTATAAATATGCTGAGATTTCAGCTTGATCACACAACCCATCAACTGGATGATGAATAGAATATTATAATGATAGTTGTAAAGGTGCTCAAAATACTGATTTATAATAATGTTTAAGTCCCAATTATATATATATTGTACCATTTATTTATATATGGTACACATATATTGGCATTTTGTAAAAGCTAAAAAAAAAGTAAATTTAGCGATCTTATTAAAAGACACAATTAAAATTTTTTTTTAGTTTGTGTAATTTTTTTTTAAAAATGTAGAACGAAAGTTACATTTTTCATTCATATTTTTTTTTATGCAATTAAAAATAAAAGTTAAAATTGGAAGGAATAAAAGACACGTAGATTACTAATCCAGATAAACTAAAGTAAAGAGAATTCCAAACACAGATTACAATAAGTAAAACCTTTTTGGAAGCTAATTAAAGATGGCGGAATTATGTTTAAAAAAGTCTTTGTAAGTTAAATTTAAGAAAGAATGTACAAGATTATTATCTTGTATGTTGATAAAAGGACAAAATAAAATATGCACAAAATCTGAAAAACAGACCTTTAGTATAAAAGGAAGAATAACAGCGTGATCAGGATCTTGTCTGTTTTTTTTGACTGGTCCTGGATCATGAAAAATCCAGAACCACTCTCTGCTGAAATAATTCATCATGCAGGAGTAGACTGAGGCTTTTGCTGACATCGTTCATGAAGACATTCACCAGAAAAGCTTTCGTGAATAGCCTTTAGGATGGATCAACAACCAGTTAAAACCAATGGCCATTAGCTCATTTTCTTACATAAAAAACCATGCATGGTAATCAACTGTTTATGGAAATTTTCTAAACTTACCCATAAGCTATGATTATTATTCCCAGTTGTGAATAAAATTAAGCTTATTATACAAACCTGATAGAGACATTAATTTTCTCATTCAAGAGACTTTTATTTTAAAGAACTATCAAGAAGAAATTTGGAAGTGAACTGTAATTGTTTAACTATTTTTAATTAATTGATTCATGTCTAGATTAATGTGTGTGCATTCTTTTCAAATTATTAGTAATTTGTGTTTTTAATATTTTAATTTGTTAGAATAAAATATTTATTTCTAATATCAACTATTCATTGTGGATTATTAATGAGAGTTATTAAATTTATTAATGTTAGTTTATTAGGAATTGAGTGTATAATTTAGCTTTGCCAATATTTGATGATTAAGCCCCAGGAATAATATGCTCTAAGAAAATAAAGTTATAGGAAAGCATAACCCCGATCTTTTAGTTACTCACATCAAAATTATGGGATATGAGAAAGTTAAGAATCATTTGACTATGATGCCCTTTTATAAATTAAAACTAACTTTGTCAGCAATTCCTGTTGTAATAATTACTAGGCCAGTTAATCAGAAAATATAGCTATGTTTTTTTGGAAATAGGGATGAGATATTTCTTTCTCCATAGCTTGATTAACTTTCACTTCATAGTGTGTAAAAGAAGGGCTACCAGAAACTAGCAAAATGTTAAAACGTTACAATATATATATATTGTACTGGGTTTAATCCATTGAGACTCGCTCACTTACTCTTCCTGGACATTATATTTTATTTGTTTATCATCTTATATTATAAATATTAGATGAACGAGCTGGCATGTTTGAGCAAAATGGAGGATATTATTGATAGCAGAGCTGTCAAGAATAACCACGATCAGATTGAGCTATGCAACGCATAGCATGATCACATTTCCAGATCGTGGCCCACCCCAGCTGTTAGATTCAAACCACTACTATCCAAACACTTTATTGGTTTAGGAGTAAACCCCAGGTGCCAGCTAGTCTAAGACTAACATGTTCAGACGGTAGGCCCTTAATTTAGCACTCAAAAAATCCCTTAACTAGCTCAGTCCATTTTTAATCAATAACAAATTATTGTTTCATAATAGTGGTGAAAAGAATTGATAAAATGCATAAAAGATTGGTAAAATAATTGACCAACAAAATAAAGCTTAAGTTTAAAGACAATATATTTAATTAATACTTAATAACTAAATTTAAATATTCTTGTAAATTTTAATAACATAACATTGGTATTTATCTAATGATCATGTACATATTAACTCATACACTCACATATATAATAATAAAACATTAAATACTATTTGACATTTAGAACACACAAATTAATATTTGAGATTTAGAACACACAAATTAATAGTTCATATTTATGTGCTATAGAGTTCATATAATTCAAATCTTGAGTTTTTATGAATGCGATGGCTACTTTGGAAAAGAATATAAGAAAAATGTTATTTACCTAGGATTTTGAATGTGGATGCATCTTGCTGTTTGCTGCCTCTAATGAGATATCTTTAACCGGTTAGATTTGATGTTTTCCTGTGGAGATTTGATGATTATTAGTGGGTATTATTCCTGGAGACAATTAGATATTGATGGAGATTCTTCAAGCTGTTATGCAGACATTATTTTACAGGCGGGTCTTGCTGTTTTACTGGACTTCAGTTTGGAGAATGGTCACATGTTTCCCATGGTTTTAACACTGCATTCTTGATTGATTCATAATAAACTGCACAATCTATATTATACACTCTGAACTGAACTCAACTGTTATCTCTGATGCAATTAACTAGACAAAATGTCCGACAAAAATTTGGCTATTTATACATGATGCTTGTTTTTATTTTGATATTCTCCGGCAATATCTGTTGTCGAAACTCCTTTGATAATCCTTTGACTACATGTTTTTGAGATAATTTAATTAGTAGTTGCCATGCAAATGTGTTGTTTTATATTTTTAATTAGTAGCCACCGCTGAACTTGTTGTTTTATATTATTGATTTTCATTTATTTTTTAATATTTAATATGCATACATTTATTTATTATTTACAATTGCACATATATATTTTACTATAAAGTTCACATTAATTTGTCATTTACACACACACACACACACACACACACATATATATATATATATATATAACCCAAGGTTCATTTACTATTTAGTTTTTTAAGATGACTTATTTTAACTCTAATGAAAAGAGGTTTATATTTTTAGACTTTTGAATTATATTTCAACTAATAATAATAATATGACAAACTCTTTAAACTCAAAACTTTTAGTTTGATGTTTCTAAAGAAAACCCCCCTCCTTTCTTTTCATTAATTAATTGTAACTTTTATTTCAACGACACTTAGACCTTTAGTTTTACGTTTACGAAAACAAACTGCATTTTGTTTAATAAAGAAACTCTTTAGATTTTTTAAACTTATTTATTGATTTGTTGATTTATTATTTTAATAATTTTTTAGATAAATTTATTTTATATATGTGCCAACTATGATCTTGGTACAATATATATATATATATATATATATATATATATATATATATATATATATATATATATATATATATATATATATATATATATATATATATAGTAACTCTTTCTGCATGAGAATTGATTAAATCATCCATACCATACATTATATGTGTATAGACAAATCCTATAAGCACATACTTACAGTCAAACTCACTCCTACTAGTATCATCTTTTTATTAGCAAATGTACTACTACAAATATTAATAATAACACCTCTGAAATATTCTTGATTAATATTGCTCTATATTTATTTACTTATCCAAAAAATAATTTTATCATGAGACTGATTATCCCATCATCAGAATGGTTACATTTTTAAATCATTGAATATATATATATGAAATTACATTTTTAAATCATTGAATATATATATATGAAATTACTACTATTTTACATGAATGTCTTTCCATGGATTTCATGATTTCTCAGGGTTTGTAGATATTAATGACAATGATTGGCAAGAATTTGAAAAACAAACACAAGATAAATTGGTTAATAAAAAGTAAGGTTACAATTTATTCACAATCAATTGATATAACAAATATAGGACAAAATATTGAAAGTAAATAATAATAATAATAATAATAATAGTAATAATAATAATAATAATAATAATAATAATAATAATAATAATAATAATAATAATAATAATAATAATAATAATAATAATAATAATAATAATAATAATAATAATAATAATTAGAAACAACATAAGACTTTATCATAGTTATAATAATACTACATTATCAATTATATTTTATTTGTAATGTTTTAAACTATGGTTTTCTGCAAATGTCATAACAGTATCACAAATACAACTTTTAGCAATCCACCTGTATTGTCTTCTACATAGTGTATTTGTGATGATAGACAATGGATGAAGTAGGTCATAGTATGGCTTACAACAGAGACTCCCTTGCTTAAGGCATGTCTTTCTTTATTAATGTAATTAATGCCACATTTTATGCAACTTCATCCTGGACCCAATTGCATAATTTTAGGCATTTTGATGGGAGTGAGTTTTTTACCACACATAGTAAATAGTTATTTGCTAGATAATGTGATCAATATTTGCTTGTGATGAATGGAATACTTGAAATACATCAACCCATTCAGTTGCAATTTATTTTATTGGCCAAGTGAGGTAATACTCTAAACTTTTGATTGGTAAATTACAGAATCAGCAGTAAAATATATATTCATCTTTTAATATATTCGTTTTAGTTTTGTTTGTAAAAAGCAAATTAATAATTTGTCAGAATATGAAAGTGAACAAAATTTTTTCCAAAAATAAATTTTTGTTTGTAATTATAAAAATATTTTGTAGCAGCATATTTAAAAAGAATATTAGTAACCTATTAAAATGTTACTTACATCAATGATTTTCTTTTTCAATTTACTTTTGTGTAAAAGTAAATAATTTTTACTAAAATCTTACTATTTTCCTAAAATAATTTATATTTTCAGCATATTTTACCAAAATACATTATAATATGTAAATAAATGGCAGCAAAATATTCTAAAACATTAATTTTTATTTGAAAATCAAATAAAGAGCTTGGGGTAATGTGAACTGTTGACAGGTGTGAAAATTGTTGTTAGCACTGGTTTCTTTTTCAAGTGATATTCCTGTAAAAGTATACAATTTTTTAGTAAAATCTTACCATTTTTTCTAAAATAATTATGTTTTCAGTATATTTTATAAAAATAATTTATAATATGTAAAAAAAATACTAAAAAAACCCTCTAAAACATTTATTTTCATTTTGAAATGCAAAACAAAGAAGTGGGAGTGCTGAAAAATTATTGACATGTCTTAGATGACTTCCAACGAGTCACCATTTAGAAAAGACTGCCCTTTTACCATTGTTAAAGTTTAAATGTCTAATATATTGATTTTTTACTTTTAAAATAATTCGAGAGAGGGCAAAATTTTACGGTATATTTTTTAAGCTTTAAAATGACCATGCATTAAAAATGACTTAATTTGAGCATCTTAAAGCCATGATTGTATTTAACTGGATAAGGAAGAAAATGGGTTAAAACAATCAACAAGGAAGATTATTCCATAGGAAACTTTTAACTAGCATTTTTATATCTTCATGGAATCACTAGGCAAGCATGGTGAGTCATTGTTTTTCTTCTCAGACCTATTTATATGTCCCAACATTGTTTTTTTTCTGTCTTTAACACCTATCAACAAAATCAAAAATGGTTTTTAAAAAACATTTTTATCATATTTATTCAAAAACATCTCTATCAGGATCTAATTATAAGAATACACATTCATTTCATAACATGTTGTGATGCAAATACTTTTACATATAATTTTTGCATTGTATGATTATTTTGTAAATAAATAAACAAATAGCTTTGATTTATTTATTTATGTCACAATAAAAAAGAAATAAATCAAGACCACCTTTTAAAAAATGTTAAATATATTTTTTTAATTTTCATACCTCATAATTTTCAATAATATATTTAGATTTGTCATTCAATTTACTATAAAAAAGAGAATTATTTTTTAAAACCCCATAAAGTAGGCAATCTGAAGAGTCATACAACACAATACATTTTTGTAAACTATACAATTCAAACTTAGTTATTCAGCAGTCTAATGTTTTACTCTTCATTTACATAATATCAAATATAATCTTATTGATAGTAGCTTTATGTAATATTTTTTTTATTAAATATTTAATAGTATATTTATTCCACTTTTATTAGTTAATTTCTGCATAATATAGTATAAATGCCAACACACCCATCACAACTTATACACTTATTAATGAATCTATAAGAATTTTTTTCAACCATACAGCTATGTAATGTAACTAAAGTGACTGAATCAAATCTGCATTGTTACAATTTATTTTAATTTCATAAATATGATATAGATACTAAAAGAAATGACCCTAATTATAAGAACATTCAAAAATCAGAATAAAATAATTAAAGAGGTTATCTATAGAAGATCTAAGATCTATTTATTGCATATATATGTTTTGATTTCAAAAGAAAAACATATATATTAATAGTAATATTTTTGCCACATATTTTTTTATAATAATGTAAACACAATTATAGCAACCAATCCAATCTAATTAGGAATTATTTTTTTTAGGAAAATAATTTATACAGTAATTAAACTTTTCTCATTGCTAAAATATAAATACAATACGTTTTGGAATCCATTAATTAATAATTTATTTTTAAACTGTCTATTGTAATATCAGGAATTTAAGGCAGGGAACTTTTATTTAAACTTTTATTAACAACATGCAATAATATAATTAGGACACTAGTATTATTAGAATTTTTTTACTGAGATTGTTCCTGAATTTCAATGTAAATTATTTTGACTTATCTTCTCTTTTTTATTGTCATTCATATGTTTTTGATTTTTAGTTTGAGTTACTAGGTAGTTTTAATCTGCAACAAGATATGAATATTTTTTTTTGAGATTTTCCTTTTCTATCAAAAGTATATAATGAAAGTTATTTAATTATGCACTTATTTTCTGTATATATTATCTTCTCTTTTAATACATTTGTTTCAAACAAGTAATTACTTCAATAATAATGATAATTGTTTCAAATATTTTGTTTTTATAATGATGATAATGATTTTTGTCTGTTATAAAGGAGTTAAATTTCTTAGGGCTGTGTTTTACTTAGCACTTTTGGATAACTCGGGGATGTTGAAAAAATGATATAATTTAGGAAAGATAAAATAAAAACTTGAAAACAAAAATATTAATTCTTAACATTAAACTTTTTTAAAGTCAATCGTCAATCAAAGATATGAAATTTTTTTTTCTAGACCAATTATAACTCATAATTTAATTAGCTAATTATTCCCCTCTTTTCTTCCAAAGCATAAGCTTGTGGTTAAGACCTATAGAGGTCCCTACCTTCGCATTTTCACACACATATTCTTAAAGTTTACAGTCTTAGTAAATATTACTAATTATATAATGATTGTAACTTGATTTTGTAGTTATATTTTAAACAGAATAGAAGAAATATAATTTTAAAAAAATAAATAGAAGAAACATAAACAATAAAATAAAAAGAGCGAAAAACTTATTTAATGACTTCAGTCTAATGAAATTTTTTTAAAAAAGCTAAATATTATTAATATTTAATTCGGTAAGCTTATTAAAAATTTGAAGACTGTAAATACTTGGCCTGTGTGCATGCTTATTATATAACATTCCTTTTTGTACATATCAACACTTTAGGATATTTTATACTTTTAATGGCTATTAGTTAAACAAATAAATAGGATAATTATTAATTTCGATAATTTAGTCATTAATTGATTATTATAAAATATTGATGTATCTATCGATTTAGTATATATGGATGCTTAACATTTATCCCTTCTTAAATATATATATATATATATATATATATATCACTTAGTTTTATTATTATTATAATTTTGGCTGTTGAACCTTTGGCTATATTAAGTTGCTAAGTCTATTAATATATGGAGTATCTGAATTTAGTTTAGACCCATATAACTATTTTATTTGGAGAGCTGAGTTTGAAGACATTAGATGTCTGAAAGTTTCAGATCTTCTTAATAGTTAAGTATTAGATAAATGCTTGGTTAGAGTTGGTATTTTTGAATCTGATGTCCTAGCTCCTCACTGAAGAGAACCATAGCTCAAAACAGGTCTGGGGATTGGGACAATCAGATAAAAGATTTGAATGCTTTCTTTTATAGCATTTATTATAAAATAAATAAATAAAAATAATAAAATAAGCTTGTTTAGAAATATTTGCTCTTTATATATATATATATATATATATATGATTTCATATTATTATTTTTTTCAGGATATTGGGATATTCGGTGTGGTGGTAAAATAGCTAAATTGCTGACGTTTTTGGTACAATAACAAGTACATTCCTCAAAACGTTCTCTTTCTCAAATCATAGGAATGCGTGTGAGATTTAAAATCATTTTTATCTTTTTGTTACTTAAATTTTATTGGTTGACAAGTTTTAAATTTTATTTTGTCTTCCAATAGCTTCTTCCAAATGTTGTTAATCTTCTTTAATTCACACCTTTCATTTATGCTCTTGGGCCTTTTAAAAATGAAAGGTGTGAATTAAAGAAGATTAACAACATTTGGAAGAAGCTATTGGAAGACAAAAGTTCTCAACCAATAGAATTTAAGTATGAGGAAAAACAAAAACATAAAAACAATTTTAAATCTCACATGCATTCCTATGATTCAAGAAAGAGAACGCTTTGAGGAAGGTACTTGTTATTGTACCGAAACTTCAGCTATTTAGCTATTTTACTACATGGCATATCCCAAAAATAATAATAATGTGAAATCATCATTTATCCATGAAAATATTAGAATATATATATATACATTAAGTACTACTTTGATAAGAAGGTGCCTTGTACAATATATAAATACAGTATAATGCATCTAGTGCTACAGAGATTAAGACGGATTTAACTGATGCAATAGATGATTGAAATACTTTCTTGCCAAATAATAAGACAATTTTGTCCTACACTATGGGGTAAATTATATATATATATATAGTATAATATCAAATCATCTCAAACATTAAAAAATTTCAGATATGCCCACTGTGAAATAAATGTTTGGAGTCCGCATTTCTGTTTGGAGATATGGACTCTAAACGTTTATTTCACAAAGGGTGTAGCTGAAAAATTTTAACATTTGAGGTAAAATTATATTTGATTATTTATTTTAATTAGGTGTATGCACTATATATATATATTATAACGATCGAAATGCAAGTGGAGATCGAATCTAACCGCAAAAACAATATCTGCACTACAAGGGCGCCATCTAGGCATTTGTGCCTAGAAAAATTTATAAAGTAGGCAGATACGCGCTGTTAAGATTCCACTTTATTTAAATATTCCGATCGTTAGCCCAAGTCACTAGCTCAGTGAGTAGCAGAGATAATAAAATATAACTTAATTTTATATCTTAAATATAAAAGAATAAAAGCCACTGCCAGAAATTAACACATAAAATATTTATTTACGCACATATAAAATCATTCTAAACTCGAGGAATAGGTTTAACATTTTTAGATTTTTATATTCTTATTACTCTTTAATTTTACATTTATATAAATTTCAATGATTTTAATTTTTTTTTTATTTAGATTGTCAAGTATGAATAGACTACATAGATCTGCATTTGAAAATAAAACATTCTATCCCTATTTAACCCTAGGCTAAAATTCGCAGTCAAACTGGCATCAATCCATCCGATACATTTATGTATTCAATGTAGCATGAAAATACAACAGCACAAAGATACTATACTGTCAGGAATGGACATCTGAACAATATAGTTTAAGAAAACATTGACTCTTGTCTAATACAGGAATATGACGTCTGTATAGCAAGAAGAACAATAAAATAAAAACTCCATAGGAAGGGACCGCGATCCTTTTTGCCGACTTACAATCCCATCCATAGGCAAAGGGTTGGTGCGGTGTATACAGCGATTCTGCACGTAGCGAAACTCATACTACATCTACTAATTACACAAATATATCCAATCCATTGACCCAATTCAACAACGACACAAATAACCTAAGATTACCCTCCCCTAATATAACTTTACAAATCTATATAGCCATTCACGCCCGACTTAAGTTTAACATTTAGATACGTTCGCACAAATGAGTTTAAAAATGTTGGGTATAGATCGATTACATAGATTCCACGGTCAAAAACATTTCAAAATAAACATAAACGATCAAAATACAAAATTATTGATACCGACAATCGCAGAGGGAAACTTATAAGTAACCCAATAGTATTCACCATAAGATACTTGCGTTGTCACCAATAACTTAAAAGACATCCGAATAAATACATTTTAGATACTCACCGTAAGGTATCATTATTTATCGAATGTCTATATATTTTGATCAAATATGAAAACCAAAATATAATTAACCGCAAACGAATCCATGCAAGCGTCTATAAACAACTTAAATTTCATGCATTTAAATAATCTTTACAATAAGAAAAAAAAATAATGGAAAAGATGTTTATCAATCGGAAAACATATAAAATTAAACATTATTAATTTGATTTAAAAACTTACAAAAGTCAGATAAGAGTCCGTTTTAACTTTTAAGTTGGCTTGTTTATCAATTTATAAAACTTGACGAAAGTTCTTAATTGATTTTAATAATTGTTCATTTCATATAGTCCATGTTCCCGTTGGCAATTCCCACGGCGTCTCCATTGGAAGAAAATGTTCTGGAGGTAGCATTAGCTGGTTCCATTCTGGTATCACAGTCTTTTCATTTTATTTTTTTTTAAAACAAACAAAAAAAAATGAGAGAGAACGGCAAGTGCGTCTTACCGTTGTCATCAAATCAAGTTGGAAAAACTCTCTGACTGGAACTCAATATTTTTTTCTTTTTATAGTCCTCCTATGGATTCCATGAACAAAAACGTCACTGTTCTGTTTTTTCGTTATGGTCCGGGCCTTTATTTGGCTTCCATTGGTCAAGCTAAAATCCCTTTCTTCTCTTATCTAACTTTCCATCTGACTTTTTAATTAAACAGCTTTTAGATAATTAATAAACAATCATTTCCATTTATAGATTACAGGAATTAATTAATACCTGTTTTTATTTTAACTTACGTTATTTTTTTATTAAAATACTTTTATAAATCTTTTTTTTATAAAAAATACATTCAAATACCTTTTTTTTATTTATTAAAAAAAAATATTTTTAAAGTTTAGCATCTGTGCGAATATATATACGTATAACAAACATTTTTAATTTTAGCGTTTAGTTTTTTACTTTTATTTGCGAACTTTTTTAAGTTTTTATTTTAAATTAATGTAACGACATATTTATATATCGTTACATATCAGTAAACTTCCTCAAAAAACAAAAAACATTAAAAAAAAAAAAAGAATTTACTTAGTGTTAGTAATTACGTTACACAAATTGATTATATATGAAAATTTCAAAAGGACAAAACTTTTTTTTTACAAGACAAAACAGTAATTACACACAAATATAATGATTAAAAAAAAAATGTTGACTGTTGATTCCTTATTACCAGCTAAATTTCTGCCCCCTCCCTTCCAAGTTTCATTTCTCCTACCTTTAAGTATTATTTAGGCAAGTTAAACGATTAGATTTTAAACAAGACTTTTTTTTAAAAAAAAAAATTATGATTTATATTTATTAATTACGTTTTATTTATTACTTTTTATTCCTCGTATTTCTCTTTACATATGCGCAATTTTTCTTACTGGCAGTACTTTTTACACAAAACTTCAAACTGTAACTCCACGTCAATACAACAAATATATTTATACAATTTCAGAAAAAATTTACGGGCATGATTCACTTTTAAAATTCTCAGGGTCACTCGTCTTGAGGTAAGGCCACACTTGGGATGCCAATTATAACGATCGAAATGAAAGTGAAGATCGAATCTAACCGCAAAAACAATATCTGCACTACAAGGGCGCCATCTAGGCATTTGAGCCTAGAAAATTTATAAAGTAGGCAGATACATGCTGTTAAGATTCCACTTTATTTAAATATTCCGATCGTTAGCCCAAGTCACTAGCTCAGTGGAGTAGCAGAGATAATAAAATATATCTTAATTTTATATCTTAAATATAAAAGAATAAAAGCCACTGCCAGAAATTAACACATAAAAATATTTATTTACGCACATATAAAATCATTCTAAACTCGAGGAATAGGTTTAACATTTTAGATTTTTATATTCTTATTCTCTTTAATTTTACATTTATATAAATTTCAATGATTTTAATTTTTTTTTTTATTTAGATTGTCAAGTATGAAAAGACTACATAGATCTGCATTTGAAAATAAAACATTCTATCCCTATTCAACCCTAGACTAAAATTCGCAGTCAAACTGGCATCAATCCATCCGATACATTTATGTATTCAATGTAGCATGAAAATACAACAGCACAAAGATACTATACTGTCAGGAATGGACATCTGAACAATATAGTTTAAGAAAACATTGACTCTTGTCTAATACAGGAATATGACGTCTGTATAGAAGAAGAACAATAAAATAAAAACTCCATAGGAAGGGACGATCTTTTGCGACTTACAATCCCATCATAGGAAAGGGTTGGTGTGGTGTATACAGCGATTCTGTAGGAAACTCATACTACATCTACTAATTACACAAATATATCCAATCCATTGACCCAATTCAACAACGACACAAATAACCTAAGATTACCCTCCCCTAATATAACTTTACAAATCTATATAGCCATTCACGCCCGACTTAAGTTTAACATTTAGATACGTTCGCACAAATGAGTTTAAAAATGTTGGGTATAGATCGATTACATAGATTCCACGGTCAAAAACATTTCAAAATAAACATAAACGATCAAAATACAAAATTATTGATACCGACAATTGCAGAGGGAAACTTATAAGTAACCCAATAGTATTCACCATAAGATACTTGCGTTGTCACCAATAACTTAAAAGACATCCGAATAAATACATTTTAGATACTCACCAAAACCAAAATATAATTAACCGCAAACGAATCCATGCAAGCGTCTATAAACAACTTAAATTTCATGCATTTAAATAATCTTTACAATAAGAAAAAAATAATAATGGAAAATATGTTTATCAATCAGAAAACATATAAAATTAAACATTATTAATTTGATTTAAAAACTTACAAAAGTCAGATAAGAGTCTCTTTTAACTTTTAAGTTGGCTTGTTTATCAATTTATAAAACTTGAAGAAAGTTCTTAATTGATTTTAATAATTGTTCATTTCATATAGTCCATGTTCCCGTTGGCAATTCCCACGGCGTCTCCATTGGAAGAAAATGTTCTGGAGGTAGCATTAGCTGGTTCCATTCTGGTATCACAGTCTTTTCATTTTATTTTTTTTTAAAACAAACAAAAAAAAATGAGAGAGAACGGCAAGTGCGTCTTACCGTTGTCATCAAATCAAGTTGGAAAAACTCTCTGACTGGAACTCAATATTTTTTTCTTTTTATAGTCCTCCTATGGATTCCATGAACAAAAACGTCACTGTTCTGTTTTTTCGTTATGGTCCGGGCCTTTATTTGGCTTCCATTGGTCAAGCTAAAATCCCTTTCTTCTCTTATCTAACTTTCCATCTGACTTTTTAATTAAACAGCTTTTAGATAATTAATAAACAATCATTTCCATTTATAGATTACAGGAATTAATTAATACCTGTTTTTATTTTAACTTATGTTATTTTTTTTATTAAAATACTTTTATAAATCTTTTTTTATAAAAAATACATTCAAATACCTTTTTTTTATTTATTAAAAAAAATATTTTTAAAGTTTAGCATCTGTGCGAATATATACGTTTAACAATATTTTAATTTTAGCGTTTAGTTTTTTACTTTTATTTGCGAACTTTTATTAAGTTTTTATTTTAAATTAATGTAAAGACATATTTATATATCGTTACAATATATATATATATTACGATAAAAGAAAATTATAATAGGTATATGATTATTGGGATTATTCATCTGCTTTTCATATCAATAGAGCATTAAGACCTAAATGTGGCATGAACATATTCAAGCAAATTACAGTTGCTTTAAACGAGTACCGCTGTTATCAATAAAGGTAAATATTCATTTAGTGATGTTTTATTGAGTATTTAGACATTTTAAATATATAATAACAAAGGAAGAATATCGTAATAAGTATTCTCCAACCAGCATTTGTCATATCTGTCTAATTCTTTACTAACGTTTAACAAAGAAAATTTCAACATTACATGGGCAATTGTAAACATTAAGAGCTTTTTGTCTTCTTACACACATGCACACACACATTTATTTATGATTATAAATTAAAATAAAATTTAAAATGAACCGTTAGAAAATTAAAGTTTACACTCGTGAGTTTTTTTTTTGTTTTGTTTTAATTTATTGCCATAAATAATTGTTGTTCAATTTGTTAAATTTCTGAAATATGAATCCATTACATGTAATTATTTTATATATTCATTCAAAATCCACATAATCCAGTGCTACATGCACTGACATTTATTTTAACAGAAATATTATTATAAGCTAGCTACTCTTGCAAAACTAATAGAGGCTGGGAACTGAGGTATATTTATTTATTGTAGGAACTTAAGCATAAAATTAGGAAGTAATACAACAATAATAAAATTTATAAATATATTTGTGAAATAATTTTTTAATATTTATATTTAAAATTCTGTCAAGTTGAGCATTTTCAAGATAAATTAATACCTTCTAAATCGAAAATGTACGTATACACTGGTATATACAGAATAAGAAATAAACAATAATAAGATTTGATATAGAATAGGATGTAGATACCAAATTTTCAAATACTCTCCTATGATAAGTTTTAAAATAATATTTATTAAAAAAACAGCAGTCTGAATCTAGGAGTAAATTAAAATTGAAACTATTTTTTCTTGTCATCGTTCAGGATATGACATTTTGAATATAACATGTTTGACAGATTTTTGAAAATTTGGAAAATACATCTTACAATGCGTCAAATATTACAATTGTTTATTTACGTATTTCTTCAGGATATGATTGTTTTTTACAAAGTATATATGTATTCTGGCATTTGGGGTTTATACTTTTGCTTAATATATAAAGTGATTTTATTTTATTGAAATGAATAAATTCTGAGCATAAGTCCTGAAAAAGTTAATTATCATTAGCTTGTAATTTCTAGAGATAGTGATGTGGGAGAACAATATATTCTTCAAATGCAACGTTTAATTTTAATTTTAATACCCTAAATCAGAATGGAAAAATGATAATTTAGTAATAATTAATGTGTTTTTAAACCAAGAAAATAATTTTAATAAAATACTAAGATAATATAATAGATCGTGCCTGTGACTACTTTAAGCAAGTTAAATATTCGTAAACGCTTTAAAAACTATACTTTACAAAAAAAAATATAACCCCTGAATATTATTATAATATTTAATAACAAAATTAATAGTGTATTTTTATATTATTAGCAGTAGGTATCTAAACAGATAAAGATTGCAGATTATTGAGTAACTGAGAATTTTGCAATAATTTTGTAATAGCCGTTGGAAATCCTTTTTTTTTTTTTTTTTTTAGTAAATTGTTTTTAATGATTATTTAATGAATAAAGTTTTTTATTCTTTCTAAATATTACTTATTGATTGATAACTATTACCATAGATAATAATTAATATAACAGTGTATATATCTGGTAAAGGGTAAATATTTATATATAAACAGAATGATTTGAAAATGGGGGTTAAGCAAATATTCTAACATCTACTGGACTAGGTACATCTACCGAAATCAAGTTCGGAATCTTTAGATATTAGCAATAATGATTACTAGTTAAATATGTACATTATATATACAACCTTACGAAAAAAAATCAATTTAGATCTTGAGTAATAATCAAAAGCAATACCATTTCAACCTGCTCAAAAAGTATTAGTTATTAATTTGACCGATGTTGTGGTTTAAAATTTTAATTAGAGTTTAAAAATAGAATTCCTATTTAATAAACGTTTTTCGTCATTTATTTAGCTTATTAAAATATTAAATTAATATGCATGGCTTATTATAGAAAGAAAGACGATTTCAAATTCAGTAACGTTTTAATACTTCACATTTTCTTTAACTTCAAATTTTCTTTACTTATATATGTCTATTGACTCATTATAATTAATTTAACAGCTTGAGTGCGAAGCAAACGAAATGTATACAATCTTTATGTTAAAAAATAATTTAGACAATGTATTATAATTTCAAACTGGTAAAAAAGTTTTAATTGGTATGTTATCTTGGAAACATCAGTGGTTTGAAATTTTAACTAGATTTTAAAAATGGAATTGTCATTTATTAAAAATGTTTTATTATATATCTGAAAAGATATAAACATTTCTTTGAAATACAGAATAAACACATTATTAAGCAATAATACTTAAAAAAGTTTTATTTTTCTTTACTAGCTGAAAAAAAAAATTACAAACTATTGTGTATTACACGTACAGAAATGATTATAACAATGTGTATACGTACTCTTTTGATTACGGTTTACATCTTTATAGTTTTTAATGAAAGGATGAAAGTCTCTTCAGTTTAATACAGTTTCTTCAATCACTAAACTAAATCTCTAAAACACATCTACTAACGTATTTATTTCAATTATCCATCTCCTACAACAGTTTATATTTATTGCTTTAGGTTTATTGCCTTAGTAAATATTACTTACTTAAGCAATGTGAGTTAAATAAATTTATAATTACAACTTTAAATTATCGTAATAGATTTCTAACGTATAAGATATTTCCATTGACTCGTTGTAAATCGAAAGATTTCGCGAGTACTAATGTGTAATAGGAATTGTAGACTTAATCAGTGAAGCATTGAATAGATTCACGCTCTCAGATCTAACAGCTTCAGCTTCACCTATTTATATAGAGAGTAGGATAAGATAAAGAAGGGTTAACCCCTTTTCTTCCAATGTGTAAGCTTGTGGTTAAGACCTGTAGAGGTCCCTATCTTCGCATTTTCAACCGCACATGCTTTAGGTTTATTGCCTTAGTAAATATAACTTATAAATATCCAATTCAAGATTTCAACTGTCGGTCAATTAATATCTCTTTTAGCAATCTATCCATATCATTATTTATATGTTGTTCATTATTTTAATGATTCTAATTATTTTTGTTTCTCTTTCATCTAATTATATTGCTTTCTATACTTTTTATTCCAAAAATCTTTTCAGTTAATTTTTAATTTTTCAGATTGATAAGAAAGAACTGGTGAAACACAATTCCTATAACTTTCATTTTCATAGACAGTAACATTTTATTATTTTCGTAAATTTTTTCTTCAAAATGCAGTCCATTCGAAAACATCTTTTATTCTTCTAGTTGTATAATAATCTGACTAAGGTATTAAAAGTTAGTAACTTATAATTCAAATCTATTTCTGTTGAACATTTATATGTACAATGCAAACATATTTCATAAATATTTATTCATAGAAGACTTTCGTGGATATATGTAAATAAATACTAAATGTTTTTATGAGACTTTCCCTGTGATTTTAATACAGATTTCAGTTACAATGTGGCCAAGAAATCAACCATTAAAACTAGCAAAGAAAATGGATTTAATGTCATCTAACAATATTTGTTTAGTTCCCCATTTAATTTGTAGCGATGGAGACGGATAAACATATTACTATATGTTTGTCTTAATGGTTTGTGGTGTTATGTTGCACTATTTCCATAATCTAATATTAATACTGAATGTTATTAGAAAAATTCCAACTTTAATTAAATTTTACAAATACTTTCAATTGTTAGTAGTAAAATACATGTTGGTATATACAACTGTTGGTACAGTTTCAATTGACATTTTGGGTATATATTACTTATTTATATCACAGTTAATTTTTTTAAAGTATTCATAAAAAAATTAATTAAAAGTTTCAATATTTTGTACCTTTCACATATATATATATATATATCTATATGTAGATATGCATTCTTATACAGTGATGTGCCGATATGTGTCATATAACTTTAGGCATTAAGTTGACACATGAGCATATTTGGTTTATTCCTTGATAGCAACGTCTACATTTTGTTGTAGACATCTTAAGTTTCGACTACTATATATATATATATTTAATGGCAGTTGAGGCAGGTTAGAAAGTAACCGAAAGTACTTCTGCGGATTTAAAGATTGTTTGTAATTGTTTGTAAACCGTTAAAAATATTATTTCAATTATAATTATATATATATATAACGAAGACTATAAATTTTATTTTGATATCAATAATATGATCATCATTTACTTGATTTAAAAATTGCTAATACCTAACCAAATGCTTATCTTAATTTTTGTGGATATATTGGCTCTATTAGCAGTGAGAATATCATTATATATATATATATATATTCTTAAACTTGGAGGTAAAAAGCCAATAAACTCACCACGCTGGCCAATGCGTGTTGGTGAGCAGCCCATCCATGTTCGTATACTATATGAATAATCACATAATAATAACAGCTGCAACAACAAGAACGTATGGAGGGGATATTAGGAATTTGTCCTGCTCGGTACCTTTAAGGCCTCCAAGAGGAATCAAAGGGCTCCTTTTAATTAATAGCAAACTAATCAACTTTTACAAATGTCTTAATGACAGTAACAAGAGAAGCAAACCCAGCATTAATAAGTATTTGAAATGTATGAAATAACATGATTAAAAACGTTCACGTATAACAAAAAGTAATAATAATTTAAGAAAAATGTATTGTAAAGTATAAATGCAGAACTAAATAACACATTTTAACAGATTGAAACAGTTTTTTTAAGCTGTTAATAAAGTAAAATAAATTTTATCGCTACTTTTATTTTTGAATTTTAAAATAGTATTAGAGATGAATATAATTTCATGTTTAATGAATTTTGTAAAGCGTTTAACAGGAATATATGTGCTTTAGCAAAATTTAATATATATATACTGTTAATGTGATCCTTTATTTCTTCCTGATTTATACCATAAACAATTTAAAAAAATATGTCGCAATGCTAAATCAATATTTACTTTTCGAAAATGTCCATAATACTGTTATTAGCAATAAAACTGCAACTCAAGTCATACTATTTCGTTTTCAGGATAATCATTTTTAACTTATTGGCCCGTTTGAGTAAAAATGTGACAGATTTCATTCGTCAAGAACATTTGTAGATCGCTTGTATTAAGAAGTGTTTTTTTTTTTATATTAATAATCAGAATTATTATAATCTAGCTGTTAAAAGTTGAATTATTCTACTTTCAAAACGGTTAACTTTAACGGAAAATTTTAAAATAACGGTTAATAACTGAAGAAAATTATAAGAAAAATGTAAAAAAAATTAGCCTGCAGAAAAACAAATGATTTATATTTCAACCAATTAGAACGTGAATCGCACTGATTCCTGCATATAAAAATGAAGATAGCTGAATATTCATTTCTGTTGTATTTCTTCATCTAAAATTAAACATTTTAAATCAAAATATCAATTTAATTACATTATTCGACAATATAGTGTAAAAAAATAATCATAAACTACATAAATATTTATAGTTGTAATTAATAATTTGTTAAGAGCTTAATATATATTAAGGCTATAACGTTAAGACTATGAGCCTAGATGCTGATAGTAGTGACCTCTACAAATCTTAACACAATATTAAACTTTAAAAGACAAACTTGCTGTTGTGTTAGTTTTCACCGTATTTCATTGATATGCAAATAGAAATCAAGTATCATTCATTGTCTAAAATAGCGGTCAAGCGTTGTTAACTTTCCCACGATTATTTTTCTTCTAAAATTTAAATTTTTCAAATCAAACTTTACACTTCGATAAATTAATATATAATCTAAATTATGAATGTAAAAAAAAAAATATTTTTGCAATTGCAAAAGCTAGAAGATTTTGTTTTGCTTTCTGACTTTGATAGTTAGAAAGGTCTGGGGAACAATGACCAAAGCTGTCAAGGCAGTAATATATAACAATACTATATAACAATACACGTCAAAGAAAAATCTTTTTTTAAAAAAATAAATAAATAATGCTAAATGCGATTTGTAACTAAAATTTTATATATAGATTACGCTATAAATTTATGATAAAATAAGCATATAATGAAGAATATGCGACCAAAAGTGGCCAAAAGACGGCGTAAAATGTTGAAATTACATTTAGATGTTGGAATTATAGCTAAATGGTTTTTAAATGAATTAGTTTAAGACTGAAATAGTAGCAGCTACAAAATTCCTCTAAATATTTATTAATGTTAAATAATAATTTATTATATCACAAACTTAATTTTCTTAGTGCAATCATGTAATTAAAATAAATTAATTACTCTTCAATAATAGTATTATCAACGCTGGAAGAAAATTTAAATAACCAGCCAATGAATCTTCCCCGGACAATTAATTGTTTTACTTCCAGCATTAATCTTCAGGTAATAATTATGCCAATCTAACATATATAAAACTCATGATATATAAATGGGTTCATACATTTAAATACAGAATTGAATATTTTAAAACTTAAAAACGTACATTATATATATAGTTTAAATTTATGATAATTTAAATTTTTAATATTTAAAAGGACATTTCATGGTTTTATATCTCACTTTAAAATATATTCAGTCTTAAGTTTGGTATTAAATTTTTTTAAAGAGTAATAAAATTAATACTTTGTAATATTAGCTATACGTCTACTATCAGCTGAATAGTGTAATCAATAAAACAATTATATTGGAATAGCTAAGTAAGTGATTAATTTAGAATTCGGTAAAAAAGGTTAAAAGTATGATACATGAAAATTGATGAGATGGTTTGTTTACACATTGATAAAAAAATAACCATCAACATTTTTACTAATTACTAATTAGCTGCAGGATGAAAGTCTGTGCAATTTTATTCCACCTTTTTCATATTATAATCTCACTTCGACACATCATATCAGCAAACTTCTTATTTTATCCATTCATCTCATAAGCGTGTTTGATTTTTATGTTCGAGATCTTTTATTATATTTTGAAATCTAGATTAGAACATACAACTAACCACCTATTTTTATCTCTTTTTTTCCTATGTCATAGCATCGACCGGGACGCGAACCCGCAATAACCGTCTGCAACCAACTGCTTACTTGCAAGGCAGCTGCGCTGATCTCTCGGCTAATAACGCTTGACTATTATTTTTATCTCTTTCAGCAACATTTCTAGACTAATTCTATTTCAGTTTTTAATTCTTTCAATGAGGTCAGATTTGGTTTCATTCAGTTATTCTTATTATTCCAGCACGCAATGATTAATATCTTCTTGAGTGGTCTGACTGTCCATTGTTTTTCTGTTAAGAAACAATATCAGTTCAATAAATAAGAACGGCAAAACTAATCTATTAAAAATCTTTTTCAAATGTGATATGGGTATTTATTTTTATACTAAGTTACTTCAACCAGAATTACTTTATACTTGTTTAATTCGATGATTAATTTTAACCATTATGTTTCCATCAATATATTAATAATCTGATCGAAGTATTTGTGATATTAACTTCTTATAATTCACTATTATATTTTTTATCTTCTTCGTGTAAATTAATCTATCAAAAATTTTTTCAATCATCTTAATAATCAACCATTAATCTAAAGCACAAATCCGCATGTGCATTAGCTTAATAGATGATTATTACTATTATAGTTTATAAAACATAGCACTATATAAAAAAAATATTTCATTCAATCATCTTAGTATTTATCGTTAGTCCCATTTTTTTCTACTTACATCTCCCAACTGTCGTAACATCTGAAACATTATCAGATAAATCAATGACAAAATTCGAAAAATATAGATGAGTTAAATATTCTATCTTAGTTTCTCATTTTATTTTGCATTATAGCTATTGTGAAATATAAAATGTTTTATAGATACTTAATCACCCTCTTTTACATCTTATCACTGTTAATTTTTGTAGTATCATTAAGTAATTTAATGACAGTTATTACATTTTGTTAATTTTTTTTTTTTAATATGAGAAATTTGTTATGTCAAGCATTGGTGGTCGAGAGGTCAGCGACAGCTGCTTTACAAACAGTTGTCCCGGGTTTAGCGGTTCACTTTCCTGCTAATGCTATGACACATGAGGAAAAAATATGGGAATTTTGTAGGCTAATAACCTCTTTCAAAGAAAATTTTTATAGAATCAAATGTCTTTTTGTATTCTACAAAATAATACATAAATTCATATTGTTTGGTCCTTTCTCTAATCTTTCAAAAGTTGACGTCATAGGCTACGTTTAAAGTAGTTGTAAATTAAGATTGTTCTGTTTTGGTTTGTTTAAAGCCAACGTTTTCTGTAGACGAGTAATAATCTTTTGTAAAAGTCTGAGAGAGGTCTGATAGTTAATATAATTTTTAATAACTTTTTCATCACTAAGAATCAATATTTTATAGCATGATTCCAATCAGTTACTACATGTTTGCCATTTGAATTATGAGTATATAGTCTATACAATATTTTTTGTATTTTTTCCCATGATTCTTTTAAGATATTAATAATAATTGCATTATTGTTGGAGCTTAAGATTTTTCACAGATTTAATTATATATCTCATCTCTTCATTTAAAACGTCCGTTAATTTAGAAGTAATTAATTTGTTTTCTTATTCTTTAATATTATTCATTGTGGGATTTTCACATTTAATGATGCCGTCTCTTTCTTTATTAATATTGCATCTTTTATTATTACAGCTGAACTATTTTTTCTAATACCATGGTGTTTATTTATATTTTGAACCTTTTATGCTCTTCTATAGTTTGCTTTTTCAATACCATGATATACATCTTCTTATCCGCTAAACATCACATGATCACCATCTCTTATGCTATCACATAACTGTTATTAAACAGGCACAACTCTCCATTCAGTAGTGCCACCCTGTGCTAATCATCCATTGATTATTCTGGTTGGCATTACTGTATGGAGAGTTTTGTCTGTTTCTTACCCATTATTAAAAAAATACATTT
Organism: Epiperipatus broadwayi; assembly: GCA_028023455.1. Classification (NCBI taxonomy): domain Eukaryota; kingdom Metazoa; phylum Onychophora; class Udeonychophora; order Euonychophora; family Peripatidae; genus Epiperipatus; species Epiperipatus broadwayi. The sequence goes on from JAQFVV010006233.1 coordinate 6,214,310, forward strand.
AATACCGTTTTACAAAACTCAAGTTATTGCATTTTTCTTACTAGCTTACTTTTCAATATATTCATTTTTTTTCTGTTTTTCATATGTAGTCCTATCTCGGCTATAAATACTTTTTGTGCCAGTTTTCTCCATTGCCACTTAAAACGATTATTTAAATTCATGAAAGTGTTATGAAAATTAGAAATATACACCGTTAATACAATTGAAATTTAAGAATCTTATCTCCTCTATTTAATCATAAATATGATTTTAAATCTCATTAATATATTATAGTTACCTGTGTCGATCTATTCAGAACATTATAATTTTGAAATAAATATGTTTGTTAATCAAAATATAATTCAGTTTTGATAATTTAATAAGCATTTTTTTTTCGTGGTAGTTTTATAAAATCTATATTCCCTCTCATTTATGTTCCCATACTCAAATTTACTCACAAAAATGTCAACTTTTAGTAACATTCGAAGTATAGGATTTTTTAATTTTAGAATTAAAGTCTCCTATGGTCACTGTAATATATTGTTTGGTGTAATGAAAAACGTACTTTATATAAAAGTCCTTTGGTTTTTTCACATTAAGATCACGTTCCGACTTGAACATGATTTATTTCCATTAAGGTGAATAACAAACCATGTCACCCAATTTGATATACCAATAATCCTCACAATTTGCATTTTTATTCCTTTATTTAAAATAAATATTTTTTTCTCTTCTGCTTCTAATACTTGTGTCTTGTTAGTAAATATACATCAATTTTTCAAATTAGTTAAACTTTCAACTTTTTCTAATTTTTCAAAGTCCAATAATAATACTAACGAATGGCTAAAACCACACGCGCTTTCCAGATGTAACACTATTTATAATGAAATGTTATTTATTACAATTCTTTTTTTAAATACGTCTAATCATCTTTTACTTGGATTTTAGCTGTCTTTGTATTAAGTAAATAAATGTTGTGAATTGCAATTTGGGTTCACAACCAAGCAATTAAAACAACTCTTGCCTCTTCTTCCATAATGACTGATAACTCCTACAATAAACATTCAACAATTAGATTTGTTTTTCATTATTATAAACAATTCCAAAAGTATTTCCACCGAGTGTTATCATACTTTCAAAAAAGTCTCAAATAATCCAGTTAAGAACTATCTGACAACTGAGAAGAGAGACTTATGGTGCTTTTCATCTATCTGTACTGTTAAAGTGTATTTGTGTACAACCCATTTAAACTTCAACTACTGTATGAAAATAACATAGTTGTAAAAGCGGTATGACGAAAATATAAATAATGGATATTTGGAATTGGCACTTATCGGTTCCTTTAAAGCATCAAAAAAAAAAAAAAAAGGAATCTTCTTTAAGTTAACGAACAACCCCAGTTTTTATAAAATTTGTAATATATAAAATATATAGTGTAAAACTCTTTATTAACAAATACATTTTTAGTAATATGAATTATATTGATAACCTACCTGAATAATGAAGGTAAAGACTTTATGGAAATATCTATATACACATATGCCATTATCTAGGAATAGTTTTATTTATTAAACCTTAGTAGTAATTACTATGATTTTGGAATAACAATACCGATGATGAATATCGTTATTATAATTTTAAAGAAGTAATATTTACTGAGGCTATAACCTCGATAATATGCGTATAAAATGCGATAGCTCCCATAGCGTAAGCTTGTGGTTAAAACACCTGTAGAGGTCCCTACTATCGCATTTTATACGCATACTATCGAGGTTATAGCCTCAGTAAATATTACTTACGTAATCAATCTGCGTTTAATAAATTTATAATTTTAAAGAAGGTAACATGATTACCATTGAATTGTGTTACGTTTTTTATATTATTTTATGATAAATAATTAAAGTGAAAACTATTTAATATTTTTATTATGTAAATATTTTTTTTAAATATAATTTTTGTCTTTTTAATTTTGAACCTCTAGATTTATGTAAATATTTTATTTTGTAAATTTTAAAAATAATATTCGTTAAAATATTTTTTTAATGTTATTTTAAATTAATATTATGTCTTGAGAGTTTCTTTACTTGTTATGTTCAATTTATTACTGATCTTCCCAACCAAACACATGCATTATAAGAATTAATTATATATTCACATTATTGCACATGATCTATAAGAGATACATTATGATAATTGTTGAAAATATTATTATTAAACATAAAAAGTGTGTATGCCACTTTAAAAAAGAATGAGAACAGCAGTGCATTATAGAAATGATAATATTTTTAACTTATTAAAGATAATAAATATATTTTTGTAGTAGACTATAATTTTAAATCGTTTTACTGACGGGCAAATTGAGTAGAAGTGTTTTATAATAAGAATCTCGAAGTTTTTTATTTTAATAATTTTTGTCGTTATGGTATAACTAGGTATATATAAAATATTTCACTATAAGTAGCTATATTATTTAATGTGTAATTTTTAGGATAATAAAATGAACCTGAGATGATAATTATACTTAAGAGTTAGAAGAACGTGAGAATACTTTAGGGATTTTATTTATTGATATATAGGTATATGAGCACAGACTTTCACAGGACCCACCACTCTCCACACTATCTCATAACACTGATACACTCGAACACATATATGTTGAAAAGATAAATAATCACCAATATACGTATTTCATGCTAAACCAGCAATCATCAGTTGGTCCAGATTACCATCTCTGCACATATATGCTATAAGTGCCCAGATATATATTAAAATAGCCAAACCTCATACTTTAATGGACAGGTTTCAATCTACTCCACATTCCAACTCTTCAACCGTCCATCCAATTGAAAATCTGATGATGGAATGTTCAAAGGTGATGTCTAAATATATTAAACAGAAGAGTATTAAATATTTTAGTGATTTAATGTAATTTTTGGAATCGCTAATTAGAATTTATTCATGGGAATATTACTGATAGTTTATGAGAATAAGTAGGAGTGATTTTGTTATGCCACTGGGAGTGTATTTTCGGGGGTATATTTTTGATGTTAACATAACTGTGTACCTTACAAAATACTTTGTGATGAATCTCATGATTTTTTAATATTTTATCAAAGCGTTTTTGTTAGTAAAGTGAGCGAGTAATATTTTTAATTAATGTAAAGATAAATGAGCTAGGTATTTGATTATAATCTTTAGTTACTTATTTAAATTGTGTCTTGACATTATTAATTATTAAATAAATTATTTAAGTTACAAATATTCATTTTCTAGACCTATTAGTAATAAGTGAATGAGCTAGTCGCAGCCTAAAGTTGCATTAGCGAAAATGTAATTTAGGGTTACAAGGTAACTCGATTAAGTAGTAATAGTGGAATTTTTCCGATGGGTACTCTTAGAGTCTCTGTTGGTAAGGATACAACTTTAGGTTGGTTTTGGCGCCAGCAACGCATGGCCCTATGCATCTTACTGTGTAAGCTTCGATGCATACAGAGTAGTGGTTTATGATTATTTAATGTATAAGTTGAAATCTGATGATTTTATGTTTGGTTGGTTATAATATTTAATTTGTTTGTATGCAATTTAAATAATTATAAATATGGAATTATGAAGCTATCTATAAGTTTAAAATTAAATAAACAAATGTATAATTTAAATATGTGGCGGTAATTATTTTAAAATATTTTATATGATTATGTCAATTCATTTAAAATCGTATAGTAATTATGAATGTTTGTGTTATTACATGTGCAATTAATTTATTGTGATCACGTGTTAGTGGATGATCCTAATGACATTGGCAAGTCAATGAAACTCAAAATTAATACTTTTTAATCTAATTAAATTTAAATTTAAAATTTTGTTAATATGTAATTTTAGAAAAGGAGATAACATATAATATATTGCGTTCTCATGGATTGTCATAGGGAAATAGGTTGAGTAAATTATGGGATTAGTGATAGGGAATTTTAATGAAAATTATATTATAAAAGCATATAAAAATTGTCTACATAGTGAATTTATATGGATAAAATTGTTAAAATGATGACATAAAAATAGATGTAGAGACAGAGAAATGTCTATTCCTTTAGATGATGTTGATGTTTATGAGGAGAATAAGGGAGGAGAAAAAGTGGAAGAGAGAATGTCAACCTCTTAGATAGTTATTGATAACCATAAAGAGATAGATGTAAAACAAACCTTTACATGTATGATGAATGAATTTAAATCTTTGAGTAATTATGTGAATAGTAAATTGGAATCTATCAATAATAAAATGGACGAAAATAATAAATCCCTTAAAGAAGATATGAATAAATCTTTGGATAGTAAGTTGGATGTAATAGTAAATTTGTGGAATATCTTAAAGATGAATTAAAGATAAGTTTGTAAATCTTAATTTAAGATTTAGCAAAAATGATGAAATAATAGAGACCTTAAAACTAGAAGTAGTCCAATAAGATATTAGACATCAGGAGATTTTAGATCAAAATTACAAGAATTTACTGTTAATACTACCAGAGAGTTTGAGATCCAAATTGAAAAAGCTGTAAATCAATATAAAAACTTAGTACTGAGTCCATTGATCAAATCATAGACAATTATCATTTGTGTTTACCGGGACATATACATGAACTTAAATATCATGTAAAATATATTACTGAGGGAATAGAAAATAATAAAAGAAGAAGTTAGTTAAAACAAAGCAAATTTGAAATAGGAAGTCGAAAGAGAGTTAAATGAAAAGTTACAAAGGATGAAAATTGAGGAAATAGATAAGCAGAATTATCTATTTAGAATAACTGAAAACATAAAAACATTACGAAAATATTTTAAAGAACAGGTTCAGAAACAAAATAGTATTTTAGAAAAGAATAATGAATATAAATAAATAATAGATCAAAATTTGAATAAATTTAAATTAGAGAAAAGGGTTTATGTCGAGCAAGCCATTGATCAGATTAATTTTGAGAAGTTACAATATTTGTATAATCATATGACAGAGATAAAGATTAATAATCATAGAAAGGTTGAGAAATATAAGAAAAAAGTGTTATTTGGTCTACTTGATAGTTATACTATCTCAAAGAGCTGTGATGTAACTGATTATTCTAGAAAGTTTGAAAGTGCTAATTTAGATAGTCCTAATGTATAAAAATAGAATGAACTCCATTGAAAGAATTACTAGAAAAGCGTTGTTAGCCGAGAGGTCAGCACAGAGGCCTTGCAAGCAAGCACTTGTTTGCAGACGGTTGTTGCGGGTTCGCCTCCCGGCCGATGCTATGACATATGAAAAAGAAAAAGAATTACTAGAAGGATAAAACAGTTCTAACAATTCCATGGCATTATGTTTCATGAGAATAAGGCCATTCTGAGGTGATGTTATGAAGAATCCCTCCAAATCTTTAAACAACCTTGAGGAGTTTTCCTGAAGGTTTGTGATGATGGTGCTCTTGTCGTATTTTTATATTGGACTATTTTCATCATCTGATATGTGTATTGAATGCCTTTAGAAAAATTTAATTTTATCTACATTTTCCAAATACATTCCACTGTTAGTAATAGCACATCAAACAGGTTACTAATAGTTGAATGTATTTGAAATATTTAAATAAATTAATTTTTTTCTCAAGACATTTAATACACATATTAGATGATAGAAATAGAACAATATGAAAGTACAATCTTGAGAAATTATTTTCCTTACGTCCTTTATCAAAAAATAGCTATATCACTTAATCACTTTTATACAACCGCCAAAGAGTAATGGCAGTCTTTATTCGAAAGACATAACACTTATGGTAATTTCAAGTATATAATTTTAGCTAGTTTTTAGAGTAGCAATAAACAAGACAGTATCTATTATCAAATAACCTAGTAAAAATACCATATCGATAACGGGTACTATACTATTTTTTTAGAGAAGTCAGGCTGTAAAACTTAAAACTTTAACTGCTTTTCCACTGTACAAAATACAGATATTCATATTACGAGGTACAATTTATCCCAGAATGCAGAGCAAATTCTTATCACAGCAAACAGATATACAATAGAAAAAAGTATGTGACATTCTGGATACTTTGGAAATAACTGCAATTGAGAACAGGTTAAGGTCATGGAAAGATAGGGCTAGTTATCCAGTATCTAATATAAATTTAAATTAATTGGTCATATGGTGTTAGACCTGAGAGAAGGTATTGCAGTAATAGTAGAGCTAGAATGTCTTCTTACCCTAGAATGTATAGTCAATCTAGTAAACCAATATGAGACTGGTAGCTCTAAGCAATCAACCTTCCATTAGTGGTATAATCACGCTATTAAAAAAGACCTTTATAGAAAATTAAAGATAAGACTGCAAAGTGAAACTAAAGGAGCTTTTGTATACATGTTCCTTTGGAGAAGGGATCCTCTATTGACCAATATAGGAATAGTGAGATGTGGGTATTAACACTTTAGACCTAGATATTGATTTTCTAGAATATTTTACTATAGGGGAACCACCTATAGCCTATCAATGTCCTATCATTCCCTTATTTATTAATGTAATTAAAATTGAAGCCTTAATTGACACTGGTAGGCAAGCTTTTATACAACCAGAGTCCACTTTTAATAATATTATGTGTATGAAGGCAAATAAACCTTCATTGCATGTAAAGCAAATCCTAGTCACTCTAGCAAATGGAAAGATGATGACGTTGTCTAACAAACAGGTCTGAATTACCTTCACTATTAATAATACTGAAGTTGGACATGTTTTCCTTATTATGCCAGGACTAATACATGAAGCCATAATAAGAGCTGACTTCATGATCTTGAGTAATTGTAAGATCCATTTTTGTAACAAAATTTTTGTTTGTAAGAGGAAAAACTTGAGTTTAAATATGGTATGCATTACCTTTCCAATCACTTATTATGCATTCATAATACCTTAATTGATGCCAGCATAAAGGTTAAAATTGGATCATGTTTATGCAGACAATTTAAAATTAGATGAGAGTAACAGTTAATGTATAGCTTTAAAGCATATTTTCAAAAGTCCCTGATATAATAGGATATATTCCTAGGGTTAAGTTGCAGAATAAAACATTTTTACAACAAGAAATTGACCCAATCTTTTACCAATATCAGGAAGAAATACAAAATCAAATTGATAAAATGCTAGAATGGAAAATAATTAAGAAGTGCCCTTCTTGTTATGTTAAACCCTTGAATATTTTAAAGAAGAAGGGTAACACTATCAGAGAGTTTAGATGCCTGTATGTCTAATCTAATCTAATGATGATTCCTCCACATGTACATGAGCTCTGGAATCAAATTTCATAAGAGGTCATTTTTTCAACATTTGATCTGACAGCCAGTTATTGTCAGATACCACTGCATGAGGATGATCAGCAGTTTACAACATTCTATTTTAAGAGACATTTGTATTTCTTCAGTAGTATGCTCTTTGGCTTCATCAATAATGATGCTGGCTTGATAAGATGTTTGGCCATGATTTTTTCAAAGAAATTAAAGGAAAATTTCATCATATATGTAGATGATATCTTCATTGTTTCTGATAGTTTAGCAGAACATCTGGAACACTTACGAATGTTTTTTCAAGAATGTTCCTACAAAAATGTCAAAATTAATCTGCAGAAGTGCTTGATTGCAGAAAAAAAAATTGCTTTTCTAGGTCATTTAATTAATGAACATGAAATACAACCTTATCCAGAAAATACAATGCTTCCGCATGCCAAAGACAGTAAAACGCAGTCTTTGTTCAGTTTATGTAACTATTACCACAAATTCTATGAGTACTTTATTGAAGATACTATATATTTGTTGTCTATGTTGTTGAAAAAAGCTGAAAAGTGGAGGTCGACCATTGAGCATACAGTTGAATTCAATATAGCTAAACAAAATTTTCTAATGAATGTAATTTTAATATATCCTGACTTTAATAAAATGTTTTATGTGCAGATATATAGAAATTACTATGGTTTGGGAGTTGTTCTATATCGATTTGATGAGGACCAGGTACCTCTTGTATTGTACTTTTTAAATAGGCACTTAAAAAAAGCAGAGTTGAATTATATTACTGAAAAATAAATTCTAGCTGTTGTCTTGGCCTTTCAGAAATCGTGCCAGCTTTTGCTAGGCTCAGATATAATCATTCTGTCAAACAATAGGATCTTGGAATTTTTGTAATTACCTCAGTAATGAAAGACTCATGTTGTAGAGCTTGTATCTCCAACAATTTAATTATAGAGTTCTCTATATTGAAGAGAGAAAGAATACCCCTATATATAGTCTTAGCGACCACCCTATATGTGTGGTATCATAATATACTGATACTCAAAACATCATTATTAGCAATGTAGATTTGGTTAGGGTTGGATCTATAGTTGATGATTATACTAATCTCACTATGATTGAAATCCAGGATAATACATTAAATAGGGTCATGATTATCGTAAATAATCATGACAATATAAATAGTAGTAATAAATATGTAAAAAAAATATTAAAAAAAAATTTAAATGTACCAAACTTATTAATGAACAAAGTTAGCGTTAGTCAAGGTAATTCATGGAAGATTATAATATCTCAATCAATGGTTGACAAACTAATAATCTATACACACTGTAATTATGGGAATAATGAAGCTGTGAAGGTCATGTATGTGCTTAAATCAATATTTTGTTGGTATAAAATGTATTACAAAATAATCAATAAAATTAAGACTTGTGAGTTTTGTTTCTAATCCAAGCGTTGCAGTGAATCTTATGCAGGGATTCTGCAGGATAGCGATCCATATTTATGGGCCTCTTCCATCATTTTATCGGTAAAAGTTTATACTAGTTACATATGATGTGTTTACTAAATTGATCTTGGCTTATCCCATGTCTAAAACCAATGCCAATAAAGTAATTAAGTATTTAGTAGGAATATCCGTTTCCTTTATAGGAAAACCTGAAAAAATCATGACAGATCATGCTACTTCCTTCATGTCAAATATATGGGGCAGTTGGATTTTAACTCAAAACCTCAAACGCATTATGAGCTCTGTAAGACACCCACAGTCTAATCCATGTGAATGCATAATGAGGGAGTTCGGCAGATTATTCAGGGTATATGTTGCTGATAATCTCAACAATGCATTCATAAACTTCCTGAGGTAGTAAATTATATAAAGTAACATACAATGAGTCTCCGGGTTTTTCAGCTACCTGACTTCATTATGCTCAGAATGATACACTGTTAATAGAAACCACTTTACCAGTCATAAGAAAAAAATGATAAATAATAGCTATATAGATCAAGCTAAAGGGAAGCTTAAAATTATTGTTGCTAAGAGAATAAAAAGATACCATAATAAAACACACCCATTTAAAGTGAATGGTTCAATATTGGTAAGAATATTCTATGTTAGCGATCTGCAGAGGATCATTTCAACAAATTTCTCAATTTGCATGATGATCTATATAAATAATGAGCAAAATTGGAGAAAATGCATCTATGCTTGCAACAACAGAAGGTGAGAGAGGTACATATAATCCTTCAGTGGTATAAATTTGTTGGTAGTTAAAGTTGGCATTGGTGATTAAAATTTTGTTGTATGGTTGCAAAATTTGGTATTGATAGAAATTATCATTGTTTTAATAGGAATCTAAGTGATATATTTAAATGGATAATTGATTAGAGTGATTATATATATATGTCATAGATGGGCTATACAAAACCGGAATAAGTGTATAGATTTGTATTTATATAAATGAAAAGAGTAGAAACATTTGCTCCCCCAGATAGCTGATAGCTGGTTTGCTATCCTCAGTGGGAGATAGCAAACCAGCGAAATCAGCTGATCTGGGAGTGAGAAATGAAAGAGGTAGTTAATTTCTGACTCTTTTGTTTATGTAAAACAAATCTACATTGTTGGGGTTTGGTATATCTTTGGACATAAATAACAAGTGATAGCAGGTTACGTGATTAACTTGTATTTGTTTTTTCATATATATATAACAAATAATAATTGTTAATGGATAAATGATTATTTTATGTAAATTTAGTATCCACGGACTTCACACTTGCAACAACTTATTGCATATATTTTATTTATTTTCAAGTGCAGGGCTGTGGTGATAGTTAGATAGACAGACAGACAAACAGATAGATAGATAGATAGATAGATAGATAGATAGATAGATAGATAGATAGATAGATAGATAGATAGATAGATAGATAGATAGATAGATAGATAGATAGATAGATAGATAGATAGATAGATAGATAGATAGATAGATAGATAGATAGATAAATAGGTAGATAGATGAAAATACGGAAAGATATATAGAAAAATAGTAAAATAGTAGATAAATTCAAACATGAATTAATATGTATGTAGGTAAATAAATAGATTCGCATTTGTAAAAAAAATATTGAATTAGTCTTCCATTAAATAAAAGACTACCCAACATCTTTTTTATTGTGAAACTGTGACAGGGACTGCATTCATCTGGAAGATCACGTTTTTCTTAGTGAGATTATCCTTTGAATTTTCTGTTTTTTTTTTTTTTGTTGTTGTTGTTGCTTGCTAACTATATTCACATATTGATTTATTTGCCAATAATTAAAGGATTATACAGTTTCTTATAGACTGGCTGCAGAATGTTTCTGTTTTTATCTAGTCAAGATCTTCATCGTTATATGCATCCATCTGTTCCTATCCGTGAAGTTTTTAAACATTCATATGTATAAATTTTTAGTTATCAAAACTATTTTACATATTTTTGTAGTTCTTTTATGAATTAGAATAGTTAAAAATTATTCATATGCCTTCTTACTGTGTGAGTATTTTAGCCTAATATATTTTAGAGAATGTGATTAAAAATCGGAGTGTAAAATTTTGACATATGTAGACCAAATGTGCTCTATTTTTTGAGGGAATCCAATCCTCTGGTAGAAATATTAAAAGTAACCGCGTAGACAAGTTAGTTGGTGTACGTTTTTTTTATTTATTTATTCATTATATGATGGGTAAGTACCTATCGATTTAATAACAATTTAAAAGTGTATGTGTGAAGTGTAGTTTCCTTCCACAAGATTAAATATGTATATAAATCTTTTCTTTACTCCACAATCTATAAGCACATAAGTAAAAATATGTGAAAAAAAAAAAAAAACATTACAATCTTTTTTGTGATAAACCAGTAATCTTTATATGGCCCATATCACAAACTTTCAAATATCTTCATAATACCAGACGGTTGCAATTATATCTGGGCTAATAAATGATATGTTAATCATTTGCCTTAACAAATGATTTGTGGTAAACATTAATTAATGTTTATAGTTAAGGGAAACATTTTATACATGCGACTATCAATTTGTAGTAGTAATAAGGTGGTTGATGATGATGATGATAATAATAATAATAATAATAATAATAACGATATTATTATTATTATTATTATTATTATTATTATTATTAGTAGTAGTAGTACTACTACTAGTAGTAGTAGTAGTAGTAATAGTAGTACTACATGTAAAATATCAATAGTTCAGCATCAAATATCCATATTCAGATAACAAACTTTTTTCAGTTTATAATTTATCTTACACCTTTTCACGTAGATAACTCGTAGTTAACCTGACTAACTATTCAATCAATGATCAGAAAATGAGTTACTATAGATTTATAACAACAGGGGAAAACAAAGAAAATTCTAATCTTCTCATAACCACATTTGGAAAGTCTAGTAAGTTTGGTTTATTTGTCATTGCTGTTGTATTATCAAATCAAGATGTGTTTGTTTCAACAGGTTGAAGATCATTATATATATATATATATATATATATATATATATGTGTGTGTGTGTGTGTGTTCACTAGGTGGAGCTTACCACTAGCTCCAAACAAGCTTTACTTATAAGTGCCAACAGAGAAAGAATTCAAAATCTCTATCGTACTATCCAAATCTCCAGACCAATTGGTTTCAAGCTTAATGGCTCACCTCAGTGAAGAGTTAGGAGTTCTAAAACTAGATCTAAAACTCCAACTCAGAAACATGCTCTATTGTACTATCCAAATCTCCAGACCAATTGGTTTCAAGCTTAATGGCTCACCTCAGTGAAGAGTTAGGATTTCAGAAACTAGATCTAAAACTCCAACTCAAAGCACTTATTTAATATGTTACTATCAGTTTGAAAACTCTAATTTTTCAGACATGTAAATGTCTTCAAATCCAGCCTTACCAACCAGATAGCTATATGGGTCTGAACTGAGTTCAGTTTCACCATATATTAATAGCTAAAGCAATATTACATTGCAAAAGTCTTCAAGGGTACAATTATAATGATTAATAAAACCAAGTCACAAATTGTACAAATTGCCTTTAAAAATGTGCTAAAATGTTCACTAGATGGAGTTTACTACTAGCTCCAAATAAGTGACAACAGAGAAAGAATTCAAAGTAGAGATTTTGAATTTTTTCTCTGTTGGCACTTATAATTAAAACTTGTTTGGAGCTAATGGTAAGCTCCATCTAACCAATTGGCTTGGAGATGAGGATAGTAGGATAGAGATTTTGAAATCTTTCTCTGTTGGACTTATAATTAAAGCTTGTTTGGAGCTAGTGATAAGCTCCATCTAGTGAACATGTTCACACAAGCTTGAAGGCAAGTTGCATAAGTTGTGAATTGTTTTATTATATATATGTATGTGTGTTTGTTGTGCATGTGTGCACACGCATCTGTGTATAAATGTTTATTTAATTATATAAACATATATATATATATTTATTTTTTATAGACAACCAAGCAATATGTGGTTGAAAGTATTTTTGGTGTTGGAGCTAGTATTGTTTAACATGGTTTGGGAAACAATGGAATGTGTTACTCCTAATGGACAAAATAATAGCGACACTACAAATAATCCGAACACCAATCAGCCTCAACAAGAGCCGGGCAATACAAATGGGGACACTCCCAATTCTGCCTCAGGGTCTTGAAGCACATAATTTATGTTAAATAAAATCAGATGCTTAAGGATAAATAAAAAAATGTATTTTTAATAATTTTGATTTATTTGAGAAAATAATTCAATACTGCTATATAAATTATAATGATACTTTATAATCCCACTCCCTTGTTATAAGTTGCAGTAATAGTGATAGATATTGTAATACATCAGGGTCTCATTTTATGTGGTAGATAGGTTCCTCAGAAAACCTGCACAAAAGAAATCACACAAAAAAGACATAACTTACCTGGAAAAATGGAGGATATGTTCCAGTAATTTTCAGAATTCGCATAAAAGCAAGGCAACAAGGGAAAATTACTTTAAAATTCACATTAAAAAAATAAGCAAATAAAGTATGACTAATAAAAAATTTCAAATATTTGAAAAAAAATTAATACAAGACAAACTTTTTGGTAATACAGCATCGATTGATCCACGCTATAAGATGGCGCTGTTTCTAGTGAAAAACGAATAGATATAACGTTACCGGGCTGATTTGATTATTATTATTTTGTAATGTTATCGTGTTTTTTTTGGTTTGGTTTGTTTTTTTTTTTTTTTTTTTTTGGGACCATATTTTCTTTTTTTTTTAAATAAATAAATTGATTTTTAAATATTTTTTTTAATACATTTTGTAAAAACCTTTTTTTTTTCTTTCTTTTTTTTTTTTTTGTAAAACTGGTTGTTTAACAAAATTGGATTACGGTCTTTTTTTTTTTTTAAAGTAACTTTTTTTTTTTTTTTCGCTTTTGCTTACATTCTTCTTTTTTTTTAAAGTAACTTTTTTTTATTTTTTTGGGCTTTTTACTTTCATTAAACTACCACAAAGGCAGTTTTTCTGGGTGAGGTGAATATTTCTCTGTTGAAGAAAGGCCACCACATCTGCTTCTGTAGTCTGCCATTGAAATGTTTTGATCTTGAAAAAGTCTCGGAAAGTGCGTGACTTGATCATGAACTTTGCCGAATTGTGACTAACAATCCTCATTAACTGAATTCTGACCCCTGACAATGAAACCAGGGGTGTTTGGAAAATTGTTACAATTTTTACGAACGAAAATAAAAAAAAATACATCGAAGCCAAAAAACAAAAACAAAAAAATGTTATAATATAGTTTTCGACATTCAAAATACAGAAACCTTCACATCATACACTGTACAATAGTTAAGAGTAATGTCTATTGAGAGTCTTGCATACTCATTGCTAATAATGTTCAACATACTAGAGATGTTGGGGTAATGGGTGCACTTCAACATCTTAGCGGTTGAACAGTTTACTAGGCCATAAGATCTATGAGTGGCCTTGTAAACAGCATATTTATGTGCTTTAGCATAGAAACAGTGCCATCTTATGGCACGGATCAATTGATGCTGTATTACCAACTTTTTTTACATTTTTTATTAACTACAGTATTTAATTTTACATTTTTCATATATATTTTAATCATTAATGCTAGCGTTTGTTTGTAAACTGGTAAAAAATCAGATTTGATGTGATGTGATGTATTGTGGCTTTTCTTTAAGTGAAGTCAAAAATCTCTCAGCAATAATTCCCAGAAAAACCTGGTAGCCACTTTTTTTATTCATGATGTGATGTACAACTATCGCCACTTTTAGTTTAATGCTGTGTTAATGGTTTTCTGTTTCTATATTAAAAAATGAGATGCAATCAAAACAAAAAAAATTATACATTATCATTAGAAAGATTATTTTCAGTGTATAAAAATCTTCGTTTTTTATTTTAAAAATCTAAAAGATTATTTCTGTTATATATAACAAAATACATTTTAAAAGTTTAAATTTTTTGAATATTTATTGCGATATTTTTATATGTAAGTATAAATCTATTATTATTATTATTATTTACTCATTAATATAAGTAGGTTATTTATATAGAAGCTAAGTTTCTAAATACAGCTTCAGGCCATATTCATGTTAGCTGCAAATATCAAGTTATATTTTTTGAAAAAAAGTATTTCAAGTGAAAATAAGTTATTAATAATTTAAATTTTTGGATATCTAATAAATATAGTGAAATATGAAAGATATTAAGAAGAAACATGAATCGCATAACTTCAAAATTGCATTAAAATAATCCGCATAAAACGAGACCCAGGAGTATTTTATAGTAAAGAAGATAATTGATGTTCTGAACATTATATGTGCATGTATATTGTAACCCCCAACAGTAAAATGTAATAAAGTACAAGTGAAATAAAACAGAGGATAAGAGGTGGCTTGAATAGCATAAGCATGAGTAAGTATAAGGGGTGCCACATTCCAGTGTCACCTTACATTACATTAACCTTACATCTCTTACGTCTAACATTGGATAAATCATATTAATTAAATTAATTTCCAATATCTAAAAAAACAAACATTTAATGTGCAACTCTATAAGAAGGTTAAGAATGAGGAACATCATCTATCTATGAGATAAGTATGAAATTAGAAATATGGAATGAATAATGATGTAGAAGATTGATTGTGTGATACTAATTAACTAATGGAAATGAATAATGAATGGACCTATGAATCAGGAGGATAGAAAAGAAAGGTGTTTCAGTAATGAATAGTTAAAGTTGTGATTAAATAGGAATCAATGAAATATGAATAAATTATGATAGTGAAATATGATGAGATGATGAAAATAAAAATAAAATATGTATGAGTTATGATAACCATGTTTGTGATGATGAGTGGGATCCTGAAATATTAATCTGATATTATTCCAAACAAAGAAAGATACTGCTGAAATAAAGGCAAAAGGTTCTGCTTCACTAATTAAAGAATAAATTTTATCTATTGAAAAACAGGAGTCTAAGTTTTAAAAACTAAAGAAGGAAGTTTAGATTTTGAGATTTTAATGAATCAAATAAACAATAATAACGAAAATAAGAAATCAAGGTGACTCATATCAACTAACTTAAGAAATTTAAGCTAATAATAAAATCAAAGTTAACTACTAATCAATAATTTAATTTCTCATGGTTGATATATTTTGAATTGTCATTACATATAAAGATATATGCGGATCAGTAAGAGTGATTTTATTATTATCCAAATATAGAAAACAAAGATGACTCATAATACATAAATTGAATTTATAAAGAACATTTAACTACTCCAATTGCAAAAATAAATATACACAATCAATTTTATGACGAATCAATAAATCCCTAATAATAAGGTAAATATAATAATCATATTAGCTGTGCTATAGTTTTAAAAAGTTTTAATTACAATTGCAACAATACTGATAGGGTAGATATATTATCGTCTATGGATAGTTTAGGTGTGACCACAATGAACAATATGACTAGGTTCAGTGAATGATGGTATTTGAAAATTTATTAGAAAGGTTATTCCTCAAAACTAAATATTTAACCTTTAAGACATTTGAAAATAACGTGTACACATAATATTAACAATATTTTAATCAGTAAATAGCAAAATTTTGGATACTCTAAATATAATAACATGGTTAAACTTATTTCAGTATGCTAAATATATAATAAAACCAAACATATTAAGTGATGATGATGTTGGTAGCAATAACAACAATGTGTGGATAACAATAGCAAAAACAATAAGGATATTATTTAGCAATAAAGTTACAGACAACAGTAGATTTTCAAAAACAAAATTTTATTTAAACTATTTGCTTATTTCAAAAATTAACAACGAATATATATATATGATCACAAGATGGAGCTTTACCAATAGCCCACAATCAAGTTTTGTTTACACAAATGCTGAGAGAGATATAATTCAATTTTTCTTTCAAATTGTCTCCAACCTTTAAACCATGGTTTCGAGCTAGTTGGCTCAGACCAGAAACTAGATCTAAACACCAACTCTACTAATCAGCATCTATGAAACACTTTTCTATCAGCTTGAAAACATACATTTTTCCAATATGTAAATATCTTCAAATCCAGTCAAACAAACTAGATAGCTATATGGGTCTGAATTCAGTTCAGTTTTACCACATAGAAAAAGCCTCTGCAATCTATATCATTGTAAAAAACCTTCAAGGGTACATTTATGATAAACAAAACAAATTATAAATTTTGTAACTTGCTATAGCTTGCATTTAATGATCACTAGATGGAGCTTTACCAATAGCCCACAATCAAGCTTTGTTTACACAAATGCTAAGAAAGATAGAATTCAATATCTTTTCCAAATTGTCTCCAACCTTTAAACCATGGTTTCGAGCTAGTTGACTCATGTCAGTAAAGGGTAGAAACACCAGAAACTAGAACTAAACACCATCTCTACTAATCAGCATCTATGAAACACTTTAATAAATGTACTCAAATTAACAATTCTTTCTGATAAATATTTACAAAGCTTTTTATTATATAAGTTCTTGATCAACTTATAGATGGAAAATACACAGAACAAGATTTTATTAACATATTTAAATATTGACAGATAAGATCTTCTTAAATTATAATGTATTATCATATTTTTTTAATTCTTACTTACTGTTCCTAAAACATTGATAATGGTTAATATTATAATATGTTAATATTATATGACTACCTATTTTTTATTTTTTCAAGATGCTGGACTGCCAATATTATTCTGAGAACCAAAATCTTTAATGTCATATTATAGGATTTTCTGTAAGACTAGTGAAAACATCAGCATTTTAACACTTAGCTATAAATAGCAAATAACAAAGGTCTTACATATATTTGAGGTCATTTCGAATGCATCAATCATTAGACAATAATATAATAATATAAAATAATACTTGACAAGATATCATTATTTCCTATGATCATTTGCATAATGTTGAACACAGTGTACATTTCCAATAACCATCTTTTCAGTAATAATTTCATTGTTATTACCAATATCAAATCGTTAACTTAAGAATATGAAATCTAATGAAATATACAATATATCCAGAGGTATAATGTGATTAAGGAAAATAAATGAATAAGCATCCTAGACCATGGTCTTTTCACAACTACAGATGGTCTGAAATCCTGGTATTGGGAACACTTTTAGGGGCATGAAAAAGGAAGGGACAGTTAATCCCTTGTTTAAAAAAATATACCAAATACATTATGATGACACAACCTTAATTCATTCAAAACTGTATGGGTATCGTACACGATTTTCACACCCTGATGATAATTTACAATCTTCCACAGGGTGAGATGATATACGGATAAATTACAAATATAAAAATGCATATTGTTATATCATCGACAACAACCTGAATCTCATACTAAATAACATTTACTGTGCAAATGTTAGCATCAAGCAAAACAGAATATTTTATTAGTTAATACACAAAAAATACAATTATCATTTCAAAAGTGATCCACAACTATAATAATCATATGCATTAATTAGTTTTAATGTCACAACACACAACATATTATCAATTGTGTCTCAATTGATTAAAATTGGATGTTACCTTTTATTATCATTTAGCAATTGCAGTTTTACCCAAAAAAAATATTAAAATAGAAAATATAATAATATAGAAAGATTAGCAACTTATTGTGAAAATTTTTAACTTTTTTTGTGATCACCCTTAAAATAAAAACAAAATTTGAACTTAGTAATATTACTCATTTCTTTTGGTTCGTGAATGAGCTTATATTTGCATTACTGGTTCTAGATTTTTATTTTATGAGCAAACTGATTGCCGAATCTATAACATTTTAACATATAAAAAATTATAACACAAGACATATTAAAATGACAAAATATCATTATATAAAGTTTCTTCACATTTCTTCTGTGAAGAAAAAAAAAACTTAAATACAATAATTTAAAAACTGCAGAATTCTCTAATGCCCACATAAGTTACATTATTTATCACTTTACAATATTAAAATTACTCTATATTCCTTAATATAATTTCTTCTCCACCCATATTGCAAATAACTATTTTCTTCCTTGTATATAATAAGTAAATTTTTAGGATAATACCAACTTCTGCTCTCTAACTTTTAATATACAATTATTATAAAATATATCCTCTACATGACGCCATTATGATTTCTATTATCTATATAGATATTTGTAATGATTCCTTCCAACCCACATTCACTAGGATCATACATGATGAGTAGAGTCCTAATGTATTTATTAATTTAATTAGTAATTCTAAGTAATTGTTAGATCACTAAAGGATTGGGATCTTTTTATTAAAACTTTTGGTAATAGTATGAATACTGAACCTGATGGTGCTCTATTTCGCCAAATGCACACCAATATGCCGATTCATGGGCCATCTGTTTGTTTAAGTAATATTACGGTAAAATATTTTTTTAAACTGGTTTTTATTTTTTTTTTTGTCAGCCCATCTGTTTGATTTACTTAAGGTAAATCCACCAAAGTTTTTTTATTCCATCCGGGTTTTTTTTATTTTTATTTTTTAATAAACAATTACTTTGTTTTTAGGTAATCTAACGATGTCAGTTTGATTTTAAATTACCGACTAACTGTCCCTTGGTTTCTTTACATAATATTACTTACGGTAAACCAATTTTTTTTTCAGCCAGTTTTTTTTTTTTGGTTCATTTTTTAAAGAAACAAACACTTTGTTTTTAGTTGGCGTATGGGTGTTGGTTTGCTTTTAAATTATCGATTAACGGTTTGTCGGTTTGTTTACACAAAAATATGGTAACAAACACTTTGTTGTTTTTAGATGATGGAGGAGGGTCGGTTGTTTGATTTTAACTTATCTTCTTTTTTTGTTGATGTTTTGATTTGCTGAAAGACTTCAACAATTCCATACTTTTGAATAAACCAACACTTGGATTTTTAGAGGGTGGAGGGTAGAGAGGTTGTTTTGATTTTGAATTGTTGTCTTTTTTTTTTTGTTAATTTATTACGAGGCTTTTTTTTTTTTCAAATCTTTGCACTACAGAAAGCTTTATATGATTGCAAAAAGTTCTTCCTTAATTTTTTTGGCCTCTAATTTAAAAAAAGTCATAAATAGTTCATTTTTAAAGAACACTTTTTTTAAAACCAGAGAGGTGGAGTGGGGGGGAAGGTTTGTTCTGATTTTTAATTATCGATTTCTTTTTGGATTTTCTTTTTAAACATTTTATTATGTTATCACACATTTCTTTATTATTATTATTATTATTATTTTTTGGTGGGGCCTTTTGAATAAACTATTAAACACTTTTTTTTTTTTTTTTTTGGTATAATAAAATATTACATACTTTAACTGTTAATAAGTCTTATCAAATACTACCTACCTACTTTATAATCATGTGGACAACAACAACAAGTTTCCCATAAAATAATTTATTGAATCAATAATAAATGAAACTTTAGACAAGTTGTGGACCAAAACAAGTAAAAAAAACACCATTTGGGGGCATAAAAAAGCAGCCAAACATAACATAAAAATAAAATAACAGGGAAGCCTCAAAGCTGTAAGTAATATGATTTTGGAGTCCTCGAACCGACTTCCTTTATACATACATACACCGGTACACTTGCAGGAGTGGCAATGGAATTCCAAAGATTCTGTGGTTGACTAAAAGTATGCCTCCCCTGCAAGCACACACTCTCACATCCGGCAGGATTTTCTCTTTCTGGGTAAACACAATATTGTGCATCCACTTGTGTGGCTAGCCAGAAATTCACTCAGCTTGACCAATTTGGACAACTTGCAGATGCCATTTTACAATTGTTGCACAGATTCATACATAAACAGGCATTTATGCATGAAATCAGAAAAAATTCTGCTGAAAAGAAGAATCTTTTCAAGTTGTATGCAGTTCAAAAGTGTAGGGAAGGGTGTGTGATGACATGACAATTCTTAATATGAAATACTAATTCCACTATGCTTTCTAAAAAATTTCTGACAATGAATTTTTGCAGAGTTTCATCTCTTTCAAATACAGTCACCATTAAATCAGATTGTATTGAGAGTTCAAGAGCGATCATTTGACAAATACTTTTGCAATGCAATGGGCATAGTATTTTGTTATGTGATCATAGAATACATAACCCTCATGTGGTTTATTATGGCTCAAAAACACTTATTGTACTGTCAGATGTAAGTTGAGTTGGCTAAAATGGTATGTTGATGTGCGTTTTGTGAAAAACAACATCACCAAATGGTAGGGTTCAGTATTCATACTAGTACCAAACTTTTCATACTTTTTTTCTACGATAAAAATTAACTTTTCATACTTTGAAATAAAAGAAAGTAAATATTGAAACGACAATTGATTTTGGTTATTATTATGCAAACATTTTATTTATTTTATTTTATGACATCATTGAACTATTTAGCAAATATTATATTATACATTTGATATTTGCAATATGATTAACACAATTACTTATATATTGGATATTAAATTAAAATGCAAAATAATATTGGAGAAATACTATTGTTTCATTTAGTGAATGTGTCTATTCCACTTGTCAGTCAAGGTTTTATATTGTTACATCTGGATTTATATCAATGTAAGTTTTAAAATAATATAAAAAATAAATGTTGAGAAATTTAATAAAATACTTTGAAACCATTAGTATTTTATTATATTCATTCCTAATTATTAAATTAGATGGGTGTAGACTATTGTGGCTCTAAGATAATTTTATTTATACTTTCCTACATATTTTGTAGCTTTTTATAAAATTAGGAAAAATGTAATATCTGATTTTAGTTTAAAGTAATATCTCATTTATAACCTTCCATGGTTTTATTCCATAGTATTGTATGTTTTGGCCAATTTACCTCTGGTGAATTTTTCCATAAGTATTATATGTTAAATTGCATATAAAATGGTATATTTTATTATATAAATGTTTTGCTAAAAAATTGTGTAGAAGGCAAGAAATTCAAAATTCTTGCTCTAACAATAGCTATAAGCACCACTCTCACATGTTGATTCATTGTCTGTTGACAAAGCTATAAAACATGCAGCATTTTATGACATTGTATGACCCAAAAACATGTTTATTTGTGAATTTATTACAGTTTTAGATATTAGTTTAAAATAATTTACACTATATTTATTACATATCAAGATATTAATTATTAATAACTATTTTGACTTGTAATACTTTATTTTCAAAAATATAATCTTACATTAGCAGCTAATGTAAATATGGCTTGAAGCAAATTACAAAACTAGCTTTATGTAAACAATCTAATTTATATTTATGAGTAAGAAAAGATCACAATTTTGCAATAAATATTCAAAAAATTTAAACTTTTAAAGCATAATTCATTAGATATAGTGAAATAAATAATTATTCATTTCAATGTTTAAAAATAATAAAAATTAAGAAATATTTCATTAATTTTATAAACTGAAAATAATCTTTCTAGAAACAATGATATGTAAAGTCTTTGTTTGGATTGTGATCTCATTTTTTCAATATATACAGGAACAAAACATGAACATTTAAAATTTATTTCAGTAGTAAACAAAAATATCTATCAAATGAAGTCATATTTATTATTTTCTGATAAGTAGTAATCATTTTATCATATACTTTATGTTGATGTGAGACACAAAGAAAAGCACCAGAAAATGCTAAAATATTAAGTCTACACAGCACTGGAAAAGTATTAATAAAAGCATGTCATGAATATATCAGTAATTTAAATAGATATAAAAGTCACATATCTTTTTTGTCAATTGGCTTTTAAATTTATTTTATAATTTAAAATCTCAAAAAAACATTTTTTCCATTTTAATTCCAAAGCTATTATAACAATATTTATAATGCATTTTATAATTATTATAAATAAAACATTGATAATATAAATAATGGAATTATTAGCTTACATGTTTCTTTAGTAGCTTATACCTGAATTTAATTTTAGCAGGCTTTTGCTCAACATATCTTATAGCTTTACAGCGAACCATTTTTCTAATTATTAGTTGACAGCTCTAATATGCTCTTCATAAGTATAGGTCAAATAGAATATACTCCAGTATTTTCAGTTAAAATAACAAAAAATATATTTCTCTTTTCTTCTTCTTTATGATAAGAAATAAATCAGAGTAAAGATAGCTAAGAAAATAACTTTATTAAGAGCTCTACTATTTATGTAAAGATAGCTAAGGAAATAACTTTATCAAGAGCTCTACTATTTATGTACACATTTAATAAAATCTGTACAGGCCTATTTATTAACTTTTGGTCTAGGGGCTGATTGTAAAAATTATAAACCAATTAAATTATTGTAAGTGAATATATTTACATAAATTAATAATTCTCCTTTTGTAATTTTAAATGACAACTAATTAAACCACTCAACATTATTTTACATTGCTATAAAATATATTTAATAATTAATTATAATGTTTAATTTAAAAATAATTATAAGTTCAAGTTTGTTGACAATTATTGATTAATAATAAAATATTAAATACTTATATGGTTTTAATATAATTATACTATTAAATTATTATATTGACAATACTGAAATCAATTAAACTGACAGAACATAAGTAAAAAGTCTCACACAATCTGGAAGAGGGCCATCATATATGTCGAACAGCTTAACTCTTTATTATTTATCAAATTTATCTAATTTTATTTCCTAACAGAACAATCATGAGATCACACTACTATTATTAATCACATATTATCATAATTAAAATTATTATTAATCAAAATTTAAAATTTTAGCAAATTGACTGTATAAATAAGGCTTGAAAAACATTAAACCAACCATAAAGTTTAACATTTCTTTACTGACAGAAGGAAAATTTAAAATTTTTACATCTATTTTCAATTGACATTTAGTAAGTACAGGGAACAGAGAAAGAAATAAAAATCTTAATCGGCAAGAATGTTTCTGTAAACAATTTAGCAGCAATTAAGAAAAACATCCTGCATTTTCTAAACCCTCTCTATAATGTTATGTATTAATTTTATCTATGTATCAATTGTTGATGTGTACTATATCAAACTGTGGGCACTGTACATTATTGCCAATGTCTTTTATTAAAATAGCATTACCATTAATACAACATCCACTACTTATCATAATTAGTTTTATTTCCTATCTATCTTAGAGAGAGAATCTCATCTTTTGAGAAAGGTAATTCTTCTATCATGGTTTTGTGCCACATGGAGAATCTGTCATAATCAGTCTCATTTTGAACTGATCAAAATGTACATTGTGAACTGAATAAGGAGATGACCTCATTTTTGGAAGAAGATAATCCTTCAGATATTTTCTTCCTATCAAATGGAAAATCTGGTGTAAATAGTCTGACCAAATAAAGAGACAATCATATCTTTGAAAGAAGGTAGTTTTTCTTACATAATTTTCTATGGAATGGAATATAGGGTGAAACCAGTTGGGCCAAATAAGGAAATGACCTTGGTTTTGAGCTAGGTAATCGTTCACATGTGGTCTATTGTCTGAAATATCAATAAATGTAATACCAATCAACAGGTAATCAATACACATACCAATGATGAGAAAATAAGATGGCCTCATTTTAGGAGGAAAGTGTCTTCTTTTATGGGGCTCTCTATCAAAAATTTCCTTAGATTGTTTCATTTCCAGTAAGTAGATAATACTATGATATATTTCCTTGATTAGAATATTATTGCTGCGAGTGGATCTTGTTTCTACTAGGCTAGCCAAATAAGCCTTAGACCTATTATCTAACTCTCGGCTGATTATTAGGTTTCCCTTGGACACTTACAATCCTGCTACAAACACCTTGCTTCCACGATTCAATGTTACATTGTTTAAGTAGCCCTACTAAATACTCCTCTATTTCCTTTTAAATATATCCTGACCTTCAACAATTTCAAACTTGTGTTTCATAATATGTTCTAAATGACACTAAACTATCTCTAAATTCCTTTCATAACTCTTCTACAGTTTTCATTATCTTTTGTTTAAACTCAAAATACTCTTCTTTATCTCCATGACATGGTCTCAACTAATTCTCAATTTCCCTTTTCATTTCAATCTGAAATTGCGTCTCCCAATATTTAATTAGATGTAATAATAATAAAATTGTATACCTACTTTAAAACAAATTATTTGTCTATCATTACAGAACATATTTATCACTTATATTGGCTTATCTCTCTTCCTGTCGGTGAGTCTCGCAAAATGAGTTAAATATGCTTTTCAGAATAAGCAATTATATTCCATGTACTTTTAAACACTAAACGATATATTTGATAAAGAAATAGATCATATATCAAGGGAAGAATAAATGTGTAGAAAGAGGAAGTTCAAAAGTAGACAACTTTAAATGATACACGATCTAATTTAAGGGATATAAAAAGGAAAAAAAAACCAATACTAATACGTAAGTTCAAATATACACGAAAGTTCAAATATACACGCCTTAAGTTGTAAGGCATAGAAAGCAGGGAAAGCTCATTTAAACTATGCAGATTTATCCATTTACCTCCATTCAGCCTGGTAGGCATTGTTACCTCCCAGCCCTGGGATTTGAGCTAGCTAAAACAGCCAGACACCTAATTATTAATAGTTCTAAGATTATTTAGATAGGAAAGGTATAATTCTTATAGTCATAGTAAGATTGGTGCTTGGGGTCAGTTTAGTAATTGACGCTCATAAATATACTTTTTTTCCAAAGAAATTGTTGTTTGCCTTTTTATAAAATAATGGCCACTAGGTACATTTCTTTTGTTTTGTTTTTAATTATCTTTTTAACATAAAATCCTGATATAGGATTCATAGATTTTATTTCTCAAGATTTAATTAAGAAAGGGGGATACATATTCGAATCCAATATGGTAGATAGTATTCAAATTCTATCTGCAGGTGTTATGGTGACTATACAGCCATAGTTTCACATTACCATTCTACCTGGTCAGCAAATTCGCATTTTCTTTTAGATATTCATGCAAACAACAAAATTGATACCGGGGTCGCCTGGTTAAGTACATAAGATGCAATGTTGACTTACACAATTTGAAATAAAAGAAAAACAAAACATTCAATATATTTTATAACAACATCTTATTCTTAGCATGATTTATTAATGGTTATCATCGTTTAACCAAATTATGCACATAGATTTGATGAATATTGAATATATAAATATAGAAAAATATCACTTTCCATTACAGAATATTAAATTAGACATGCATATAATGTGTCTTCTAATGTATAATTATTTAATAATCATTTGGGGTGATTAAATATACATACATAAAATAACAATTGTGATGAACTTATCAAAAATATCAATAAATTAAATAAACATGTACGTATGTATAGAGCGTCTTTCTCACCATATAATTAAAAAATGTATCTAGGGTTTAACTACATATAAATAAATAACCGACAATATGTTCTCTTTTTCTCCTACATTTAATAAAAACATGTGGGAGAAGGTGGATTAAACATCTTTTTACATTCAAAACCTCTTTTATAGCTTATTTGGGAAGGACTTCTGCCTTACATAGTAGGTTGAAGGCAAAATTTTTAAAAAAATGTTTTTAACTTATTTTAAACTCTACTATCTATTTATATATACTCCACACCTTTTATTATCAAGGGCAACATTAGACCACTGTCAAACTAGGAAATTTGATTTATGGTGATCAGAATTTAAGTTATGAAGAATGGTCTGATATAAATGTCACCAGCTAGACACAGGGATAGAATGAGATCTTAAATATTATTCAGAGAATTGAAGAAAAGGACACAAATTAGTCATAAAAATAAACATTTCACCTAAATTCCTTGCTGAAAGTGCAAGTGAAGATTATGGTAAATAAAAAACCTCCACAGATAATTTTGTTTTTCACCTAAGCTTATAAGGAATTGTTATGATCTTCCTGCCAATGATTTACCTACACAAATCCCATTCTTCTTACATTTCTATTTTTCTCCTTTTAGAGACTTATTCTCATTTGCTACATGCCATATGAATATTAGTTATATATCTTTTTGTTAAAAATTTTCAGTAAAGGAAATCTTGAACAGAAGTTAAGGAACACTGCAGCAAAATCACTCCTTAATCTTGGAACAGTCATCAGAACAAACATAAGGCCATCTTATACTTCTTAAATACCATAAGGGCTCACATTTATTATATGGCCCTTAAGGTTACCTCCATACAAATAAATACAAAAGATTATGATTTATGTAATATTAAATATAATAATAATAATAATAATAATAATAATAATAATAATAATAATAATAATAATAATAATAATAATAATAATAATAATAATAATAATAATAATAATAATAATAATAATAATAATAATAATAATAATAATAATAATAATAATAATAATAATAATAATAATAATAATAATAAAAACATTAAACTGTTGCACATGCGCTTTGGCTTTTTAACTATAAAATGAATGAATACTAACACTTCAATCACATGATAAAGTCTTTGGAAAAGATAGAATGATAAAATTTCACACTGTATTTGGGGAAAAAAGAAAGCAGAATTAAATCATAATAGATACACTGTCAGCCAAAAGAACCATGGTCTGCAGAAAATGCAGATAATAAAGTGATTTCAAACAAAATGGGACAGATGAGATAAAAGAAAAACTCACTTACTGGGAAGTCTACCAACCAGTCCTTCAGAAAAGAAATAAAGCTGTCTGCTTACTCCCTATAGAAATCTCCAGATTAACAAAGATGACAAAATATTGGAAGCTAGAATGAAAACATGTAGACTTTTTGATAAAAGTAAACTTGGGTGCACTCCCCACTGCAGCCTTCCTGTGCCACTAGAGAGAATACAATATCAACCCCCTCTGCCCCTTATGCAATAAAGATAAGGAGACAATGGACCACATTCTTACACACTGTGAAGCATGGGAAAACTTCCGAAAAATAATTTTAAAAAGAATGGTCAAACCCAATCAGTCCCAAGTAGCACTAAAGCTGGCCTTGAAAAAAAGAATGTTCAGAACAATAAGACTGGAAACTTTTATAAACTTTGTCATCTGGACCATTAGGTGCAAAATAACTTTTCAAAAAGAACTAGACCAACTAGCAGAAGATATCATGCTTAACTTTCTCAAAAATATAAAAGAAAAAGACAAGAGAATCTGTCTATTCTGGTTAGCTGATGAAACCTGGACTCAAGTGAATTTATAATATTGAATGACATTAGTGGAAAAGACAATTGCTTAATGGATTATCTCAAGCTCATCACTGATAGCAACTAGACCACTCCAATGCTAACAAAGGGTCAGATTGTAATGACAATAAAACCACTATAGCTATTGTCTATGAATATGACTGAAACCTGGAAGCAGAGGGGTAATGAGACAACATGGTAATAAGAATTTTAGAACTGTTATCCACCTAAGTGAACGCAAATGACAACTTTTAAACATTGTAAATAACTATTCATTGTAAATAACTAATTGTGAATAAAGTTTGTTTGAAATGATAAGAAAACCTACAGTTATCTGCCAAAGATTTTCTCAACAAATAATAATAATAATGATAATAATAATAATAATAATAATAATAATAATAATAATAATAATAATAATAATAATAATGATGATGATGATGGTGATGACGATGATGATGATGATGATAATAATAATAATAATAATAATAATAATAATAATAATAATAATAATAATAATAATAATAATTGAATTATTTATTTATTTAATGTACATATCAACAGCATTTAGCCAATTATAGATTGCACAGTAATGTAATTATTATATACAAATCTAAAGAAGCATTAAAAAACAAAAAAAAAAAAAAAAATAATACCAATAAAATAGAAAAACAATAAAATGCACAAATAAATAAAAAGGTAATATTTCAAATGAAATTAAGGATAATATTTTTTAAGAGGACTTTAGTGAAAATAATTATAATTTCTAGGATTATATTAATTATTGGTATAAGAAGTTTTTTTAAAAAAAGATTCTATTGGATTATTGAAAAAAAAAATATTATAGCAAGAACCAAAAGATATGCCTTATTTTAACAAAAGAAGTATTTGCATTAATAACATTTGATTTATTTAATAAAACTTTACATTTTATCATATGACTCAATTTACTTAAAAATGATTTGCTTTGCTTTAAGATATACCTAATCTGCTTAAGAAGTTATATTAGATTAAAATTATTTTGAAGGAATCTTACTTTATGTAATTTATGCTATATATGATTTAAAAATTGTTTAAGAGAAAATATTAGAACTCTCCTCCCGATTGGATATACCTTTGATTTATTTGTCTTGAGCAGCATATAAGAAGTAAACTGATAATTCTGTCTACTACTACTACTGGTATTAGTACTACTACTACTACTACTACTACTACTACTACTACTACTACTACTACTACTACTACTACTACTACTACTACTATTATTATTATTATTATTATTAATATTATTATTATCATCATTATTACTATTATTTTTATTTTATATTGAATACGTTTGTTGCTTAAATTATTTCACTATCATTAAGCAACTCCATATATATCATAAATTACAAGTTTATTCACCCACTATATAACACTGACCTGAATGAAAGCACAATGATAAAGAAATATTAATAACTACTTAAGGTTAAACAGTGCATAAATAATCACACAATTAAACATTTAATTTTACTTTAATATTTACTGCTGCTAATGTGTATAAATATCAGCACAAACCAACCCTCACCTAGTTAGTAAAATGTATTTTAGATGATAAAATGTGCAAATTCTATTGGTTACAATTCTATCCAATAAAGTGATTCACAATAATCCTGCCCTTTGACCCAGTTAATCAGCATTTATTTGAGATTTTTTTAATTTTGATAAAGTATGACAATAAAATGATGATTGTATTTTAAAAATGTAATGGAATAAATAAAAATACTGATTTGATGTACAATTGCTACAACCAGCATTTTTATTATCACTACATCATTTCTAAGATATGTATGTGTCATATATAATTTCAAATTTAAATTTTAATGAGCACATTTATAATAAATATCAAATAATTTGTTTAAAAAATAAAAACATATACCCAAATCACAAAAATAAAAAAAATACCTATATTCAGTCAACACCATTTTTATAATCAATTATTAGAATGAAATAAATTTGCATCTTATTATATCTGTTACTAATTATTTCTTTTAGAAATAGAACAAAAACATTAACATTTTTGCAAATAGTATTTAAATGTATAATTGTCTAGACTAAAACAACCTTTTTATAATCAGATTATTACATTTATTATAAAGAAATAAATTTGCTTAGAATTTTTCTTGCCATTAGTTATAATAATTTAATTTTATTTGACTTAAAAAAGTTTAAAAATTAATGCTAGTGACATTCTGGTCAGTTTTGATGTCGTGTCTTTGTTTACAAACATTCCAATTGATGAAGCTTTAAATATAATCTCACAACGTTGCAATTTACCAGACCATATTATTGCTTTGATTAAACATTGTCTCTTAAATACATATTTTGTATACAATGGACAGCATTACAGACAAGTTTTTGGTACTCCTATGGGCTCACCTATCTCAGGAGTAATAGCTGATTTATTCATGGAATATATAGAAACTCGTGCTTTAGAATCATCATCTTTAAAACCTCTCATTTGGCTTAGATACATAGACTGACACTTTTGTCATATGGCAACATGGAAAAAATACATTAGATGATTTTTTCTTACATTTAAATAATATGCATCCTCATATTAAATTTACAATGGAGACAGAGTCTGATGGAAAACTCCCTTTTCTTGATGTTCTAGTCACCAGAACACCAAATAGTTTATCTTTTTCTATTTACAGAAAGGATACACACACAGACAGATATTTACATTTCCATTCTCATCATCACCCAACTCAGATAGTTTCTGTAGCCAAAACTCTTTTAAATAGAGCAATTAACCTTTCAGATGACACACATCTGAAAGAAGAAATAAATCATATTAATAGTGTTTTATTAGCAAATAGTTATAATTACAAATTTATAAAAAAAGCCTTATTTCAAGCCCAAAATAGACAAAATAGGAAACAAAAAGATGATAAGTCAGCTATTAGGATTTGTGTTCCATATGTAAAAGGAACTACAGACAGTATCGGACGTATATTAAAACGCTATAATATAGATACAGCATTTTCTGCTCATCAAAAGATCAGCAATATAATAACCAAGCCTAAGGATTCAATCCCTCTTGAATCTCATGGTGTCTATCAAATCTCATGTAAAAATTGTAAAACTTCTTACATAGGTATGAGTAATCGTCGCATCAGTGTTAGGAGAGATGAGCATGCTAATGCAGTTAAACAACACTCATCATCATCAGCACTCTCACTCCATACTATAGATTCAGGTCATAAAATAGATTTTTCTAGTACCAGGATCATATCCAGATGTGATAATCTCTACCAATGCAAAATCAGAGAAGCCATTGAGATACTTAAAAGGCCAGATTGTATCAATAAGCGAGATGATACGTGCAAACTTCCTCCTATTTGGAAAGATTTCTTTAAAAAACATTCTTAAATTTAACATTTTTGCTATTGGTGGGATTTTTAATGTTTTATTCAAACCAGTGATTGTAGCGCCTCTACAACCGTCTTTCTACCTTTTTATAACTCTGTGGATGGCTTGTGTGACCAAGTCGAAACGTCAGTATATTGATATTAAAAGTTTTTAACACGGATGAACCCGCAAAATATGTATTTTATATATTTAACCCGTGCAAATCTTCGTTTTAACATATATATATATATATGTGTGTGTGTATACAGCAATCCTCCCTCTAATTGAAACAAATGCAGAATTTATACTCAGAAACATTTTATAGGTTTTATTTTATTTATAATATAATTTGCAGTTTTCTTGCTGTTTATTGTAATGCACTAATAAATATCAGAAACAGTGATTATTTTAGTCTTTGAAAAGCCATATCTTATAGTTTACCCCATTCTCCTTTTCAATCCTCCTCAAAACTTCATGAAGGGGCATATCTATGAGAGATCTCCCTCCAGAAAAACCTGAAAAAGTTGACCAATCCTAAAAATGCCAGCAATTGTTTAACATTCTTAGGCTTCGAACATTTTTTATGTAAATTACTTTTTTTGCATTTTGATATTTTCAATTTTTATTAATAATATGTCCCAGAAATTTTAAATCTTTAGTAGGCCAAATGCATTTCTCAGCATTCAACTTTGCGCCCAATTTCTGAAATTTTTCACACTATGTATACTATTTCTTTTAATTTTAATAAGCCATCACCTACCATCAATATGGTAAAGCACGTCTTATTTCTCTTAATAATTTTTTTGTTTTTGATTGGACAATGTTCTGTACTATAGTTATATCATACAGAAGTTTATTGAAATTGGATAATCCCATATGCCCATGATTATAGTCGTTATTCTCGGTCGCAGGAATTTGATGAAAAGTTAATTTCAAGCTAAGCTTCATGAAATATTTACCTTTTTGCTAAGATTCTAGTACTTACCTTCTTGCTGGTCATAGCTTATGTTTTTTTATATATGTACTTGGTGAATGTAATTCTAAAGTCTCCACATTTCCTTACATTTTTATCAGGGTTTAATAGTGCAACTACTGACATAGACCAAGCTTACTCCTTGCACGTTGTAATTATGCCTTTACTACCTAATGCATTTAAAGCAAGGACAAGGATGATTATTGTTAATCTGTATACAACCTGTTAAACATTATCAACTAACTCAATATCAACTGATGTTGTTTGGACTCCACTGGTTTACTTTTAAAACGCTATGATTATTGTATCTGTATTTCAGCTTCTAATTTTGCTTTATTTACAATATTTATATTTATCACCATAAGTTTAAACTAATTCTTCCTAATATTTAATTAATATTTCATTCCACTACATATAATGCAATTGTTTTGTATGACTATTTATTTGTATCAGCACTATAACCATTCTTCGAATTGTTATACGTCTTGTGTTCACATCTAACACAATCTCCATAGACTTTTTCAATTTTCCATTTACGTTTGCCTTTTTAGTTTGTCTTTCTACGAATTATAGTCCACTCTTTGCTTAATATTAATAATAAGCTCTCTTATTATTAATCTCCATGTGTACATTTTGATCAAAAATTTTCACGTTTAATTTCTGCAAGAGCGTTACCTTAAAATTCAATAATCAAGAATCTGAAGATCCAGATTCGAACCCCATGCGAGTACTGTCACTAGTCAGGCTAGCAACACCTGAAGAAGAGGGGAGAATAATTCATCTCCAAATGTTGAGCATATACTAACCTGTTTGATGTGCTATTACTAACAGTTGAAAGTATTTGGAATATTTAAATAAAGTTAAATTTTGATAAAGACATTCAGTACTCATATTAGATGATGAAAATAGTCCAATATAAAAATACAACTAGAATATCATCATTATAAACCTGCAGGCAAACATCTTCAGTATCTTTCAGTTTGTTTATAAATGTTAACATTTAAGTTGCTCCTCTCCTTCATTTATTGTAAATCTTGCTTTATCATTTGTCAGTTACATAACTTTGTAAATGATCTTTAAGTTCACAAATAAAACTTTATTTTAAATCTGCAATAAGGTTTTAATGTTTTGTTTTTCCATAACAAAAACGTATGGGGAATTTTTGTGAACTTTTTCTTTATCTCTCGCTGTTCTGTTGTATCTATAGTCATTTAAAATACTATCGTCTTAAGCTAAAACTCATTCAATAGTGACTTTGTATGTTAATTTTTTTTTTTAGTAATATCTCTCTAAGATTTACATCTCTTATATCTTATAGTACCCGATTTAGCTACATTTAGTCGATAAAATTCTTGCATTCACAATTATTTACTAACATTCATAGGACCAAATCATATTTGTGTATAGTTGCATTTTGTGACTGTATCCTCCCTTGACATAGAAGACTCACTATAAATTTCAATGTTATGAGTTTAAAATATGTATTTAGTTATAATAATCAAAAACCGCAAGTCACATATAACGTGACATTACTTTTATAAGCTTGTATTTACAAAAATGTAATACAGAGAGCTACCAATATCTCAAACAAGTGCTAAGTGCGGTAAGAGAAAATATTTGAGTGTTCCGGATAGAGATTTTAAATATTTGTTCTTACCCCACTAACATATTTGAGCTATTGATACGCTACATGTATTGTATTTAGTTATATCAGTAACTCTTTATAGAACATTTCTTCAGATAACGTCAGATCACATAAATGATTTGCCACATTTAAGATATCTTCACGGGACATCCAGCATTGCTACCTTAAGTTTATCATCTATTATTCTATTTATAAGCATGTAAATTTCATTATGTTTCACATATAATTTTCATTTAGCAGAATTTTGTTGAATGAAACGTCATTATTATGTTATACATTTTCAATTCACTGCACCACTAAATTTAATATCTCCAACTAATTCTTTACATATTAAAACTGTTGATCTGTTGCCAAATAATATTTTTTCAGGTTTCACAGCTTAGACTGTTAAACTGTACCTAATTATATTCCACATCTCACATATTACGCTATCAAACTGTGCCAAATAATATATTCAGCATGAAGTCAGTTGAAAGATCGATAATTATATTTTAAATAAGAAAAAAAATTAAATAAAACTTCAATAATTTATTTTCTCTGAATAATAATAACGATATTAATAAAATATTAGTAATTCAAATTCCTAATTGCTAGTTGAGAATAAGATTCACTCATATTTTTTAAAATTCAAATCTCCTAAAAGATTTAATATCTATAATGTCTATTTACTTAATAACTTGTAACTATAATTTTGTTAGCAAAATTTTTTAGCACACATTAATTCAGAGATTGTCCAATTAGATTCTCAACTATAGCTATTCTTTATTAATATCCAGAATAACTTCACTTTACTAGCATATTTTTCCATTAGTTTTTACACACAACTTTATTTCATTTCGCTTTTAATTCTTCAGCAGATTTCTAACAGCTTGGATAATTTGCATAAAGTAAACATTTTTATATGCAAATTAGTCTGTTGAAATTTTCAACAAGTTTTCTGTTTCTGCATAATTATTAATTTTTTTTTTTTTTTATTTCTGGAGTACTTTATCATTAACATTAACAGCTTGAGCATCCACCTTTATTTATTTTTTTAATAAATAAAACATATATGTGTGTACAAACAAAAATCAAAGGTGGATTGGCTTATGCTTAGATAATCATATTCTTTAGAAACAAACGTTCATTAACCAAGTCTAATTTAGAAGTATTTATTATGAGCATTTTTTTTGTATTGACAACTTACTTAGATAAAATAAGACCTACAGTAATATATATATATATATATATATATATATATTGTGTGTGTGTGATAATCTGCGTGTTCACACGTTTTAACACGGATGAACCCTCAAAATGTGTCTTTTACATATGCAACCCGTAAAAATCTTTGTAACACATATGTTTGGTATATTTGATATTTACAGTGGATGGTAACCAATTATTAAACTTGATATTGCTTTAACATTTTTTGAATAAAATTTATTGCATATAGACATAAATTGTAAAACAGCTAATAATAAGAGTATATGAATATATTACATTTCATATTACTGAGAAACATTCATTGGATCAAAAACATAACATTTTTATGTAAAAAAAATTCAAAAATGATTGTTAGACAAATATTTGTTTTTTATTAGTGTGGTCTCACATATAAAAAACAATTGTAGTAAGTTAATTATGTGACTGAAATACATAAGAATTACTAAGAATTTGATAAGTTGCTCATTTAGACCACATAAACTTTTGGTTTAAAATTTGATGACGGAATGAATGTTATTCTATTTGCTATAATTTAAAAACAAAATTCCATTAAAAATTTGTATTCATATAATACTACAATTTTGTGGATTAAAATGGGAAGCTAAAGGAGTGAAAGTAAATGGAGATTATTTAAGTCATTTAGATTTGCAGATGATGTAATTGTTTTTGCAAATAATACTTCAAAGCTGCAGGAAATGTTGCAGGAGTTATCAGATGAAAGTAGGAATGTAGGACTAAAGATAAATGTTAAAAAGACTAAAGGAATGTTTAATCCATTTGCTCAAAATATGAAAATAAAGATGGATTATGATAAATTAGAAGAAGTTAATAATTACAAATACCTTAGTCAGATTATTAATACAGATGGAAACATAATGGGTGAAAATAATCATAGAATTAAGCTTCGTTGGAGTGCTATTGGTAGAAATAACTTGATACTAAAAGGAAATATGCCTATGTATTTGAAAAAGAAGATTTTTAACAAATGTGTTTTATCAGTTCTTACTTATGGATCTGAGACTTGGACACTTAAAAGAAGAGCAATGCAGAGACTTCAGACCAGTCAAAGAAGTATGGAGAGATGAATGTTGGGAGTAACAAGAAGAGATTGAAAATGCAATGTATGGGTAAGAGAACAAAAAGATGTTACTGATCTCATTGAAAAAATTAAAAGATTGAAATGGAGTTGGGCTGGACATATTGCTAGAAGAGATGATAATAGATGGACAATTGAAATATTAAACTGGATTCCAAGAGATTATAAAAGACCCAGAAAGAGACCACATGTGAGTTGAATGGGTGAAATAAGAAAGTGTGCAGGGGTGATGAGGAGAAGAGAACTAAAGATCGGAGAATATGGATTCCATATATATATATATATGTATATGGGAATTGACTTTTACAACTGGTGTCCGTGCTTTTCCATTGATACCTGGATACAATGTAAATAAAGTGACATCAAGCGTATTTGTTTTCAGATGGACATTTTTTAGTAATATTATGATTTAATATTACGGGTTTGGCCAATTTATCTATATTATTTTTTATTAATATTTTCTTGCAAAATACAACACAAAATAAATATTTTAATACGTGAATTGCTTTTTTAAATCATATTTTGTAGAACAACTCTCTTCAAAAATAAAAAGTTAGATATTATTATTTGAAAATATAATTTTTACTCCAAAATATTAGATGAACAATACATTGAGAAATCTAATGCAATTGTCATCCTGAATATAAATTCATATAAATAAATAATTATACTACGTGAGCATATGAGAATTCAAATTATTTGACATTCTCAATAGAAAATTTAAGTCAACGTTGTTAATCATGGAGAAATAATATCATTATTTAAATATCATTTATTAAACTATTCTTCTCCCACATAATAACATTACTGATAATTAATACTTATAGTCAACTTATTGGAAAACAAAATAGTGCTACTGACTTAAAACATTTACTCACCAACAAAATCAACATTGTTAATTTCTATTAAAATTAGTTAATTATTTTAATATAAAGTATTTATCAAACAAGTTTGTTGAATAAAAGAACAACTTGAAGTGAATAATAAATGTAAAAAAAAACACATTATCATATTATCATGAATACTAAAGTAAATTATTTAAATTGTCTATAATATTTAAACTCTTCCAATAAATAGATTTTCAAACCGTATTTTCAAACTTAGTATTTACAAATTCCCTAAAATTAAAAAGTTTCAATAACGATATCTATGCCAATATCTTGACATATGATTATGGAGTAAAAATAAAAAAACAACAACACGTATTTTAAATTTTATTTTGCATTAAATAGAATGCTTTATAAAAGTTTTGCAAAACAAATAAATCAAATTATATATTTGAATACAAAGAACACATCAATATAATTACAATACAATATAAAATATAAAGTATCAAAGTTTTGATCTGAATTTAAAATTTTTAAAAAAATATTATCTTATTTTTTTTTAATAAGTGAAGATAAAATTCAAACTTTATTTGAGACACAACATATATTTATTACTTTATTCCGTAGAAACAAAAACACACTGTAATTCATTTTAGGACAACACACATTTCAAAAATATTCTTAGTTAATGAAAAAAAAGTTATATTTTTAATAAATTTCATTAATTAATCTTGTTATGATGAACGAACATTGAATAAAATAACTTTCTACGGTGTGAGAAGTAATTAGAAATAAGCAACATTGAATTTTATTTTAAATTTCTATTAGATTGTAGACAAATCAATAGTTTTTTTATGAGAAATAACAGTGGGGAATGTGGATCAACAATTTATCATATTTTCTAAATTCACACTTGAAATTGAGTTTTTAAACTTAAACAATTTAAATAAATAATTAGATATTCGCAATATTTAAAATAACTAATAAGGTTGATTTTCTTTTACTTTTGCTTTGTAGCTTATATTTATTTCTATTATAAATAATTATTAGTAATATTTTTCATTTGATATTATTTCCAAATTAACTGTTATGAAGAAATATTTTTATATTAAAGTTATGTAAAATATTTATCAGCATTAAAATAAAACACTTAACAATAGTTTAAAAATATATTAACAATTGTTAATTGTCTACTGCTTAAAGCTAGTATGAATAGTAAAATGTGAGGTTTTACTGAGTAAATAATTTATAATTTGACTTGTTTTTTAAATATAACAATCTATTGTGAACTCTAATTAATGCACATCTCATAGTATAAAGTGTCTTAATCTATAGAAAACAATGAAAAAATAAAATTAAAGACGAATGACCAGATGAAAAACACTTCTTTTAAAAAAATAAAGTTTTGACTTATTCATAGCCAAAATATATTGTAGCCATATGGATAAACTGCTGCTTTAAAAATAAATAGAAGGTTGGAAGAATATTTCTTAAGGTTAATTTAGAATTAGTTTATAAATTTAAAAGTGATATTTAATTTCACACATATGTTTTTATAATACTAGTAATGGGTTTTATTTAATTAAATGTTTTACTTTTCTTTCCACATGATAACATAAAAATTCTAGAGAATTTTCTTTAGATCATTTTCAAACAAATTTTTAAGCATAATATGATATAAATTATAAATGTTACTAGAAGAGATAGAAAACAATAAAATCAGATAAATAATTCTGATGTTCTCTCTTTTAATAAATTATTTAATAATATATAATTTTAATAATTTGAGAGGCATAAAGTTTATAAATTTTTAAGTTTAGTAAATTATAAAGGCAAATCATACATTTTGTTAAAATTTTACTTTAACAATACTTTTCTTTCTTTTTTTCACTTTTTCTCTCTCCAAAAAAAAAAAAAACCTTGTTAAGTTCTCACAGGAATATTTTTATTTTAAAAAATGTCAAAATTTTTAGGATTCTAATTTAAGTTTTTGACTTGTTTACCAATCTCAGTATTGAATTAAATAGATATGTGAACAATTGTTTTTGACAAAATTTATGTGATTGGTTATTGTAACATTTTGACATTTAAGAGACAGATTGCATTTAGTTTGTAGCAGGGTTGTTCTAAAACTCAGTTAGGGTGTGAGTCAATATTTTCTACTGTCTTATGAAAAGCATTCAATCTTGTTCCAGCTGCTGAAGAAGATAGCAGGTGAAAAGAAGATTACAATAAAGCTGCTGAAGAAGAAGAAAGCACAAGTCTTATTTAAGGTATTGAAGTTTTAAACAAGTTATAATACATTATCATTTTAGTTGAAAATATGGTTTCTATAAGAAATACCATGTGCTAAGTTAGTTAAAAGCTAGATATCAACTTTTTCAATGTAACCTGCCTCTCTAAAAATGTAAAAAATAGGTACTCCTGAATTAATCTACAACCTTATCTCCAGCCAAAAATATGAGTACCTCTGTCTATTAGACCTAAAAAAATTATTGTGAGAAAATGGATAAATTCTTCATTTGTTAAGCTGAAAATATTGCATACGAAAAAGGACAAATTAACCATGTGCATAATAGAAAAGCCTTCAAGAAGACAATTAACATAGAAAATGAAACATATTAATTGTAAAAAAGTACTCCAAAGAAAGAAAACCATGGTTAAAAGTTTTTTATGCACATTATATTTTTAGTTATAATTAAAAAGATTTTTTTATAAAATTAATAATTTTATAAAAATAAGCACTAGTAACATTGAATAATTTTATTAATTTAATATATTTGTGAAGAGTTTTTTTCATCCATTCAATTTTTCTCTTTAAAATTATAAAAAAAAAAACTATAAAATTTAAATTAATTAAATTTTAATTTTTAACATGTTTTTCTTTTCATTCATTTATTTTCCCACCAGAATTTAACAAAGTATTAATTAAGTTAAAGATTGTTACATCTGATTAGGAAAAATCCACTTTTCCTCATTTGTTATTTAAAGAAATAACACAATGAAAGCAAACTTAATTAATTTAATGCATAGAAATCCACTGGTTTATTTATAATATTTATGAAACTACATTTTGTGATAAAATGAATACTTAAATTTTCACTCTATCATGCCATTTTATTTTAATTTTGGTTTATTGTTAATCAGTTAGCTTATTATATTTTTTTTTTAAAAAGGAGTTTTAGTGTTAATGTTTTATTCCTCCACCTATTTGTTCCATGACTTGACATTGTTCTTATTTGATTCCAATACATATTAGGATTCTAGGAAAATTTAAATTATCCCAATAAAGCAATTCAATTATAATAGAGTAAACCTACAAATTATTTAAAAGAATTTTAAATAAGCTTATTAAATTTATTTGTTTATCCTTCACAATAAAAGGTCATAGAAGTTTTAATTCCTGAACCAGATTAGAACATAATAGTTAACTATATGAAGATATATGATTCATGTTAGTGTTTTGAATATCCAAATAATAATTCTGGATCACACAAAAGTATCACTTTTAAAGTTCATGCAATATTTTATGTTGGATATTAGTATTAGAAATTAAGTTTATAGTTTGTCAGCATATTAATCATGCTTTATGGTCAATACATTGATAATGAGCATCTTGTTGCAGTGTCTTCACATTGTTTGATTTTTTTATATTTTGATGGTTAACAATTAGTTAAGCATCCATATAATTGTGTTGAAATTCTGCCCTAAATTTAGCAGGTGCTAGATAAGTATCCTGTTTATAGTGGATCCCTTTGAAATCCACTCAAAAGACTGTTAATTTTTGATTGCTTTTTGATGTTTATTGTTCATTCATGTGTTCATGTTAATTCTCTGCACTTAAGTAATATATTATATTTATATTTAATTTGATTAGTTATTTAATAGCTATAATAATTGTCACTATCTTCCCATATTTAAGTTATATTGACTTTTTCTGTACTGTCACAAATGGTGAACCAATTATGAGATAATGTATTTCCATGTGCAACTTTTCTTGCTATGAACCATTACCATTGATAACCCAAATGTTGATGTAATGATGATAAAGTTCTGGTAGTCAGTGACCACATAACTTGAACATCGGAAATTATACTTGATAAAGAATCTTTAGTGCTTATCTTATAGCTAAAGATGCCGTTGGATGGTGCCGTTTTTACGCTAAAACTATAAAATATGAACATTCACAGGCCATTGATTTTAATAATTTTTCTGTGTTTTTTTGTAATGCAAAAATAAAAACAAAACAAAATCGTCTTTTTTAAATATTATTTTTTATTAACGTATACAATTTAAATGATAATAATAAATGTAAAATAAAATCAACAAATTACAATTTGATTCATGTTTTTTATATCGTGTACTTTTTAAATTGTGTTACGGCTTCTTTTTTTTAGCAATTTTCTATCGGATATTTTTTTTACTTGTGTTACGACTTTTTTTGTTGTTGTTTAACTAAAAATAATAATAATAATAAAAGTAAAAGTTGTTACGGTTAGTTTTAGGGTTAGTTTAGGGTTAGTTTAGGGTTAGGTTTAGGGTTAGGGTTAGTGTTCTGTTGTTTGTAATGCTAAAATAAAAAAATTCAAAATCGTAACCATACTCGGACAAAAGAAAGAAAGTCAAACTTTTTTAAACAACAAAAAACATATACAAATGTCTTCTTTACTTATTAAACATGTTTATAATATTTGCTTTTTATGAAATTTACAAAAAAACATGTATATTTGGACTTTTCTTACTGGATATTTTTTTGTACCACTCTTTCTTACTTCAAAAATATACAGACAGTAGAATCTTCTTTGTCTCATGGAATGTTACTAACAGTACGTTACTTGACATGTTACCTAATTGCAACTCAATAAAAACATAGATATTTAACATTTTCCCAAATAAAAGTTCAATACACTACATTGTAAAAAGTCTTATAATTATTGCTTTAAAAATCTGAACATTTCAATAGTTAAAAATAAAAAAAAATCCAATGAAAACAACATTTCAATACAATTCAAATACAAACTCTCTCATCAAGCCGTAATTATTTTATAAATTGTGCAAATTCAGAAAATGTATTTGCTGCTATGCGACATACATGCTGTATTGTGACGTGACATAGCGGCCTGCATTCTGTAGCACAACAAAAAAGTTGTATTATAGAAAATGCACGTTTAAACATGTCGGCCATGGAAACAGCATTTTTATGTGTTTTAGCATGAAAACTGCGTCATAGAGTGGCATCTTTAGCTAAAAGATGAGTACCGAATCTTTATTTTGATTCAGAATTAATTTTAAAATGTCTTACTGTGAAATATATGATGAGTATAGATGATGATTAAGTTATAATCTGATTATAATTATAAAATAGTAGTATTAAAGTATATTTATGTAGTCCATATTTAAAGGCAAACAAAAATCAAAGTATGATTTTTGGAAATTGGATTTTATTCACTGTTGGAGTTTGTTTAGTTGTACTTTCATTACTAGTGATGGATGGAGAATATTGTCACTAGCTTGGAGATTAAATTTTTTATTGCATCTTCATATAATTTTCTATCTTCAGCCTTGCTCTAACCCACATTCAAATTTAAGTATTTTCTGTTGTTTATCATGGTTCAGTTAATGAAGCCCTGCCATTACCCCCAACCTTGTAACTCAGAAAAATAACAACATACAGTTTGGTATTTATTATCCTCTAAGACTCAAAGAAGCATGATGTTTTATAGAGTTTTGCAGTGCGTAGTGCTAGAATGTGCATAGGGGGGGGAGACCAATGCTTTTACCAGTCCAAAGGATCAGCCAAAAGATGTAGCACTCAATTTATGAACCAACATTATTTTTTAAGATATAATCATTACATTTTAAAATTACATTAGACATGGCAATGCATCCTGCTGGTATGTGCAGGGAGGGGGGAACGATGGTTCTGCTGGTCCAAATGATCAGACAAAAGATGGAGTACTCTGAATCAAACCAAGATTCTGATTTGCAAAACAACATGCAACCTCAGACATTTTATTTGTTTCATATCTGTTCTTAATCTGTCCAAAAGATTAAGCAGTACTCTGATCAAACTAAGCTAACAATTTCAAAAACAATGTGCAATCTCAGCCATTTCATTTGATTCATAGATGTTCTTGTACAAACATATTTTTTCTCATAACTTATGTGAAATGGTGCTTGGCCCAACACTTTGCAATTGTTTTCACATTCTATGATGTGTAGTGAAGTGCAGGGATTGGCTTGTAATTATTAGCATGTACTATTTTGTCAGTTAGGGTGTAAGATCATTATTACTGGCCAGTTGAAATGCAAACACCCTCAATATATACGGTAGCAATATGTTAATTGTGCACATTTGCATA
Source organism: Epiperipatus broadwayi (assembly GCA_028023455.1). NCBI lineage: Eukaryota > Metazoa > Onychophora > Udeonychophora > Euonychophora > Peripatidae > Epiperipatus > Epiperipatus broadwayi. The sequence continues at coordinate 6,257,873 of JAQFVV010006233.1, forward strand.
AGGTTGTGAAGCACACCAAGGGGCCATAATATTGGTGTGCAATGCCATGTAAGCCTGCAATAGTTAATATGAACAGAACTGTTCTATAAGCCATAACTTTCTATACAAAATCACACAAATATTGGGCCACATAAATGGCATATTTCTGTGAATTTGCATAGGAAGTATGCCCTCTCACAGTATCAACATGCTAAGAGAAGACTACCTTTTAGGTTCTAGACTTTTAAGAAAAAGTGAGATAGATTGGTGTGATTTTGTTTGGGTGACCAGTGTAAGACTTGTTGTGGGAAATTGATGAAAGTGGGAGAAGGTATGTGCCTAATTGTTTTATAAAATAAAATTTTAAAAGCTATACACATAGGTCAGTAAGAGAAAAATAAATAAAGAAAGGAAATGGAACTATTTGAGAAAGAGACAGAACTAGAGGGATCCCAGAAGCAGTGTATTTATGTCCACATGGCCCAGAAATGGCTAAAGAGAAACTCTAAAATGAAGCATTCCAACAACTGTTATTAATGATGCAAAAGTTGTTGGATGTTCAAAGTAATAAAATCGATGCTCAGAGAAATAAATGAGTTAAAATCCAGCTTAGATTTTCAAAGTAATAAAATAAATACTCAGAGAGAAATTTAGAAAGTAAAATAGATGCTCAGAGAGAGAGAGAGAGAGAGAGAGAGAGAGAGCATAGCCAATAAAATAGATTTTGAGAGCAGTAAAATAGATGTTCAAAGTAGTAAAATGGATGCTCCAAGAGAAAGTTTAAAAAATAAAATAGATGCTCAGAGAAAAATTTAGAAAGAAAAATAGATGCTCAGAGAGAAAGTTTAGAAGGTAAAATTCATTTTCAGAATCAATATCCGGAGAGTCAGATTAAAACATTCGAAAATAATTGCACCACTCAATGTATATGCTTGAAAGCTAAGACAGATACACTAGAAAATCAAGTTGAGGGTGCTATGGAAATCAACTGAAATGGAATATATATAGAGTCAATTGAAAATTTAAGGGCTACATTAGAAAAGCAGATGGATGTGATGAACGAATTTCTGGAAGAGAAAAGCAGGTGGATGTGATGACCGAATTTCTAGAAGAGAAAATTGGTCAGTATAGGGATCAGCTTAGAAATTATTTTACAGAAGAGATAGAAATGAAGCTTATTCAAAATAGAAAATATATAATGGAAGATCTTGGTTTCCAGTTTCCAAAATTAGAAGTAGATTATAAGGAGAGTGAAATAAATTCTGAAAGCAAATTCGATAGCTTAGTAGTATGAATAGCTGAGACCCAATAAACAGATGGCATGTCAAATAGAAGGAATTAATCACCAACTTTATGGCATAGAGATTCAGTCCAACCATTTAGTAGAGAGATTTTAAACCAGGCTTGGTTGACCAGTTTAAGAAAACAGATAAGACTCATCAGACATTAAAGCTCGAAGTAGAGAAGGACATAAAGCTACAACAAGAGTTTCTTACTGTATGCTAGAAATTGAGAGAGTGGCCAGGTATGGAGACTGAGTTAATTCCTAAGATTATTAGTCAAATAGATCGTATTAAGCAAGAGCAACAAGAATTTTTGCATGAGATGATCAGTGATTTAAAATTAGAATCAAACATACCAGCATGAGTCAAGAAATACAGGACTTACACTTGGTAAAAATTGAAGAAGCTAGTAGAATGAAGGATAGTTACTGTTCCAAGAGAACAGCAGGGGGGATTACTAGAGTAAAACAAATTTATTCTGTGGTAGTTTGTCCCACTAGGCAAATTGGTAAATTGGTACAACAAATAGCGTCTGAAGGAAAAAATTAGTAAAGTTAAAAATGTTAGTTGTATTGCTGAAAACGTCAGTGGTAGTGTTATGGTATTAATGTTTTTTTTTTTAAATAAAAGGGTTTCAGGGAGAGTACCTGGAGAATCCCTCAAAGTACTTACAGAGCTTCGAAGAGCTATTTGCATTTTGTGAACCTACTGAGGTTGAGAGAATTGTAATCGCAAGTAATCATTTATATGCCAGCACTAAAGACTGTTTGCATTTGTTATTTGAGAGACCACAGACCTATGGGGATTATAAGCTATCTTGTCATGTTTAAGGGGTGAAGATAGACAAGACAACATTTGACCCAGGATGTCTCAGGAAAAATATAATATAGATATAATAAACACCTCCATACTTCCCCATTCTTTTTAAATTTATATAAATAAAGATACAATAAAAGACAAATGACCCCCAAAATGCATTTTGTGCTGAAGCAACACTCATCATTTGTCCCAGGTACTATTTCTCATATATATCTCTATTACATGAAGAGTATTTATCTAGAGTAAATTGTTACATTTTCATTTACCATTGTCAAACTCCCTCCACTCACAACTTTGACGCTAGCCACCTCAGATAAATACACTAATGATTATTACTAATCATTTTCGAAACTAGAGATTCTCTAGCACAGATATAAACTTTAAACTTCAGTTAAAGATTAATATAACTGATTTTTTTTTAATTTACACACACAGAGTTATTCACCTTTCTATGTCCCATATGTAATATTTTTATAAAAGGGAAAAATACATGTAGTTCTTTTGTAGTCAGGCAGTAAAGTTGAAAACATTAACTTCATTTTCTTTATCTGAATCTCAAATTGTCAGAATTATTCCCCACAATTTGCCCAGGCAAATTGAAAAGGTGTTGATTGCAGTTAATCTACACATGAGTGAGGATGTGGATGAAGTGCTAGAGTCACTAGAAGCCAGTGTGAGAGATTCATATAGCAAAACCAAAGTTAGTAGAGAGTAATAGCCACTAAGAAGTAATAATAATCTATCAGCTGAGCAATGTCAGCCCAACCTCAGAATTGTTAGAGATCATCTGCATAGCCGATCTAGTCCTTATACTAGGTGTGGTGCTCATTTGAGAAGGTACTCTAGTAAAGTGAAAAAAGTAGGAGTAGATCAACCTTCTACCAGTAGTTTGAAAACCACTCCTAATATTGATATCAAAAATAAAGATAATCCCAGTGCATTAAACTAGAAAGGACCCTGAAGAACATTTCCTAACTTTGGGACCCCTATTTTCAGCAAGAGAGGAACAAAGTGATGTGGCTAGTTTATAGCATTGGCCTTGATGTTGACTACTTAGAACAACATTGAGTAATTGAGCTTCCCACTCTATACAATTGCCCAGTCATTCAGTTGTATGTTGCTAGAATTACAATATATGCATTAATAACCTCAGTAAGCCAAGCTTCTGTTCTATCTAAAGAAACATACTTAAAAATCTCTAATATATTGTACATCAAACTATTCCCATTTTGCCTGTAAAAACTATCCAAGTAATTTTATCAAATGGAAAGAAAACCAAACTATATAATAAGCTAATTTATCTTACTTTAAGAATTAATGCCACTGAATTGGAACATGTCGTTTTGATAACACCAATTTGATTCACGAGGCCATAATTGATTCTGACTTCATGGAAGTCAACATTTGCTTTGTCGATTATAAGAATAGAATTTTTAAATGTCAATTGGAAGTATGCAATTTTACAGTTAATTTAGCCAGTCAGCAATGTCAATTAATGTGTATACAAAAAGTGACAATTGATGCAAATATTAAACTAAAGTTAGACGGTTCACATTTAATAGGTAGCGAATACTATAAATCACTCTACCAGCTGTTATTCTTGTATAGGTGTATTTTCTCCAAAATACCAGACATTTTAAAGGGATAGGTGCATAAAATTCATTTGAAATCTAGTGAACTTTTCTAGCAATGAACATATCCTATACCATATCCATATCAGACAGAGGTCCAGCAGCAAATTGATAAAATGTTGGAATGGCAGATAATTAAGGAAAGTCCTTCTTCTTTTGTCAATCCCTTAGTAATGGTGAAAAAGAAAAGTGGTACTATTAGAGTGTGTCTAGGCATACATATGCTCAAACAAGCCACTATTCCAGAGCACTGCATTCCTTCCCCTGCTCTTTAGTTGTTTATTAGATTTCAAGGGAATAGCATATTTTCCAATATTCGATCTAACAGCCAGCTATTGGCAGATACCACTTCATAAAGACGATCAAAAGTATATGACATTTTGTCATCAAGGTCAGCGCTTTGTTTTACAGAGGATACACTTTGGTTTAATAAACAGTGGTGCTGGATTGATCAGATGAATGAAGTAGCGTCTTTTCTAAGCAACTCAACAACCTCTTAATCATGTATGTTGATGTGATTGTGATCGCTTCGGAAAACTTGGTTGACCATCTGCAGCATCTCAAATTATTTTGGTATGAATGTTTACCAATAATATTTAAATCGGTTTAGAATAATTCATTATTGCCGCCAGGGAGATTACATTTTTGACCATTTAATTAGGAAACAAGGGATCAAATCCCATCCTGAGAAAGTAGAAGACATTCCAAAATTTCGCGTGCCTAAATCACGTAAGGAATTGAGATCATTCTTGGGGCTATGTAATTATTACCATAAGTTTTACAAAAACTTAGCTTATGTCACTGTACATTTATCTATATTATTCAAGAAGGGTGAAAGATGGAAATGGACTCCAGAGCTTACAGTTGAATTTATTAAAAAACTATTTTTTAAAATACTATTACATAAGCCTACCCTGATTTTAAACAAAAAAATTATTTGCAGACTTTACCAAATAATTAGTTTAAGAGAGCTGAGAATGTTATATTTTCTCAGCAGACATTTGAGGGGGGCTGCGTTAAATTATTCTACTACTGAAAAAGAAGCATTAGCCGAGGTATGGGGATTTCAAAAATTTAAAACAGATTTTGTTAGTATCGGAAGTTATAGGTCTGTCTGATCACCACAGTTTTGAATTTTGAACAAAATCTATCTCAACAATGATTGGTTGATCAGATGAAGTCTATACCTCCAGCAGTTTGACTATCAAATCAGATATTGTGAAGGTAAAAATAATGTAGTAACTGACACACTAAGTAGGCACCCAGTTGAAGTAGCTTGTGCCCACCCCCATTCTGATAATATAGTGATTAGTAACATCGAGATTGCATTGGAATAGTCCATTCTAAAAGATTATGGGAGTTAGAAAGTTTACAAGTGCAAGTTATCATAGACATTTTGGATATTTCAGGTAATCATAATACTGAGAACAAGTTTACACCTAGAATAAAGAGTCGGTACAAACTTGAGAATGGGATCTTAATGAAGAAAGTTGATAAGCAGTCTGATAGTTCTTGGAGAGTAGTAGTTCTCTCTTGTCTTATAAATAAGCTGATTTATTATGTATAGTGTCAGTCATGGCCATTATGGGGGGGGGGATAAAATACATGTTCTCCGACAATACTTTTACTGGGTTAGAATGACTGAGACTGTAGTTAGTAAACTTAAAACATGTGAAATTTGTCTCAAAGCTAAACATAGTAGTAGATCGAATGCTGGAATTATACAGCTAATTTACCAGACAAGCACAATGAATCACTGACCATAGATTTTTATGGACCACTTTCACCTTTCAAATACCAAAAAATCATATTAGTCATGTACAATGTATTTACAAAGTATGTGTTTGTGTATCCAGTCCCTTAGACTGATGCCAAACATATAATTAAGTGGCTAGATCTAAACTTCCAAATCCCATTAATACACAAACCTGCTGCCAGTTTAACGGATCATGCTACAGTTTTCATATCCGACACTTGGAATAGATGGATTCAAAACAATAATTTTAAACACATTATGAGTTCCATCAGAAATCCGCAATGCAATCCATGTGAGTGGGGAAAGAGAGAGATGGGGAGATTATTTAGGGTTTATTTAAAAGAAAGCCATAAACAGTAGATCCACAAATTTCTTCAAATGGATTTTGGCAGCAAAAGCACTTTAAACGAATCAATTAAGTTCACCCTGATTCATTTACACTTCAGAAAGCCTAAACCAATCCTTATCAAGACCCCTACCTGTTATTGTGGAGAATGTAAAGACAGAAAAAGATCTGAAAGAAGCTAGAATTAATCTCTGAAGGATGGGACAGGACAAAACTGATCCACATCCGTTCAAAATTCATGGTTTTGTCCTAGTTCAAACCCTCATGTAGCTAATCCCAGAAAAATATTTTTTTAAGAAAATAATTGACCAAATAGGAGAGAATGATTTCCTACTTTCTACCCCAGATGAAATTATGGGTACCTATAATGCATGCAGTTTAAGACCTATTCCATCAGAAACAAAGTAAAATTATTGGACTGATGATATTAAAGGCCCTGAAATAAATGATGCAAATCGTGTATATTTAAATAAAATTGTAGGTAGATTGTAAATTCTAAAAAAAGTATGGAAAGGGACCCTGACCTTTGGTTTGGATCAAATAAACCGAAGATCAATGAGTTGATGGTAATGCTGGATTTTTAACAGTTTGAAAATATATTTTTTCTCATAGAACAGTTTTAGATCAAATAAAAATTGGAATATTTTTTTTAAGAAATTCAAATTTCATATAGAAGTTGTGTGACTTATAAATAAAATTATGTCTGTAATTTATTGAAATGTCTAATGTATAAGTATATTAAGTGTGGGGAAGGGGGATAAGGCTCCCACACACAGCAAAATTGTGAATAGGTTCATTTATAAAAGTTTAAGTGTTAAATCGGACAAATCAAATTATTTAAAAAATGAAAGTTAAATATGTAAAGACAGGAAATTTAATTTTCTTGTAATAGCACTTGTTTAATATTTTAATTGAGGGGGGATAGCTGTAAAATTTCAAAAAACCATGAAATAGATTTAAGACTAGGAGTAGTGAAACTTATTAATAAAATGTGAGTGTGCGCTCTCTTGCGTGATATATAACATTTTAATTAGAAGAATAATTCCCAATTTTTATATGCCATGCAATATATTGTTGGAAAAGAAATTGAAAGAATATTTATTTCATATCAATTTTAAGTAAATTAATAATAATATTCATTCAAAAATTTTGAATCAAAATTTTAGTCTATTTTTTTTATTGAAAAATTTTTAATCTCATTTTTTCCAATATATATTTTTTTGCTTTAAGCGGGAAGTATCGCGAAGTATGGAAGAGGTTTTCAAAATATTATTATGCCAATAGTTTTAAAATGAGTATTTTTATGTTTATTTAATTCAAATATATTTTTAAGTATTACATTGTTATGCCCTAGACTGTTAGTTAAGATGTGTGTTTAGAGTAAATTATGCCAATTTCTTAGTTTATAGAATTAATCTATATCAATAAAAATGTAAATGTTTGTTCAAAATCTTAAATCTCCTAAATTTCTTCACTCATTGCTTTAAAATTTTGACACAATGTTGCATTCGAATATGCGTGTGTATGTATATACCTACTATTTATATGCCTACTAGTATATACCTGCGATAGGCAAAACATGCTTTTCTTGAAAAGCAGTGCTATCTGTTGGACGCAAAAGCAACTTACAGTATACTAAATATTTTACGATTCCATTTCAATGTTTCCGATTGCATTGTTCAATTGAATTTTCATAGATTTCGATTTATTTCTATTTTGATTTAATTATTTCGTGTGAGAGATTGCAATTCCCAATTCGATTGGCATTTGCAATCATCATCAACAAAGCTCAGGGCCAATCTTTAGAATTATGTGGTTTAGATCTAGACACGAATTGCTTCTCACGTGGACAATTATATGTTGCAGAGTCGGCAAACTAGACAATCTATATCTGCACATACAATGGAAGAACAAAAATATTTTATACCCACCAGCATTGTGAAATTAAACATATTAGAAACGTGCCCTTCCTGTTTCCTTTTTTCTCCATTTAACCAGACTGAGCCAAAGCAACGCGTGGTCGGTACGGATAATGTTTAAATAAAAAAAAATATTAATTATTCATATTAGACTACTTTGGAATTTATTGGTTCATACATCAATAATATGATATCCTTAAGATTGAAAATGATCTTTGTTTGTTCGAAGTGAGTTTAATTCTTGCCAACTTGAAGGCTGAGATACAGCATAGCTGTCTCACATTTAGATACATTTAAATTTGAAAGTACGCAGCGATTGAGGATATATTCTAACTCCGTAAGATATAAATATTTTAGACGGATGTAGTATGTGGTGATTTAGCATACCTATTTTATATGTGCAGTGAGAAGGTCCTCACATATCTTACAGCCTCCGGTAGAAGGCTCACTTATGTACATGCTATCACCAAGATGTTGTTTATTGATTTTTTTTCTTTTACTAGAATATTGTTATTATTACCATGGTTTGAATTAAATATTGTTTACAGTTTTGTTAGGTCATTATATATTAGTTGAGACTTGTTATTCACTTTATGGGATTATAAGTAAAACATGTTTCAGAAATTAGTGTATTGTGTAGCTGAGCTTAGCTCCAGCTTGATATCGAACCGAAAATTATTTCAAATTTAGCGTTAATAATTCGAACCCAAACAAGCAATGCGCATCAGATCCATCCCATGCTGATGCAAGTCACCGCTGGACTGGTGAGACGATGGTAGAGAAACTCACGTTGGGTCACAATATGCAATATAATTGTGGATGCGTGAATATAACTTCTTAAATTATTATACAATTATAAAATAGAAGATATGCATTAAGTTAATGGGGATTGTAGCTCATAAATTCAGTTATAAGTTTAAATACCAAAATTGCAATAAAATTTAAGATAGGTGAATTCCTTAGTAAAAAGAATAAAACATTGATTTAATTTGATAAGGGTTAAACGCTAACTGTTCTAATAATAATTATATTTGTTAAAATATTAATATTAATGAAACACTGCTTCCGATAAGAATATAACTGATGTCTTAAAATAAGATGTCACGGGTTGAAACAGTTTATTGAATATTTTATAATGTAAGAGTTTGTTGTCCCCAGTACTAGAATGTAAATACCAATGTTGGGACGAGGGTTCGATACAAAATGAGATGAGCGCTGAAAGAACTTACAATCAGTAGCTAATGCAGATCCATTATAAATATGTTTTGGTATTATTATTTTGTTACTTTCTTTTGCTATTTGGATCAATATAATAATTGTGTTTATATTGTATTATTTATTATTAGTATGTTAATATATTTTTTATTTTGAATTTAAACTTTGGTGTTGTGTTTTAATGCTTGGGTATCCATTGATTCCAGAAATCTTATATTAGAGAAGTTATAGAAAATAATCCATATTTTTCCGTACATATGTGTCAAGAAACATTCTTATTAAATACTACTAGTGAATTAATATATTTTTTTATTTATTTATTATTAGTATTCTCTTGTGAAGATTTGAGAATTAATCTGCTAAACATTTATTAATATATCTGAAAATCTAATGATCATATAGCACTGGTTGAACAATTTAATTTTAAATTTAATATTTAGTTTATTAATTTTATTGCATTATGACTAATGTACGAATGAACATCAAATCCCCTTTTCACTATTGACATTGGATGGCCTTCCCAGTCGATGAGATTCTAGTCAAAATTTATTGTAGACATTTCATTTAAGTAACCGTTTAGTAGTTTCTATATATTATTATTATTATTATTATTATTATTATTATTATTATTATTATTATTATTATTATTATTATTATTATTATTATTATTATTATTACATTCGAATATCGGCCTTTCAAGCCAATTGTGCAAACGCGTTGTGAGTGTTAAATAATAAATGAATACCCTCTGACCAATTCTATATATTGTATTGGTCAGAGGGTATTCATTTATTATTTAATACTCGCAAAGCGTTTGCACAATTGGCTTGAAAGGCCGATATTCGAATGTAATTACAATTGTATACAGACGCTATAAAAATAAATGCTTATTTATATTATTATTATTATTATTATTATTATTATTATTATTATTATTATTATTGTTGTTGTTGTTGTTGTTGTTGTTATTATTATTATTATTATTAAAATTGATATCGTTAGTTGAAAGTAGACATTAGCTCTCAGAACGAGTGTATGTCTCTTCGCTGTGATTGTGTTCAGTGGTCTGCAATAAATTTGGAAGTGATTCGTTGAAACTCCACACTATAAATCAAGACACTGAGAATGAAACATTTTATAAATACACAATTTTATATGAAGCGGTAATTATTGCTAATATACTGTAACATTAAAGAGTTTCTTGAGTTGAGAATATTGTACATTCTGCTACTGTGTGTGAGAGAGAAAAACATTGTGGAGAGTAACCTTGGTCGTAGAGATGTGATGGAGAAAAAAACTTAAACATTTAAAAAAATTAATTGTAACTTTGGAGGGTGGTCTTTGTGGAAAATAAGGAAATGATTAATGTGTTGGGGGGTGAGTAAAGACTTTTCATCTTCTTTTATTTGGGTGGTAAGACTTAATCTTTCTTGTGAGTCGGATTATCGATGTTCTCTGCATGGATTACCAAACCATACACACCAATATAAACATAAGAAATAGAGAACTGGAATCATTATATCTGCCATAGGAAATTATCAGCTGTGTTAAATCGTGATAGAGAGTTATTTTCAGCTATCAATAATTCATCCTTTAGTTCATTTAATGAATAATTACTAAATTCAAAATAAGAACAAAACATACTATTTATAACTTAAATTATATATATATACTTGGAAACTTTTGATAACTTACTTCCCTTACAGTCTTACAATTTGTTGAGTGATGATGATGATCTCGGGTTGGTACTGCAGCTGATGGATATAGTTAAAATTTGGCATTCTGGTGAATAAACTATTAGTTTAGCTATCAGAGTTAATTAAAAGTTGATATTAATGTGGAACTTTAAAGATAATTTCAAACTCTTAAGAATAGTTTGTTGATATTGAAATTAAAACAGGCAAAACTCACTCTATATATTGTCACACACAGCAAGCTAGAGTAATCAGTGGATGCCGGAGGACTTGTGCATAAAATCCCCATCTAGTGCCTACTCATCCAATATCCCCAGATTAGTTTCTAGCGTATGACCTTCATCAGTGAGGAACCTTGGATCTGTGTGTGGCAATATATATATATAGTGAGTTTTGCCTGTTTTAACAACAATTATACACAAGCATAAAAGGAGATGGTCATGTGATGTTTATTGTTATTGAAATTACTTGTAAAAAGATCATTATTTGATTTTTAAGTATGAAAAAATAGTTTAAATAAACAATTTTAAATGTAGTTAATTTAAGAAGATAGATAATTATTAAAGTTAAGAATTAATTTTCATTATTAAGCAATCTTCAAATAAAAATGGGGTATGAGTGGGCATATTTGCATATTAACCTTTTAATGTCTTACAAACTTCCCTGATGGTTTAACGTTAAAGTCATTCTTAAACATCTTTATTTTAAAAGATAGAATTTAAAATATTCTGGTACCTTATTAAAAAATCGTGATTTAAAACATATTATAAAGTAATATTCTGTTTAGAATAATATAATTTTTATTATGTAATGTCTTTTATTTATTATAGTACATTTACTTTGCTATATAATTTGTTTTTAAAATGTTTATTTTTTTATAAAAAAAAACTATAATAATTAATTACTTTCTAAACATTATTCTCTAGAAAGTGGTGGAAATATGCAAATTTGTTTATTTTTGGTAATCTTTATGACACAATGAAATCTATGACTTCTGATCAATGTAGACAATTTGGGAGTAATCAAAATGCTAATTTCTAGTCAACAAAACTGTTTACACAACTTGTATTATAAATACAGCTGGAGAACACACCAACATACTCTTGAAAACTTGTAAATACTTGCTTAAGAATCAACTAAATATTTTTATCTAAGTTGTAACTATTTTTATTTAATTTTATTTTGTGTTAAAGTTTAAAAATGAATTTTAAAATAAACCTCATCCAGACTCAATATGTAAACGTTTAAACTTCCTGGCAAAAATTACATTACAGAACGTGTATTATGGAAAAGTCAACAGAATACTCTGCAGAAATAAAATATTTTTTCTAGAATTAAATACATCAATGAATTTTAAAGAAATTCACCATTATAATTCCTGTTCTATAAGAACTTTTATTAACTATAAATATTGTTGGTAAATGATATTACAAATCTAAAGCATTGAGAACATTAAAGATTGTATTCTTATAACTATTTTTAAGCAACTTTTATTTGAAGAATATAATATAATTTTTGTGTATTAAAGTAAAAGATTTTCTTTTGAATTAATTCACTTTGAATGAAAGACCTTTAATCCATATTATCCTATAAGTGTTCCAAAATATCAATTCTCTTTTTATTATTGTTATTATAATTCTACTTTACTCTAAAATTTGTGACTTTAAAAAAATCTTCCTTAATGCGAATAACATACATACTTTCGAAAGATATAAGAATTTAATATGATCTTATACGAACACATTAAATATGCTTTGTTATTTATGCTTTTATTCATGAAATATATTTCATAAATTTAAATAGATATGGGTATTTGTGCTAGCATCTTTAATTATTTTTGTTTAATCTTATCATATAAAATATTGTGAGTGTAAATTAAATTTGCTACATTATAATAAACTGGAAATCTGTAATATGCTACAGAACTTTAATTTCAATGACTGTATCCTGTCAAATGGTAGGAATCAAGATGACGGACTTTTTTGAATTTTATTTTGTTAAAAGGCTGGTTATTAAGTTTAAATATTTATATTATAAAAATACTATTATTGTTATTAGTATTTTACGCATTTTTATTTTGCATAATTTTTATAAATCATTTATGAAGTTTACTTATCAAAAATTCTCAGAATATTGATTTATTAATAATGCTATATTTTAAATGTGTTATATTTGTCATTATAAGGAAGTAATTTATTTTGTATGTATAAGCACGTGCTAACAAAGGTGAAAGTTAAACAAAGCAAAGCAAAACTCCATATAGTAGTGCCACTTGTGCTAAACAGAGTAATAAATGGATGCCAGAAGGCTTGTGCATAAAATCCCTATCTAATGCCTACTCATCCAATACTACTATATGGAGTTTTGCTTTGCTTTGTTTATAAACAATTATGTGCTAGTATTGGAGATGTGATGCTTGCTGGTTTAAAGGTAAAAGTTGTTACATATTTTTATTGTTTATTTTATGCCATAATTTTTAATAAGCTATATTTAGCACAAAAATCAATTTATCGATTTACACATCAGTTAGTTGTTGCTATTTTTAAAAGAGATGTTTCATTAGTCTCTCTTACTCTTGTTTTTAATATGTTATTTTACCAGTGTACTTTTAAATACATTGTTTTTGTCTCTCTCATATGTTGTGATATTTTTCCAGTGAATTATAGTCCGTTATCTTATATTTAAGCATATAATGCTTTACTTAAGGCAAATCCTATTATTATTATTATTATTATTATTATTATTATTATTATTATTATTATTATTATTATTATTATTATTATTATTATTATTATTATTATTATTATTATTATTATTATTATTATTATTATTATTATTATTATTATTATTATTGATATTATTATTATTATTATTATTATTATTATTGTTCTTTCTTGATATTCTCTCCACAATACTTATATGAATACTGATAAAGTCTTAGTTCTTTATTGCCATCAGATTTAAGTTTTTTCCCCTTAAGTTCATGTTATCTGATAACTCCTGTTTCATTTCATGCAGCTCTAAAGCATTATTTGCAAAAACAACTACATCATCTGCAAAATCTAATTGGCTTAAATAATCTCCATTTATTTTCACTCCTTTAGTTTCCCATTTTAATCCACAAAACACTTTTTGCAGTACTGCTGTAAAAAGTTTTGGAGATATGGAATCACCCTGTCTTACACCCTTCTCAATGTTGACTTTCCCAGTGCAATCTAATTGCTGCTTTTGCATTTTTATAAATATTCTTTAATATGTGATAATATCCTGGATCTATACCTTGATGATCCAATGCTTTAATTACTGAATAAATGTTTATAGAAACAAATGCCTTTTGATAATCTACAAATCCAAAGCATAATGACAACTCATATTCATTTGTCCTTTCTATGACCACTCTCAACACCTGGATATGATCTACTGTACTAAAACCACTTTTAAATCCAGCTTACATTGGTGGTCGAGAGGTCAGCGTGACTGCCTTGCACTTGCAGGCAGTTGCCCGGATTGCGGGTTCACGTCCCGGCCGATGCTATGACATTTAAAAAAAAAATCCAGCTTGTTCTCTTGGTTGGTGGAAATCTAATGAACTCTGTAGATGAGTTGTAATTATCTTGGTAAATTTTTTTTATAAAACTGATAAAAGGCTGATAGGTCTGTAATTTCTAATATTTTCTTTATCTCCTTTTTTAAATGTTAATATTAATACTGCATTCTTCCAATCATCTGATACATCTTTATCATTTAGACACTTGATATATAACTTTGATAAAAAATTTATATTTCTTCACTTGCTTCTTTTAATATATCAATTATAATTCCACCATTACCTGCAGCCTTTCCTTTCTTCGTACATTTAATTGTATGTCTCACTTTTTCATTTAAAATTCTCGGCAATTCGGAAGATGTAATAGATGTAGGAGGTACTTATTCTTTATTACTATATAATTCTTGATAAAAGTCTTCTATCCATTTCATGATGTCATCGCTTTTTTTAGTATTAATTCCATCTTTTTTTCTTATTGCAGATATAAATTTCCTACCAATACCAAAATGTTGTTTTACATTCTTGAGATTTCTATTTTTTCTCCAGTTTTCCTTGCTAGGTTGCAGTTATATTTTCTTATATCATTTTCAACTCTTTTCCGCACCATTTTACAAAATTCGAGATATTCAATCCATTTTAATGCATCATTTTTATATATCTTCTATTTCCTTCTTTTCTTCATAAATTCTCTAGTCTCAGTAGAAATTTTATTTGTCAATTGCTGCTTTTTTCTACCAGCTATCTTTGTTGCAGTTTTTAAAAGTGCATCAGTTATTTTCATATTAATTTCATCCACATCTGAATCGATTTGTAAGTTCTAGTTTAAATTCATTAGAATGTTTCTGAAGATTAGGAATATCAACTGCAAATATTGTTTTTCATAATATTTTTGTCTCTCTAGTTTTGCATTAACGGGTATCTTACATCTTACTAATCGATGATCAATTTCTGTGTCAAATATATTAAGACCATTACAATCTTAAAATTTTCGGTTAGTCAACAAATAATCCAATTCTACTGTATCTTCATTTGCATGCTTCATGTCCATTTCCTTTTAACATTTTTTTCAAAAAAAGAATTCATAATATAAAGTGTTTCTTTTTCTGCAAACTCCACAATTCTATGTCCTCTCTCACTTTTATTACCATAACCAAAATTACCTACATCACTTTCATCTTTCATTTGTTTACCAATTCTAGCATTAAAGTTTCCCATAACACTTTTAAAATGTTGTTTACTCTGATCAAAAGCCTTTTGTACATCCATATAAAAATCTTCTACTACTTCATCACTATGAGAACTTGTTGGGGCATAAACCTGAATTATCCCCATTTGGTATCTGCTATTAAGTTGTATAACTTATCTTGCCACTCTGTCTGATAGACCATCAATCTCCACAATGTTGTTCTTTCACTTTTTATTTATAATGAATCCTACTACACTTGTATTTCCAATATTTGTGCCTTTGTAATAGAGTATGTGCCCACTTTTTAAATCAATTGTCCCTTCACCTTTTCTTCTAACTTCACAAAGTCCAATAATGTCCCATTTAATATAAGACAGTTCTTCTAATTCTTTCAATCTTTCTTCACTTGAAAGTGATCTGCAATTATAAGTACCTAAATAAAAAATTGTCATCAAATGGTAGCCTTGGTTTGCAATTAGGGGATTCTTAGCACACTCTGCCTTTGGCCACCAACCACTGCCTTAGTTAGTGACTTTACAGCCTCCTGGGAATAAGGGTCATGATTTATTTTTGTTTGTCATAATTGTATATATCTATTGGAAAAATATTTATCATTTATGATGCAAACATTCATTCTGTATTATCAGGCAACTGAGAAGAAAGGCCATGGTGTTTCTTGGTCTTAAATTCAGAGGTAAAAAGACCATAAACTCACCACACTGGTTAATGCTTGTTGGTGAAAATGTGAAAATTCTTGATGAAGAGAGAAACCATAGTAAAAGGAAAATTAAGAAGGCAATTTTTATAAATAGGAATAAAATGTATTTAATAAATAGACAAGCTACTAACATTGAAATACGAGATTCATGGAATTTGAATTGATGATGTTTGCTTCTGCTTTTTTTAAAAAAATTAATGGCAGTTGAGGCAGGTTTAAAAAATTAACTGATAGTACTTCTGCAGATTTAAGGATAGTTTATAATAGTTTGTTACCGTTAACTATATATATATATATATATAATAAATAAAGTTTGATATCTGTATTCGTTTCACAATATACAAATCAATATATATATATATATCAAAATACAGTACAATTTATATAAATTATATTCTTTTAGAAGTACTTTCGACTATACACTGTGTAGTCTTTATCAACTATATAACGTTGAATAATCAAAACGAGACAACTCTTAAAAATACCCATAGTTCAATTCAGATTTCCCACAATTCTGTTATCTTAACATTTGATGACTGGCGATTCATTAACATTTGATGATTTCTTGAAATCAACATAGCCTCTTTTATTTTACGTTTATTATGACAACGTTCAATTTGAATAATTTTCATATTTTTATAATCAAATTTAAATCCATATTGACAAGATTTATTATGATCAAATATAACAGATAATGAAGGTTTATTTACATCTGTTCCATATTGATTCTCTTTTTGAATTCTATTATATAAAAGAATATGTTCTTTTATTCTCTTCTCAAATGTACACTTAGATTCACCAATGTATTGTACACCCCGCATCCACATATCAATCTATATATAATAGAATTTTGATTAAACTTTGAATTTTGAATTTTAGAATTATTAAGCAATCTATTTATGTTATTTGTAGAGAAAAAAGCAATATGACATTATTTTTTTTATATATATATATATATATATATATATATATATATATATATATATATATATATATATATTATAAGTTTAGCGAATTCCCTAAGTAAAATGAATGCATGGAGCCTGCTACCACTTATTTTATAGCCTCCACATTGTAGCCAATTATAACTATAGATAATTTCATGTTTAATAGGTCGTCCACATCGTGGGCCAATTCTAACAAGAGAAAAGTTATGCTTTCTTTACTTAATTAATTTGCATAAAAAAACGTATCAAATTGACATAAAACGTATTTTGGAATCTTTCGATTGGTCATCCACATTGTATTTCAAATATAACTAAAATGATTGTGAGAGTTTACAAACCTAACTTATATTATTGGACAGTTTAAGCTAATTATAACTTTATTCTAACAAATGAGAATCTTTATTCAACTGGTCGCACATCCATATTATGGATTAATTATAATATTTCTTCATTTCAGATCGGGTGACCACACTAAAGATTAATTATAACCTATATTTTAAATCTATATGGCATTTAAACACTTGCAGCTAAGTTGCATGCCAATTGTAACATTTTAAGGATGGATCGGTGGTTGCTTCATCATTTCCAGCTAACACTATTTCTAAAGCCTACTGGGATGATGATGATGGTATAGAACATCTATAATCTTAATTGCCAGGGTGCCAAATTGCAACTTTAATAAAATATAAAGGTTAAATTTCACTTCAATAACTTTCAATAATAATATTTAATGAATGGATTAATAAATAATCAATCGATTCAGAGAACACTGAGAATGCATTAAAATCAATAATATTAATATTTTTGGAAATTCTTGGTTATTTTCAGCACACTATCCATCCACCATCATTAAAGCTACAATTAAAATTTTGTTACAGTTACAAAGTTCTATATCCATCTCCACCTTCCTGATCCACCCCTCCATCAACTTCACATCCATAGGTCTATTACACTATTATCTATTTTACTATTAAATCTTCCATTCTGCTAGCTCATTTCTCCCATTATAATCTATTCTCAGGGTTTTTTACAATAATTAGGTGTGGATATCGCACCAGCTGTGATGGATTATTGGTGATAAACACTCCTCTCATGATCACCTCCAAGGTGATCTTGGTTGTCTTTAATGCAGTTTAATATCTATTTATATTAAAGCTCGGAATAATTTAAGCTTATTAAATCTTTTAGAAATACATTATAAATATACTCACAATTATCACAAAATTATAAGGAAGTGCTCCTAGAAAGGTGTTTAAATACAACGGATGGGGAAAAGATTTTATGACCACCCCCTGCATTCACTGTCACTCAATAACCATCCCTATTTACAATTTATACCTCAACTATATTAAATTATGTAGTAATTCTAAGTATCAGAAATTAACCATTTTAAATAATTTTTACTGCATATTTACGAAAATGCTGATTCAAATATTAATAATAATATACTGATGCATGATTGGATTTGAGATGTCTAGATAATAATAACCCACAAAAACATTGAGACACGCAAATTTTATTTAAAACAAATAACAAATTTTATTGACATTTCACAATTTAATACAGAATATACACACTCGCTTGATGACTCGCATGGCTTTCCCTTGTTTTACAACCGTATTATGATAAAAATAAAAATAAACAAATAAATATGGTTCAAAATATCAATATCCATTTTCGAATTATCAAGGAATCACGATTACCATGGAGTATTATTAATATTAAATAAAAAAATATTATTTACCTTCACATATATTATATTTTCACTTTCATTTTATCCTAGATACAGCGAATACCGAATTTCTTCCCGTGTTTAATGCTTTTAAATTACTGATTGGTTTTTACAGCTAATTTCTTCGCAAATTTACTAATTTTATTTCATCAGTTTGATCTAACATTTTTTTGCCCTAATCTTTACAATAGAGATACTTTATGAAATGATAGGATTAAGTTAATGCTAACAAATCGGTATCTAGATAAATCATCATCATAGTACACATACTCTGTACTCATGTTCTTATGACCATAATAATATTTTAATAATATTACTTTTCCAGCGAAGTTCTCAGCTGGCTGTGGAAATATTTATTAAATAATTTCATATACGCATTGCTTAAACTTAATAAACATTCGTAGGTTTTATTTAACCCTTAATTTAACTTTTATTAACTTTACTACTCTTGGTTCTAATTGATAAATCAAACTAGATCAACAAAACAATATTCAAGTACACCAATCGTGCATACATTATCTGCATTCATCCTGACATCAAATTGAGTTTGCAACCCTGTATTGACATTTATAAGTAATGCTAAATAATAGCTATCTTTCATACACTCATAAGGAATAATAAACATTAACATGAGACAGGCAGTGACCCAAATAAGAGAAAACCTTTTCACTAAGGTTGAGGTATGCTAAGATATTTATCCCTAGTCATATAAAGAGACTTGGGTTTACCTATCAACCTCTGGCCATCAATAAAGAAATATTCTTATGGTATAGAACAACCAAGTGGGGAAAACTCTTCCACTATGTTTAAAATACTTTATAAATATAGCATAAATATCTTAGTGAGCTATGACTTCACTGGCTTGGTGGAGACTATTTGTCCATACACATTAAATACAGGTCAAGACATCAACTTCTGCAAGTAAAGCTTTCATATCTACAATATTCTTGTGAGTTAGTGCACTGGAATATGAGACAACAATCTTTCCTAGCATTAATCAGCTTATCTCTGGCCTTAACTTTATGATAATAATAATAAGAAATAATAAGAAATGAGTATAAAAATTTTAAAACTATTTCCCTGCACTTTTATAAGATAATGACGATGTTTTAGCTCAATAGTCACACAATCTTTTATAAACATAGCAATAAGTTTAAGCATTTGACAATAACTTCAGATCTGATTCATTCAAAACATTTCCCTTAATAATAATATCTCTCTTTTTTATTTTAAAATGTTTGTAAAGCATTTAAAATAAGGGACATACAGAATGACATTTTCTTCATCTACCCCCAAATTGATAATAATAATCGAATGCATTTAAAATAAACACATATAAAATAATCTGATATCAATATCTCTACCCCCAAACTAACAACAATTATAATTATGACATGAATTAATTTTAAATGGATATATGATAAAACATAAAGAAAGAAATTATTTTTCTTTTTCTTTTTCTAGATTAAATGTTCTACATGAATAGTGAATAAAAAAATATATACTCAAAGAGTTCTTTGGAAATGTCCTTCAAGTTTATGATTTCCATTTTTCCTTTTCATTTTCTTCCTTAATTTGTTTATATGAGCACATGAGTTTATGTAGACAAAGTTTTTGGGATAAAGTTCTCCTATGCCATCAGATATACAAATTTTATGCTGCTGAAACGATTTCCACATTTTTGATTTTATGTAGATTACAGCTGAACAGCACTTGCTTAAATTTCTCAAAATATAAGTCCATTTCTTGTTGTCTTTTTCTTTCTTTAAATTCATTTAATATTCAAAATTGAATGCTTTATATACGAAATCAAATTTAGAGTTTATTTTCTGTGGTTTAAACTTTACCATTTGCGATTTGTCACCAATTAGTGCTAGACAATCGTGACCATTGATTTACTTCAGGAGATTAAATGTGTACCCAATTAAAAAAACTTATTTGATAGACATTTTCTTTTCTTCTTATGATATTAAATTTGGAAAAGTTGTTTTAAGAGACAAACAAATAATTTACAATAAACAACTTTTTTTCTAAAAGAAAAAGAATTTTTTTTTTAACTTTATAGTAAAGTTTCTCTATAACACCAAAAAGAGAAAACTTGCAACACAGAGTTTTAGATAGACTAGCCCCTTCACTTTACAACACAGCAGGGCTTTTTATAGAATCTCCCTTCTCTTTACTCTCCTGCTTCCCCCTATTATGAAATAGTATTGACCCTTGACATCTGGTCATTCTCTTTTCTTAATTAATTGACCCCTGTTTTCTTTTCTCTCTGATTATTTTAACTTTTTGCTCCCTTGAAAAACCATGCCAATTCACATCTGCATTCTAACAGATAATCACCAATTAATTTTACATTTAACAGATATAATCACCAATTAATTTCACACTCAATTTCCTTGGTCATATATATCATTTAAATCACTCTGATAATTTACTTGGTAATATAACACATGTGGTAAAACAAAAGATAGAAAGCTCTCTCTTCAAAATAAATAACAGAAAGCTCTCCCCTCTTTTTACTTTTTCCATAATATATATATATATATATTGTGACAGTCAGATGATGTGTGTCGATTTAACCCAGTTCGAATACTAGGCGAAAGTACCTCAAGGCCAACCATACGCGAGATATAAATCAAGAATACATATGACCTCTGCCCATTCGCCTGTTCTCGAGGCCTGATCACAAACAAACAACACCATCTGAGCCATGCATAAATTATTTTTCAACCGGCCACAAAGCTTAGCAACAGCGGTAGAGACATGGACGGGAAATCCTAAAGAGCTAAAAGCTAAATGTGTAAAGTACATAAAAAGATGTGTTGGTGTTTGCGTTTTGCGTGCCTGGATCATTGAAAAGTAAAAATAAAGCATTTAATATAACTAAGAAACTCAAGTTTTGATGATTAAATAATGTTTAATTAATGGCTTTAAAATATGAATAAGGCTTTAATGGGCCTCCGCTATTCCCCTAAATTACTGCAACAAACTAATTAGACAATAAAAAGAAAACAAGTTAATAGGTTTGCGGTCAAATTCTTTTCTTCCCAATTTTATTAAAAAAATTCCAACTCGATCTTCTCGATAAAGTACGATAGATAATAAAAACCTTTCGCAAAGCATTTCTTATGGCTTTGCGCTAAAAATCGTGTTTAAAATTGACTTAGAACGTATATAGCTAAATCAAATATACGTGATAAGCTAATGGCGGACAAAAAGAGGTGTTATCAAAGAGATCAAGTTGGCACACAAAAGAAACTGACTTGGATTTAATTAACAACATAAATAAAATTGGAAAGAGATTTCAAATGACAAAAAGTTAACTATTAAATTTAACCGCAACGAAATACTAAATATTTACAATGGTTAGTAAGGAAGAATAGCGAAGGTAAAAAGGTTACATATAGCTAGATGATCCCAAAATATATTTAAGGTTAATTCATAAAAGGTTTACATAGCAAAGACATATATTTCAATACAACAATAAAACAATATGAATCAAAAGTAGCATACGAGATAGTTTAATATAGTAGATACGATACCGTCCTTTTTCCGTGATGTTCCCTACGGCGTCCGTGGCTTGATCCGACCGACGATAGGTGTTTGTCCGGACAATGAAAATATGAAGTATGGCTTCCATGAAAAGTTCTCCAGACACGGCATAGAGTTCATATGGTTATTGATTGGATGTTAAGGCATTTTGGATGGTATTTAGGAACCTCGGCGATAGGCAAAGCTATGATTTGCCTAGCCAAGCATATCCATTTTCCTCAAAATACGGTTGGTTTTAACTGGAGCAGGTTCCAACTTCTCCATTGTTTGAAAATGACAGCTGTATAACTTTATTTTGAAGCACAAGCTAAATGTGAAGCAAAATCTGACGGATTTCTCCCAAGAGAAATCTGAATGCACTTTCCAGAAAACTTGGAAATAAAACAGCAAGAAAAATCTTAATAAATCGCCTTCACAAGCAAAATCAGAATCAAATGACTCCTTCAAAAAGAAAAGTCTGAATAATTATCTCTTTTGTTCTCCCTACTATTTATACTTTCTCTGGCAGCTACCTTCCATTGTTTGTATGATCTGAGATCTTGATAAGCCTCCCCATGCTCCTTTGTTTCAAAGCAACACGTTCTAAAAATAACTTCAATTTTTTTACTCCAACTTTCTTACTTTAAAGTTGGAATTCTATTAATTAAAAAGCAAGAAAGAAAATGCCATCTTTAATTAGACTTGAACGGCTCACTAATTAAAATATACATTCTTTCAGAAATGTTGGTGGGCTTATCTCAAAATCAAATCATACTAAATATTTTAATAAAATTTGAACAACAATATATTATTATTTTACAATAGAATAAGCATTTTATTTCAGCAGAATTTTGCATTAACTCATATATATACGCTAGATGTATATATATGTTTGACTAACAGGTTAAGCAATTTTTATCAATAGAATGAAATTTATTTAAAATAAAATATTTAACTGCAATACACATTTAATAAGCATAATTATTTTTAACTCTAATGCAAAACCCTGCTGATATTGAACTATAAACTTAATTTAGGTCTACAATACTAATTAAGTTTATAGGAAGATGTGAAGCATGGATCGGACTTCAGATCCATTGCTTCAATATATATATATATATTGTAACCTCCCTTCTCTTGCTCCATAATAATAACAACAACATGCCAAAAGTATGTTAAATATTCCGGATTTTCGTTACTTATTTATTTCCGGTCAATAACAATTAACATTAATAATAATTCCGGGTTCTTTAGCTCAGTCTATCAAACATATTATTATGATTTAAATAAAACAATTACTAGCTCAGAATTTCATAAAATCTAGTCGTGTCTATGAAATAAATCAACACAAATATCTTTTATTATTTCCATGAGACCTGGAGCAATGACAAAGGAACAAGACGAAGTATCATATCTTAATACTTTTAAAACAAAATCTAGCTCACATAAAATAAATTAATTAAATAAAATAGAATTAAATTGATCTAATCATTTCAAATCAAATAGATAAATCAATAAGTAAGTAAATAATTAAATCTCAGGTTTATAAATTGTAATTAAAACTGATTTTATATTGCCATAGCAAATTATGATAAGGGAATTTTATGTCATAATTCACTACGTAAAGAATAACTAATTAATAATAACAATGACAATAATAGAGTAATACAATCCTCTTTTCTTTCTAGATGTATTAAATATTTTCGTGGTAATATTTATCAATCCGATAATCAAAAGTTATGTGGTAACGTTCGCATATATTTTACTTAAATACTGTGGCAATCAAGTTATGACCATATCTGTTCTAATTATACTTCTTTCATTTCATTACGTAAATAAAATAAAATAAATTATTAAAATTTCTAATGTTTATTTATTTTGTGCAAAATCTTAAATATGTTTAATTATAAACGTGCGTTGTGATTTCATGCATTTTCATGTGTAGGAAAAACAACAACCAAGACACAAAGCTTACTAATAAAATTTTATAACATTTTATTAACATTATAACAAGTAACAATTTGTACATTATTTACAGCGGATATCCCTATCTACTTATTACAAACTCTTTTATTTCTACCCGTTGATGTCTTAACATTATTATTATCTAATTTTTTATTTTACCCTTTTACCATTAATAATTACAAAAAAAAAATATATTTCACAATATTATTATCTTCAGATACATGTTTTGAGCTTAGTTTAATACACAAAATTCTAGCTATTAAAATTTTCTATTGACATTTATATCCTTATAATTTCAGGTTTATATTTCTATAAAATCTTTACTTTTATGTAAAATTATACAAAAATTACAAAATTCTAATTATATTCTTGTTAGTATGGAATCCTACAGAATTTAATCCTTATGACAATTTGATGTTCAGTTTTATCATCGATCATATAATAATTATCAGTCGAATTATTGATCCTATTCCTAGTTTTATATAGCAATTAACGTCATCCACACACCATGTACAAATACACATTTTTTTATTATACATTTTAAATCATTTCGCCACACAAAACATGCAATC
This sequence comes from Epiperipatus broadwayi, assembly GCA_028023455.1. Taxonomy (NCBI): domain Eukaryota; kingdom Metazoa; phylum Onychophora; class Udeonychophora; order Euonychophora; family Peripatidae; genus Epiperipatus; species Epiperipatus broadwayi. The sequence goes on from JAQFVV010006233.1 coordinate 6,282,716, forward strand.
TCTCCTCTTAAAATATCACGTACAATATTTTAAAATCTTATTCTTGCTTTAAAACTTAATTCTAAAGTTTTTTTTTTTTTTTTCTTTATAAATTACATCATATGATTCTCCATCTTTTATAATACTGATACTTTCACTTTGGACTTATACAATTCTACTTTACTCTAGTAAACAACTATTCTTACATAACTAATATCTAGCTTCCTTTCTATCTTATGTATCATTTCTATAAAATTATCTCCCTGACGATGTATTTCCATGAAATCAAGATAGCGAAGATATAGATGCATTGGATCAAAATAAACAAGATATTATCCTTTATAAAACTTCAACAATCATGGCACAGTGAATTTATGGACGCCATAGAGGAGTGACTTTTATCTGTCTATCTGCCTCTAATATTGGAAGGATGCTAAAGCTATTTCTTCAGCTTCATCACATCAGAAAGTTTCAAGGCTATGTAAAGACACTGTCCAGAATATATGTGCTCAGTTATAGGGCAAAGTTATCTATACTGAGGTCACACAAATTATTATGATCCCCATATTTCATTCCTTATATTTCAATAAAACATCCTCTTGGTTTCCTTTGATATCAGTACTCCCAAGTCACTATCTGACTGATTTCTTCAGATTCATCTCTACATTACATCGACAAATTCTTTGTCTATCTTGCTAATAATAATAAAATTCATTTTTAATATAACTATACAGCTATTCTTAAGAAAATTCTTTACTATACTTCTCGTACATTTCTATCTCTGTTGTTCTAAACTATTTGGATATTTTCAATATAAAATTCAAAAGAATCACATAATTAATATGTTACTTATTATTAATTATTTTAGATTATTTATTGCATGCACATTTTTAAAAGTTTTACTACTCTCTCAAATATATGTTTGATGTTGGATAAATGTGTACTTATAACTTTTAACATCGTTCATACCTCATTCATTAATAGATGACCTATAAAAAAAAATTACATTACATATTACCAATAATATTAAAATTACCAACGATCTCTATCCTCTGGATCGTATTTGTAAACTTCTCCATTCCAGGACTTCTAGTAGGTGTTTAACATTTTCCATACACACATTTTATTTATTATTAATATTTCTCTCATTCCATTAGCTCATATTTTAATTATAACTATTATAAAATTTATGTTTATATGTTTCCCTAAGCTAATTCAAATTTTATACTTTAAATACAATAAAAAAAAAATATTAAAATTATATTTACGATACATCTTTGTTGGATTCGCTTGGAAAATCGTTCCTTGCAAAGCTAAATAAAAAAAATATACTTTATTTTCTTTAGTCACTTAATGTTCTATTTAAAATTTTAATTATGTTTATTAATTCTTCTTAGACGATGATCCTTAGTTTTCTTCATAATTTTCCCACTTATTCTTGATATCTCCTTTATATAGTCTGCTAATTTTTTTCTTCTTTTCCCCCGCGCGCTTGGTTTTCCCTCGATGCATCTTGTACTTTATTTTATAAAATTCAATAAATTTTTCTTTATTTCCCTGGATCCGTTTCCTCCTTTAGTGATTAATTTTATATCTGTTTAAATAATATTTCTTCCATTTTAATATCTTTTTCCTTTTTCTATGATGAGATAAAATCTAGGTTCCTCTTAGTAAATTTATATAGCACTTTATATAGGACTATGACTTTTCTCCTACTTTTTACTTTTGGAAAATTATATTTTTAAATAATGTTTTCCTTTAATATATCATATTTTTCTTCCTCATTCACTTTATATTTACTTGAACATATACTATGATTTTTCTCATAGAGAAATATGACTTAGTTTTAAGTACTTATAAAACAAATGTTCGTCATAAGATTCTCTCAACAGTAAATATTTTCTTTCTTATATTTTCACACAGCGTCTTCTTTGTATTACTTTTCTTTTTTAGCGTTATAGGATTTAGTTTCTGGTTGAGCACGAATAACATAAAACTTATACAATTTTCACTCATTTTTCTTTCAATAATTATTTCAATTATTATTTTTGGTATTTCCATCTTTACTGTAGTATGAATGGTCAAATTTGAATAAATCCACTGGTAAGATCACGTAGAAATTAGCAAATCATCTTTCTGGATACAAGATTATATTATCTGTTAAAGACTAACTTAGAATAATTATTAATTTATAAATTTAAACTACTTTTTCAGCTTTGATGTTACAAGCAATTCAAAAAGGTTACCGTCCTCTTCAACTTTCACATTCCGTCTCCCGCTTCTGTCTATCTTAGATTTTTTTCTTGCCAATTTAAATCCGTTGATTGGTCAATATTTGTTTTTAGCGCGAACAATATTAGTCATTCTATTTTGGGATAATAAACTGTACTTTTAAATAAATATTTATGACGTAATGTCTGGAATATTACTTTAACTTAATATTATTAAATTAAATTATAGTTTGATAAACTTATTTTTTGATCTTTAAAATAATTATTAAGACAATATATAACATTTTTAACTTTTAATTTTAATGATGGATGGCAATTATATCTAGTTTTAAATTCACAAACTTTATTATTATCTACCAAGTGTGTGTGTGCGTGAAGGCATTTAATATACGATCACGTGTCTATCAACTTTATAAAATAATTTCTTTTTTATTTATGTCTCGGTTTAAATCACCAAAACTAACGTACTTTATAAAATTTTGGAAAATAAATTGAAACTTATAGAACCAAATATAACTCTCACCATCCTAAAGTTTATTAATAAAAAATATATCCTATTAATTTTGACTAACTATAAAATTATATTTCATTTATTTAATCTATTAATTCTTAGACTATTATTTTAAATTTATTACAATAATTTTAGCTATCTATAGCTGTGTTATTTTGTATGGCCAGCTTTCACAACCATAAGCAATGATATTAAAACTTTATTTAACTGTTTACTTTTAAAAATACTTTATTACACTATGATCTGTTAGGTATTTTAGCTTAAAATTGTATTACAAAACTATTATTACTTTTATATCACCTAAATATAACTTAAAATTTAAAATTTTTTTCACATTTGACCTTTCTACCTACCTATGACCTACAGACAAGGGCACAATATATATATATATATATATATATATATATATATATATATATAGCAGCGCAGCTTCAAACCCAGAATTTTGAACTAATTTTTGGCTGCTAATAATAAACTATTTAAAAATGACTTAATTTCTTTTTTAAAGATTTCCTTACAAAATGACAAGGAATGATTATTAATTGTGAACTTTACAATTAAAATCCACAATTAGATTAAATACACACACACTGTCGCATGTATACAATTCTTATATGAAACCGATTTTATATTTTAATTCTTAATTATTATAACTATTATTTTTTTATCATTTAATCTCATGAACTACTTATTTATAACTTATCAGTACAAAATTGTGACCATCCATTATCACTATCTAATGTAGTTTCATGAGTGGCACATCCCTCCTTCTTTGCACTTAACTTATTAAACGATGTATAAATCTTGCTTTTCTAAAAATATATATTTTAATACCAAATTGACCCATAAATTATTGTTAAATAAAACAATCTTTGGTTAGAAATATTTTAGTGACAAATGTCCAGATTGCCTACCAAGTCAAACGTATGCAATCCTTAAGAATATGGGTTCAAACCTAGTCTTGGCTGAAAAATTTTGTTTATTAATATATATATATATATAAATTATGAGGAAATTTTTTTTAAAGTTTATCTTGTATAGTTAACTCAAAAAATGGAGTCTTGGGCAAATCCAAGGGCTACATATATCCCCCTCCTTTAGGTAAAATTTTCCGAATTCAAACTACATCTGTCTCTCTCTTTTTTTAGATAATTTATACTATACCAAAAAAAGTGAATGGTAACTATTAATTACACTTTACTCTGCTCACCTTTTAGATGGAACAGGAAATCATCTTTTCCTTCTTTTATTTGCCATTGAGTCCTTTTGTCTCAGATACCAAGCATCAGATACCTAACAAATCCAATTTTTTATTTTTTATTTTGCAGTTAATTTTATGGTTGAACAACACGGTCATATTGTTATTAACCAATTCAACCAGCACCATTCCAAAAAGTTTTTCATTCTACACCTAATCCTCTTATTTCAATCCCCTGCCATTATGTAATCAAATAACTGCAACAGAATAATCTGATCTTTGCCCCACACATTACTATCTTCATCCATAAACATCAGACTTCCTTTATTTCCAAATGAGTCAGGAAAAATGCTTTTCATCTTACATTTTATTTCATTATCTATCCATGTCAAAATATCTCTATATGCAAATGAATTCAATCCTGTCAAAAATCTCAATATTGTAACAGTCAAAAAACGTGTGATTAGTTAACATAGTGCAGTACTGAGTTTGAACATAGTTTATCGGTTCCACAATATAATCTACGAAACAACGCATCTGATGTGACATTAGTAAATATTTCTTTAGGCATGGTGGTCAGGGTATGCAAGAGATTCATGATTTTATTTCGAGTTAGCCAATCAAAACATTAATCTTACATTAATACTAATTAAACACTTATATTTACAAATTGAGGAAACATATTGAATGGGTATCGAATAAATAAAACGTAACTGCAGACGTATAGTTTGAAATTATTTATTGAAACATTTTAATAAATTATTTACTAATATTTGATAATATTTAAATTGAGTAACAAAATTTTCTGATATTTTTATTCAAGAAATACTTTTATTTATTTAGTAACATTTATGTGAAATCATTTTATCAATAATACTTTTATTTAAGATTCCGATACTGTTCATGTTTACAAAGAGAAATACATTTATTTGATGATGTAATATAGCTACCTAAAATTCTTGAGCAAGTCTTTCTAAGGCATGCCTTTAGGGATTTATTACTTTGCAATGCAAGAGTCTAAAATAAGATTTATAATTGTAGCGGTGGTCATATATTTATTTAATTAAAAATATTTACCAATAACTAAGGGCTAACATTTATTTGAGAGTGAATTATGAACAATGCAGGGACAGAGTTATACACAGAATAATAAAGTAAATAAAAGAAAACACATGGTATGCTAAAAAGGCGATATGGAATGGCAGTATAATGAAACTGCAAAGCCATGAATGAGTTTATAAGAATGATGGGCTGGCATTTGCCATCGGCCCAGAGAGGTAAGGTGTCACATAAGCATAACCAGGGACAATTGGTTCTTGACACAATTTGCCTGCTGGCTGCATGACAGTCATCAAGTCCTATGGGACATTCATTTGTCAGCTTGTGTAGGACAACTGGGGTTAATTTCAACCCTATAAAATCCGGAATATTCACAACTTGGAATGGGTCATCGCATCTCTAAAACGTAACACATGTACAATGTATAGATGATTCTGGTAAGATTTAAATATATTTTCTAACTCGGCCCTACATTATCAACATTTAATAAAGAATGTTGGCGACTCTCAAAGAAATGCAATTTTATGGAATTATTCATTAAGATTTAATAAATATAAAACATATATAAACTGGGTGATTATTACAACTAATATGTCAGCTATTTGCTAAGTAGTAGACCCCTGCATTACAATAAATGAAACATTGAATGCGTGTTCATTTATATGATAATATTAAGTTATTTATGAAAGTAAATATTAATGAAAATTTGACATGCATCCTCTGTTTTGAGTGATCATAGATTTAAACTTAGAAAATTATGAACATGCGATAATTTCATAATAAAATGTAGATTTTAGAATTACACACCCAAGAAAGTTAGAGTTAGGCAGGCTAGATTATTTAAGAACTTTACATTAAAACATTTAATAATTAATTTTAGTTTTACAAATGAGAATTTACAGTTTATAAGTTAGATACAGAATGAATAAGCTATAGAAGGATATTAGTAGCGTACTCTAGAGAATTTGGACACAGGTACCTGTTTATGATAAGTTTTCCGATTCTGTGATCGGTAGCAAATTGTTCATGATTCTAGGATTAGCAGTTCTTTACAGCATTTGGATGATTCGTGTAATTTAACGGCAGCAGCTTTCAAATTATTCTAGGCAGCAGTCTTCGTGGCTGGATTTATGAAGGGCAATGGAACGTTTGGCATACGATAGGCCATCTCCGAGGCAGAGAATAGTCTGGGTGCTTTTACTCGATCATTCCATTGCAGGAAAAATTTATTTAATATCTTGGAGACTCTCCTGATCAAGAGCAGAGCTAAAGTTTAAGTCCCTGTTTTTAGCAAGTCTAAGATGGCCTCTTTTCTTAGATCTTATTGTCATAGTTTATTTTTGGATTCTACTTAATCCGCCCTGAGGATAATCAATGCATTTTTTGTTAATTCTCTTTATAGAGATAGCTGCCTTTCTATTGTTTACATTTATATTTTACTTTTAAATTTTATAATTACATTTTAGGGAATTTTTCTTTTTAATTAATCTATTATCTCTCACCGACCGATTCTTTTTAAAATTTCAAAGACAAAAAGGGAACATACAATTATTTTTACTTTTAATTAAATATTACAATCTATTTCTAAATTATTATTAAATGAAATTTAAACAAAACAATAAATAATGGATTTTACAATTTAAAATAAATGATTAAAATTATATATATATATTTTATAATTAAAAGAAGAAATCTAAATTATATTTTTTGCCTTAAATTTGAGATTGAAATGTGTGCATGTTTATGTTGAATTCTACATATATCTATACATTTTTAATATTGCTACACACACAATTCGATACCAAAAAGTTTAAGTTTGGGTAGGATAGACCGATGAGTGACAGACGATAGAAAAAGGTGAAACTTAAGATTCGAATACAAATCTTACTGTTTCATTTTCCCGTACTTCTCGTGAACAATTAAGGAAGAACAAAAGAGGCAAGGAAAGAGAAAAAGAATTTTTGCTACATTACATAATTTAAATACGAAAAAAAAAATTTTTTTTTTTACAAATATATAGAAATATAGAAAGCCAAGATTACATGAAGCAATGAACAATTTATATACACGGATCTAGAATTTATAGTATAATTTAAAATGGCCTAATTTGGCTGTGTCTGGTTAAAATCATAGTAATATTAGTTAAACTGATTATATATAAAAAATTTCTTAGAGTAAGATTAGTTAACATAATATATATAAAAAAAATTCTTAAGAGTAATAGTAATTAAGACAATAATATATATAATAAAATTTCTATCTAAAACCTTATTTGACTAATGTAAATTCCATTTAACCAAATTCATTTTACCAAATTCATTTTAATATTCTTATATACGTTTAATACCCGTCCTAAGAGTCTAAAATATTTTTACAGCTATGGGTCAGGTGGATAATATCTACATGGTTTGAGATTACAGGCATTATATGTTCCTTTTATGGTATCTCCATCTTTTAATAAATATGTATTCGGGCCACATGTGCGGTCAATTATAAAGGGTTCCCGGTACAAAGGAAAGAACTTTTTATATAATCTTTTATCTCAGTTGCTTTGTTGAGAGTTCCATACCCAAACATAGTTCCTGACCCGGAAATGTTGGCTTTTTCGATCTGCTTGAAATTTCCATTCTGCTCTTTCCTTGCTTCTGTCAGTTTCAATATTGATTTCATGGTCATCCATAGGTAATGGCGTCTTGATTAGTAATGAGTCCACTTTACCAAAATGCAAATGTGTAGGTGTCATGCCAGTGGCCTCATTGATGGCTCCATTGATATATTGAAAAATCTTTTTGGTTTGATTTACCCAGCCTCTGTGATTTTGGTTAACATGGGTCCTAAATAGTCGGTTTATTTCCCTCATAACCCTTTCACAGGGGATAGACTGAGGATTCCAAATTGAGGTCAGAATTTGTTTAATGTTCTGCTGCCTCAACCAAGTCTTCCATTCTTGAGATGTAAAGGCCGACCCATGGTCTGAGAGGTTGGTGATCGGTTTTTCAATCTTGACAAATTGACACTTTTGTAACACTCAAATTGTGCAACAGGAGTCTGCTTACATCACAGGATAGGCCCAAGCAGATTTTTAGAATAGATCATAAGTTACAAGTAAGTAACGGAATCTATGGTAGGATGGCAATGGGCCATAGTGATCGATCACAAGTATTTCATTTGGGTGGACCGGATGATAGAGGCACCTACTCCACTAAAGTTTTTATTTGGTCATTTATCTCTTGCACAAATAGCACATTACTTGAGCATATCCGTCACATCTTCATATAGTTTTGGCCAGTGAAATTGTCATCTTATAGCTTCTTCTGTTTTTCTGGGGCCATAGTGCCCTACTAAGCCATGCATATACATGATGAGATGGTTTCTGAGGTCAGGTGGTACCAAGATTTTTCAGTAAATTTTATCTCCCACAATCTTTTGCTGCAGCAACCCATTTCTTATCTGGTATAGCTTCTTTCCTCGAGGTGTTGTGCAGCTTTGTATTGGATTTCCTTGCTGTTGCACAATTTGGATAAGCTTTTTGTATAGCGGTTGTTGCTCTTGCCAATATTGAAGGTTTCTTAACTTGTGTTCCATCTCTTGTTCCAATACCATTGCTGCAATTAACAATGGCTGATCACTTATTATGGGGTTGTGTGGCTCCAGTTCCATAGGGTGTCGACTTAAATATATCGGCCGCTGTATTTTCAGGACCAGGGCAGTAGATGACTTTATAATGAGACCTTTGAAGTGAAAGACTCCATCTGATGAGGCGGTCATTGTTCAGGTAACATTTATTTAGGAATTTGAGACACCGGTGGTCAGTAATGATAATCACTTATGAACCCAGGAGCATCTGCTTGAACTTATTACAAGACCACCTGATTGCTAGTGTCTCTTGTTCCATCACTGTGTAGTTCTTTTCACCTCCTTTCAGAGTACAGCTGCTAAAATATAGTATTTGGTATTGGCCTTCTTGGTTGACTTGAAATAGAACCACACCCAATCCTTTCTGACTACTATCCATCTGCAAATAAAAGGGACAGGTGAAATCTGGGTAGTGTAACATTCTCTTTACTCGACTGAAGTCTTCTTCATGGGTATTTGTCCATTCCCATCAATGGTGGGGTCTTATCAATTTTACTAGTGATGATGTATATTTGGCAAAATGGGGGTAAAACTTGTGATAGTAATTGCAAAGACCCAGAAATGATCAAACTTGTTTTCGGTTCATTGGCCTAGAGAAATTTTTAATGGCTGTGACCTTGTTAGGGTGAGCCCTAATTCTTTGACCATTTACAATATGGCCTAAAAAGGAAATCTCCCTCAATGTGAAAAAACTTTTTTTAAATTAACAGTTATATTTTTTGGGTGCACTCATTGAAAAATTGTTTTAAATCTTCCAGATGTTCTGAAATGTCTCTTGATGCAACTACTACATCATCTCTTGATGCAACTACTACATCGTATACATACCAATTTTTTATTAACTTTTCTGACAATACTTGGTCCAAACACATCATGAGGCCAGCCCTACTATTTATCAGCCCAAAAAGTACTTTCTTAAACATGTGGGTTTGCCCATTGTATCAGAACACGGTATAATTTCGATCCTGGGAATGGAGAGCCATTTGCCAGTAACTGGCAGTTAGGTCAAGGGTAGAGAAAATATTCTTAGCAGTCAACTTGATAAACATTTCTTGGATGGGTGGTGGGATGTCTCGCTCAGGTATAGTAATGTTGTTTAATGTCCTAGCATCTAGACACAATCGTATGGTTCCATCTTTTTTTTTGACCATGACCAATGGGTTATTATAGGGTGATGACCCCTTTTCAATTACACCCCAGTCAATCATCTGCTTAATTTGGGCATTCACCTCTTCTTGATACTGAAATAGGATAGGTTATGTGTGGGTCTGGAAATGTGTCTCTTCTTTTACTCGTATCAGATGGATGTAATCACTAATTTCACCTGGAACCTGAGAAAATATTGTACGATTTTCTGTAAGTAATTGTTGTAACTGGAATCGGTCCTCTACTTTGTTTAATGATGATCCCATAATTTTCTCTTGGATATCCTCATCAGGAATAGCCTCCAGACATCTTAATTGGATTTCTTCAATTTGTTTATTAGTATCAAAACTAATCTGCTTCTGCTGGGAAGTTAGTATCTTTTTTATAGTCCAGGATACATTCATGTTGGGTTAAGAAGTTGGACCCAATTATCACATTCTGAATTAATCCTTTGACCATTAAGAAGGTGTGTCCTGCATTGGCTTCTCCTATCGATATTTCCAACCAGACTTGATAGTTTTCAGTTCTGGTCATCCTCCTGTCAGCCAGCTTCATTTGGATTGGGCAAGCAGGGAGCCTGGGTATGAGTCCGTGTTTTTCATAATTTGTTAACCAATCTCTAGAAACACAGAAAATCTGGCTGCCTGTGTCATGAAGAATTTGTGCAACTGAGGCCCTGATTTTTGTATTAATAATTGGGTAAGGGCCAATCTGAAGTCCCAAAGTGGGATCCTCTTCCTGGATGACTGACATTAGGTTAGTCATCTACACTACTTTCCGCTTGATCGAATTGCCATTTGGTTTCTTTCTTTCTCACTATGATTGCTAGTAGTTGCTGATTGCTGTTGTCTGGTCTCCTGCTTTCATTCATGATCTACTAATCTTTTAGGCCAATGGCTATCATCTAAAGCTGCAAGAAATTATCCCATCTCTTCGATTTCTTTGATACAACTTCCAATCATCAGCTTTTGGGTAGTTAATGGTATATTTTGTTGAATTGTTCCAATGATATGTGTATCTGCCAATGCGAACATCATTAGAGATTTAAATTGGGTTGCTTGGCAGAGGAAAACTGAGCATGTGTTTCTCGGTGTATTGCTCTGTATTTTTCATGACAGAGCATGTTGTAGATACCATTTTGATGCTCATCGCTTCAATATTGTTTCATTAATGCATCTTTGTACTTCTTGATAGTTTTAGGTTTTCATTTAACCATATCCCACCATTCTTTGGCATAGCCTTGTAAATGGTAACTGGCAATAGCTATCTGTTCACCTGCTCCTGCCTTATGCACGTGAAAGAAACTTTGTAAGCTCTCTAAGTGGGTTTGAGTAATTTCTTCTGTCTCTCATCTAAAGATTTTTATCTGAATAATCTTTTCTAAGTAGCTTTGAGGTCTAACCTCCCTTGTCTTTATATTTTCCCCTTCTTTATTGACTTGGGTTCTTCTATATTCGTTTGCTATCATTCTTAACTCTCTCAAGACAGATTTTTGAATTTCCTGATACTTCTTAGCTCTTATCTTTTCTTCTTCCTGTATCTTTTTTGATTTTTCATCTCTTCTTCTCACTTCCTCCTCATAATTTTTTTTTCATTTCTTCCCTATTCTGTTGAAGTATTTCATGTAACTTTAAACTAAAGTCCATTGACCCTCCAAAAGCTTTAGATAAACCTACCTGCTCTATACTAATATTTTCTGTTTTCATTTTCTTAATATTATTTATTTATTTTATATTACTACCATTTGACTATTCCCCACCGGTATATTAGCCCTATCACACTTTTTCACTGCTTTTACCTACTCTACATTGCCCTATCTCTATATTGCTGCGTTTAACATATATATTATAACGAACTACTGCCAACACGTATAATAAGCCACTGCTGTTTATAATATATATAATGGTGCTTTAATAAAATATTTACTGTTAACATATATAACAAGCCTCTACTGTCTATGATATATATATATTCTAACCTAAGAAAACGAAGTAGGACGATGTTACTATCCCAAAATTAACAGAAACGAAATAAAACGACATACGTATGGGCCATTATTTCCATAACCCGGTAAAATCAGTGAGCGGCTTCTATTACAGCGCATTCGGATGCTTCCATATAGGACTGGTAGCCTAATAAATGATAGGAACGTTCCTCTCTTCTAACCTAATTAAACGTGACGAACCTATACAAAATAAAACGACGTACGTACGGGCCATTCCTATAACCTAGTAAAATTAGTGAGCAATATTATTAAATATAATACGGACGCCTCCAACCCTCTATTATCTAATATGATATTTTAAAATTCTTCGTTAGGTTAGTTATATAATTCGGCTACAGAGATATGCAGCTCAGACAGAGATCGAATAAAAATAATTATCATTAATAAAATAGATTTAATAAAACCTTTAAGAATAAACTAACATTCTCTCTATATCTAAATACATTCTCTGAGCTATAAGTACTTGCACTGTTCGACAATGATGATGATGATTTTATTTCATTGTTAATATTACTGACTCAATAAAACATTCAGCAATTTGTCAATATGATCTCAATATTTTATTATTATACAATTTAAAAGTTTCCATCTCTTTAACCATGCCACACTTGTAATATTAATCATACTGAATTAATTCTTTCTTTAAGAGCACTTATAATACTGACACTAATCTCAGGGTTCTCTGTTAGATTTAACAAAATGCTCGGCAGTATTGTGTTGTCCAATAGAACTGACATTCTGGTTGGCTATAGAAAACATTTAACTTATTTAAATTCCAGGTGTCTTCATCCACATATCAACTATTATAATATTTAGCAATATGATGACCTTATTAAAGAACAACGCATAATTTTGAATAATACTGCCAATTTATAATCCAGAATCTCAGTCGGAATGATGAAAAGACAAGGGTGCTTTTGTGTCCTTCCATCACCCATGACAACACAATAATTAAACTAAGCTTTAATACTTAGCAATTCACTTACATGTGTATGGAACAATGTGCAATTAAAACCTACTAGTTTGAGAATAAAGTGATTTTACACATCCATAAAATAAAATGTTTTGGTCTGAAGTTTCAATTCCATAAATAATTCTTATTAAATTAAAAATATAATGAAATATTCTGATCTGCTTAAAATTGTCTATTTAGTGTATTCAATTTGAGATTTCATAAATAATTTTTTGGACTATTATTGCAAGTATTATGCAGATACACTTTTATTTAGCACATAAGAAAATGACTCAAAACAGCTTTTAATAAGACTATATTTATTATTAAATTCTAACAATATTCCAATTTATTCTTACAATTTAACAAAAAAAATCCCTTAGGATTAACATAATAAACCAAAATTATACACTTTAGTTGATCCCATATGGATAAAATAAAATAATAACTAATAGTAATTAGTCTATGCTTTTAGACTGGGATTTGAACTACTTCTTCATCTTTGCTGTACATTTATTTAGATAAATTATAACAAAATAAATATTATTGTCGATACACTAACTTGTCAGTTTAGTGTATCTTATATGAACGGCTGCTTAACTTTATTCTGACTATTTGTTTTAAAATAAAAATAATTGGATTCTAGGCAATGCGTACAAACGATTATTATCATTGTATCTTTAACTAAATGACAGTTTTTATTTAAATAACTTATTATAATTTATGGGTTATTTATCATAAATTACATTTATTATTTTAATGTTTACCTGAATAACAACTGAAGTTGTTATACACACTGTTTCCTCCATATAAGTTATATTGTGAGTGCTACTTAATAATTAACTTGAATTAAACTTAGTATTTGAACCCTCCTTTGGCAAATAAAATTTATAAATCACACAATTTTAAACTTATTTTCTCCATTGACTCATGTGTAGATTACCCGCACTATTCCGACGCACAGTCCAGACATTGATTATATATACTAGCACTCTATTTTTACTAAATGGATCATGAAGAATTTACCTCCCGTATACCCGTTATCTTGCCATAACTTTTAAATAAAACACAATATTCTACACCTTCCGTGGTGGAATTATCTCTATTTCTCATGAGGAAAAGGGAATAATACCGTAGATACGAAGAGTTAACAACTATCTTAAAATAGTTTGGTGGGTCCTTGCCTCTTACCTGGGCATAATAGGAACACACACCAATATAATCCTCTCATGGGATTTTAATGAACGAAATGAACTAAATACGGTATAAATGCTGATCGTCCTGGCTCTGGGAAGCAATTGCTTGGGTTATAACCATACCCGAATTCTAGATTTATTTATTCCCCTCATGGAAAATAAAGCTTTTGGGGAGATTATTTTCCATCCCACAAATAAATACATACAATTGTTACTAATGTGAATATTAATCATATACTGATGCTATTCGGGGCAAGACAAGCAAATACACTAATTACACAAAATTTATATTCTGGGGTATACTTAAATCAACGTCTGTAATCAATGGATATTACAAAATAAACATAATAATTTTCACCTTTGCTAAAGAAACATTCAACAAGTAATTGGTTATATAGTATTTTGAACTAAATTAAGTGAATGCGTTAATAAAAAAAATAATTGGGAATAAATTCCGCAATTAACACAGTATAAATTTGTTTTAAACTTTAAATAAATAAGATTCTGTATAGCACTTCTCTTTAATTACTTCTGATAATTTTAACTAGATATTTTATCTATTAAGTATTTGAACTTTTATACTTTTACGTATTTAACATATAAATGTATACCCATAATTGCCTATCATAAGTAAACACATTTTATAAAATTATTTTCCATGTCAAATATAAATTTAACCTAGAATAATTAAAAGAAAACATACCTTTATGATTACAAAGTCATTTAAATACTACTTGAATATACATCTTTTAACCTGTTGATAAAAAAATATATACATAATTTTTTTTTTTTTTTAAATAAAAAATATTACTTAACAAGTGTTTATTCTCTTTCTAGAAAAATGTTTTTCCGTTGGCAATTTATTTAGATGAAGAATTTGATCCTTTCGTAGTTCACGAAGTAAAATTTTTTGAAATAAGAAACACATTTATTATTTCATTTTGATAAAAGTTGCTTCTATTCTGGCACATTTAATAATTAAGCAAAGAAAACATAATAGCGTTGGATATTAATTCTTCTTTGAATTAACTTATATAATTTTGGAATCCAAGAAAGACAATACATAACTTAACATAACGAATATTTTGACGCTTGACGATCACATATATACAATTCTTTTCCTTTTTAAATATTGGCGATACGTACCATTTTATTTAGCTAGCTGGTTTAAGAATAAACTAATGCGCGACTTTTAGGAAATATTATAATTATAAAGACTGCAGCTGACTTACGTAGATAGAATTTTAAGGACTCTAGTCGAGGTATAATATAACATATTATATTATAAAGTTATAATTAAGTCACTTATATTGGTAATTTTTATTCCTACTCTAGGAATTATAAGTCTTCTTTAATAATGAATTTCCGTAATATGCACGCATACAAAATTTTCAATACTTGCCTTGAGAAAATTTATATTTTCCTTTTAAAAAATTATGCAGGTGCATAAGTAAATATCCTTTATCATTCATATTATTTCTGGATAATTTTCATTGAATAAATTATATTTTAATGTGAGGAGCTTTCATTATTTTTAAATGCAGACAATGTCAGTTAAAAAGAGCGCGAAATTTTATAGTTAACTTTCCTTAGCTTTTATAATATGTCTTTTAAATTATAAATTTTTCTTTTATACCAAGAAAAAATTATCAAATAAGGTAAAGTTAATAAATAATTGTTTATTTGCTGGAAATTATTTATATTATTTACTTTAAACATAATGACGCTTTCAGTGATTACTGTAGTCAATACGGTCATTTTAAACTTTAGCACACGATAGTATAATCTTTTAGTATAAAAACTTTATAATAGGTCGATGGACATAGAAAAGCAGAATATCCTATCAATTAAGATTAGCCAAACATGATATTATCAAACATTTAATGGACTGATATTTATTTCTGCAATAAAAATTATAAAAAAAAAAAATTGTTACCGAATTTCAGTACTGATTCCTTCTTGAAAAACTAATAGCAGACTAAATTTTTTTCTAGTTTTTTGGCGGTCTTGTTTTATTTTAGTGACCTCTTACAGAGAAAAATTCATTTAATTATACATAAACAAAAGAAAGGGAAAAAAAACTTATTACAGTTATATTTTTCTGTATGGTTTAAATGAATTACAGAGTAATTTAACAAATAATGAAAAATAATAAATACATTTAATTGACAATGTTTATTAGTGGTGTATAATTCTGTATACATTATTATCTAAATAATTTAAAAATAAAATTACCAGAAGCTATGTTGTTATGATAAGATACTCATCTATTCCCCCCCTGTCCATCTAAAATCAATTACTGTTTATAATATGCTTTTATACTATATTAAATTGCTCTTATGGTTAATATTTTTAATTAAATTATTTCTGCTCTTTTTCAAAATGACATCAAATTACTAAATATTTTAGTTATTGGCTTAAAATACGTTAAAGTGAGTAATAGCCTATTTTATTAATCACTTAATATTATTACTATTTTATTTCTTTATTTTCTAGAAAAAAAATAGCATTGTTTTCCTATGGAAACGATGCTAAATAGACCAAGTGTCAATAACACTAGGTTACAATATATATATATATAATGGTGCTTTAATAAAATATTTACTGCTACTTGCTTTCTCATTTAGCGACTGATTACTTTTTTTTTGACATATATATATATATATAATATTTCATTAGATCCGAGTATTTTCGTTCCTTCTTGAATTATACACACATCCCTGATTTCCTTAAATTTGTTATTACATCTACCATCCTTTCATTCACTCGACCCACATTATTTCCTTGATTTATTTTTTCATTATTTTTATCAAAAAAAAAAAACAAACTCGTATATATATAATAATTAGCTAACTCGAGTAATGAACGCTAAAAGAAATTTATATGCATTATATTTTGCTCAAGGATATGGGTATTGTATCGAAGCCTCAACGTTATTGGTGCCAAACGCTAAAAAAAAATTATACTATGTAACAGTCAGAAAATGTGTGATTAGTTAACATAGTGCAGAATTTGACCACCACACAGAACAGCAGTACCATCAAGGTAGAGAAGCCACCAATAGTACTGAGTTTGAACATAGTTTATCGGTTCCACAATACAATCTACGAAACAACGCATCTGATGCGACATTGGTAAATATTTCTTTAGGCATGGTGGTCAGGGTATGCAAGAGATTCATGATTTTATTTCGAGTTAGCCAATCAAAACATTAATCTAACACTAATACTAATTAAACACTTATATTTACAAATCGAGGAAACATATTGAATGGGTATCGAATAAATAAAACGTAACTGCAGACGTATAGTTTGAAATTATTTATTGAAACATTTTAATAAATTATTTACTAATATTTGATAATATTTAAATTGGGTAACGGAATTTTCCAATACTTTTTTTTATTCAAGAAATACATTTATTTATTTAGTAACATTTATGTGAAATCATTTTATCAACAATACTTTTATTTAAGATCTCAGTAGCGGTACTTCCGATACTGTTCAAATTTACAAAGAGAAATACATTTATTTGATGACATAATCTAGCTACCTAAAATTCTTGAGCAAGTCTTTCTAAGGCATGCCTTTAGGGATTTATTACTTTGCAATTCAAGAGTCTAAAATAAGATTTATAATTGTAGCGGCGGACATATATTTATTTAATTAACGATATTTACTAATAACTAAGGGCTAACATTTATTTGAGAGTGAATTATGAACAATGCAGGGATGGGTTATACATAGAACAATAAAATAAATAAAAGAAAACATGTGGTATGCTAGAAAGGCAATATGGAATGGCAGTATATTGAAACTGCAAAGCCATGAATGAGTTTATAAGAATGATGGGCTGGTGTTTGCCATCGGCCCAGAAAGGTAAGGTGTCACATAAGCATAAACAGGGACAAGTGGTTCTTGCCACAATTTTCCTGCTGGCTGCATGACAGTCATCAAGTCCTATGGGACATTCATTTGTCAGCTTGTGTAGAATGACTGTGGTTAATTTCAACCCTATAGAATCTGGAATATTCACAGCTTGGAATGGGTCATCGCATCTCTAAAACATAACACATATATAATGTATAGACGATTCTGGTAAGATTTAAATATATTTTCGAACTCGGCCCTACATTATCAACATTTAATAAAGAACATTGGCGACTCTCAAAGAAATGCAATTTTATGGAATTATTAATTAAGATTTAATAAATATAAAACATATATAAACTGGGTGATTATTACAACTAATATGCCATCCATTTGCTAAGTAGTAGACCCCTGCATTACAATAAATGAAACATTGAATGCGTGTCAATTTATATGATAATATTAAGTTATTTATGAAAGTAAATGTTAATGAAAATTTGACACGCATCCACTGTTTTGAGCGCTCATAGATTTAAACTTAGAAAATTATGAGCATGCAATAATTATATAATAAAATGTAGATTTTAGACATACACACCCAAGAAAGTTAGAGTTAGGCAGGCTAGATTATTTAAGAATTTTACATTAAAACATTTAATAATTAATTTTAGTTTTACAAATGAGAATTTACAGTTTATAAGTTAGATACAGAATGAATAAGCTATAGAAGAATATTAGTAGAGTACTCTAAAGAATTTGGACACAGGTACCTGTTTATGAGAAGTTTTCCGATTCTGTGATCAGTAGCAAATTGTTCATGATTCTAGCATTAGCAGTTCTTTACAGCATTTGGATGATTCATGTAATTTAATGGCAGCAGCTTTCAAATTATTCTAGGCAGCAGTCTTCGTGGTTGGATTTATGAAGGGCAATGGAAGGTTTGGTATACGATAGGCCATCTCCTGGGCAGAGAATAGTCTGAGCACTTTTACTCGATCATACCATGGCAGGAAAAAAATATTTAATATCTTGAAGACTCTCCTGATCGAGAGCAGAGCTAAAGTTCAAGTCCCTCTTTCTAGCAAGTCTAAGATGGCCTCTTTTCTTAGATTTTATCTTTCACATTTTTGTCATAGTTTATTTTTGGATTCCACTTAATCTGCCATGAGGATAATCAATGCATTTTTTGTTAATTCTGTTTATAGAGACAGCTTCCTTTCTATTGGTTACATTTATATTTTACTTTTAAATTTTATAATTACATTTTAGGGAATTTTTCTTTTTAATTAATCTATTATCTCTCACCGACTGATTCTTTTTAAAATTTCAAAGACAAAAAGGGAACATACGATTATTTTTACTTTTAATTAAATATTACAATCTATTTCTAAATTATTATTAAATGAAATTTAAACAAAGCAATAAATAACGGATTTTACAATTTAAAATAAATGATTAAAATTATATATTTTTTTATAACTAAAAGAAGAAATCTAAATTATATTTATTGCCTTAAATTTGAGATCGAAATGTGTGCGTGTTTATGTTGAATTCTACATATATCTATACATTTTTAATATTGCTACACACACAATTCGATACCAAAAAGTTTAAATTTGGGTAGGATAGACCGGTGAGTGAGAGACAATAGAAAAAGGTGAAACTTAAGATTCGAATACGAATCTTACTGTTTCATATATATATATATATATATATATATATTACTGTAAAATATAAAGCTTGACAGAACTGATTTAAAATTTTTTCTCTGTCTTCTTCTTGGTGATTTGATTGTCTTGGTTTGCATTTTGAACAGACTATTTACTTGCATTCAAAATAACTTATTGGTAAGAATATGTAGTATTTTTTTTGCTTATTACCTGTATTATTTTAATGTATTTAAAATTGCTCTTTTCCATCTATTGATTTAGATCAAATGTGTTTAACTTGTAAGAGATCAACAACATATATCAAATTTAGTAAAATGTGATTAAAAATAATAATAATTTTTATTTATTTAAAATAATCCTAGAAATTATCTTTCATTAAAATCAAACGCCATTTATTTAATTAATTTTCAATATTAAATAAAAAATATGATAAACACATTTGCATTCAGTGTAAGATAGTGTTTGGGGATTAAGAGACAAAATGGTATAAGAATAACATGTAAGCAAAACATGTTACAAATATTTTTTAAAAATAATTAATAAGCAAATGGATTAAGCAAGAATTTCTCATATGAATCAAATGCAAAATTGTGATAATTAATAACAGTATGAGTTTCTGGATTTAAAGGAGTTTGTTCAGGTCTGCCAACCTATCACTAATAATTTTCTCAATATCTACATTTGAAAGATGTCAGAACGTTTAACTTTAAAGGTAGAATTGATAGCAGAAGGTCAGTATGTTTTCGAATTCTTTATTGCATGAAAACTGGCAACATTAAATAAATATTTTAATTGCATAAGTTTTCTGATATTAAATCTTAATTTTTTTAACAAAAAGGGAGGTTTAAAATCAAAATTCAATGTTAAATTTTATTGAAATGCTACTTTATTGTTTCTGTGTATCAGTAACTAAATAATAAAGAATTGACTATGTATCTGAACGTATACTGCCAGCAATGTATTTACTATTTAATTTGTTTACTACTTAAATAATGATAACAGCCTTTAAACAGTTAACTAAAACTACTTTCTGATTTCAATTGCCAATTTTAAAATATTAAATCATTTTGCTCTGATTATTATTTCTAGATGTAAATGTGGATAGATAAATTAATGTACCCTGGATATTATAAATTTGGAACAATGCTCGTAAAAATGTAGAATTTAATAACTTATGAAGAACGTTTTCATTTAAACTCTACATGTCATGCTTTTGGAATTATCTCATATTCATACAGCCCACATAAAACCCATTAATTCAGAAATACTTATAAAAATTAGAACATCTATGAAATTCAGCTATAATTTATAATTATTACTTTGTGTAATGTGCATTTATTGTCAAGACATGATATATTTATTTCCTATACTCATGTCACTTATATTACATTATTATTATTATTATTATTATTATTATTATTATTATTATTATTATTATTATTATTATTATTATTATTATTATTATTATTATTATTATTATTATTATTATTATTATTATTATTATTATTATTATTATTATTATTATTATTATTATTATTATTATTATTATTATTATTATTATTATTATTATGATGATGATGATGATGATGATGATGATGATGTTTATATTTTAAGCAGCATAAATCAGTCTATTAGTTGTCCTTATTATCAAAACACTTTTTATAATTAGATTATAATATGGAATTGATTGTGTCAGTGCAGATTTTATTAAGAGTATAATTCCTAAATTGCAAAGAAGTAATATAATTTATTAGATTTTATGTGGATGTCAGAAATTTTACATTGGTGAATCGAGATGTTCTGTGAAAAAAAGATTGAAGGAGGATCAATTATTATATAATCCAATTAAAAATAATGTAAATAGTCAATTTAATACAACTTCAGTATTCTTTGACCATGAAAAAACTTGTAATTATAGGTTTACATTTAATAGTAATGAAATAAAAATATTAATGGAAGAAAAAAATCATAAAAAAAGGAAAATGAAAGAGGCATTATTAATTGATAAATATAAGAATGATGTTATTAATAGGCAAGTTGCGAATATGGCCATACACAGCTTATGAAAATATACATAACCTTAAGTTTTAAAATTTGAAATTCAGTTAAAGCTGATGAGGATTACCATGTAATCGAAAGTGCTACCAAATAATTTAAACTATAATATTATATGTACCTTTAAAATTTTTATTTTTATATATATAATATTTTATAACGGGTATTGTATTTTACTATTTATATATATATATATATATATATATATATATATATATATATATATATATATATATATATATATATGCGCATGTGTGTTTTTAATCTTAATGTTAATAAAACCCATACAAAATTTAAATATAAAATATAATAATATTTATTGGACCAAATATATTTTCGACTCCATATCTTATTCCTGGTCAGTCTGCTGAGAACAATAATTTTCGACTGGTTTGAATGCTATTAGAGTTCTGTTCATTAAATACTCATTTGTATAATTAACTACACTTTTTTTTATTTTACATTTGCAATCAGTTTTCTCTTTCTGTCTTAGCAAATAATGTTCACAACACTTGGATACAGCTATGACCACGATGTCTGTCGTGATAATGAAAACTGATGAGTTGAATGCTTCAAGTTTAATATTAGACTTTAGGCCATTATAGTTCAAAATTTGCCCATGTGTTACCATAATATACATATGACCTGTCTTTTTGTCTGAAATTTATATCAAATAAGGAACCAATTATTATTCTCAGTAGACTAACCATAAGTATGACTTGAAAGCATGTAAAATATACTTGATACAATAAATATTATTACATTTTATATTTAAACTCTGATTTAGAATGGCAGAATATGGAAATGTAGTTTTAAATTTTATATAGTATTTACATACTGTAACAATAATTAATTTTGTAAGTTTTTACTTTACTAATTTTGACAACAAGAATAACTCACTGCGACTCAACTAGTTTTGTTTGAAATATAAAGTTAAATTGCTTTTGGGTTTTTCCAGTCAATTGTATTTGCATATTACTTTTTCTAAGTCAATTTTAATAATAATTTTGGCATACCATTGTAATATTTAAATTGGATGATTTTTTTCTCAAAATACAACTTATTAGCATAATATTAATCTTTGAATTTACATGTTATATCTAGTGATATACAAGATTCAAACTATTATTTATAATGCAGAACTTGATTTACCGAGTGAACAAAAAAACCTTGAATTGTATATGCATATTTCTTGGCATTCATAGCTTCTCTCATAGTTTACTAAGTAACCTCTGACCTTAATGGCAACTAAATAGATCACAGCTCCCAAGAATCACATCATCTCCACCATCCAGAAGATGAGAAAGTGAAAACCTGTACTAATCCCCACAGCACCTCAATCCCAGCCCCTGCTAAGGACTAGGAACTAGGCCTTGGGGTATTTCCAAAGCTCAGACTCTCTCATCCAATGCCCTTACTAATCCCCATGGCATCCAGATACCCTCCAAAACCCAGGCTGTGAGACATTCTAAGCACCAGAACCTGCCATCCAGATGGCAAAGATGAGTGATATAGTAGCCCCCATTTGAAGTTTAAAAAAATTTGTTACTTGAAATTAGAGGTTAGACATGAATACGTTTTCTTGTGTGAAGTGTTATGTTTTAATTTAATATTTGATTTTTTCCTTCTTAATATCTTTTTGTATCAATATCTGAGATGGAACAGAGTTGATCTTGAGATAGTTTTGCTGACATCTACTTTTTGTTGAATTCCTATTTTTTTCTATGGGAAATGTACGGTCATCTATTGTTAAATGGATAAACTTAGTTTTTTTTTTTTTTTATAAAAAACTGTTTTAGAATCTTGATTATTATGTCACTTATTTTC
The DNA here is from genome assembly GCA_028023455.1 of Epiperipatus broadwayi. Lineage (NCBI taxonomy): Eukaryota > Metazoa > Onychophora > Udeonychophora > Euonychophora > Peripatidae > Epiperipatus > Epiperipatus broadwayi. The sequence goes on from JAQFVV010006233.1 coordinate 6,306,050, forward strand.
TACTGGGATTAGTTCTGTTACTTTTAAAATGTTTTTTTCTTCAAAGATTAACTTGTAGGAATTTACCTCCAACTTAATCTTTTATAAGAATTGTTGTAAGTTATCTGTTGTGTATTTCATGTCTAATTCTATTATAGATATATTCTTTAGAGTAACAAAAGTGATGGAAGGATTTTCTATTTGTGCGTCTAGTGATGTTCATATCTCAGATGATGTGAATCTGTTTAGATTATGTGCAACGCAACTATCCTTAACCAGTGGTTTATTTGGAAATAATTTGTATCTGATGTCATTTGTAAATCTTCTTTACTATGTGATTTTTGAACATTGTTAGATTTTATATTTTTGAAACACCACTTTAGACAAATATAATTGGGACATCTTTGATGAGGTGTTTCCTGGATTTTTTTAAAAAAAAAACTTTATGAAAGAATGTCTTTCAATGTGATAATAAAAAGTGAGCTATCCATGGAGTATAATTTGGATAATCCATAAGATTGATTATTAATATTCAGTATGGTATCAAATATAAGGGTAGTGTTAAGATAGTGGTTTTGGCTCTTTTTTGAAGAGTTATTTAAAATTATTGATTAGTCCATAAAGAGTTAGTACAGTGGAAATTCATGAGTTGTGAAATTCATGTGGCAATTTTTGATTTATCCTTCTAATTTTATTTGCTTGTTTATATTTGTATAGAAATAAATTTCTTATTTAAGAAATGAATATGTGTTTGGGAAATTTGTCTGTATGATATTGTTAAACTCTCAAATAACTATTGTTGGGATGTGATAACATTTTGTAAAACAACTCCCATAAATGATTTTCTATTACATATTCTTACAATTCCTCTGTCGGTAATTTCATTAACGTGACATTAATGTTTGTCAGTGCTAATATTAATGTTGCATTGAATTATGTCCAACTCTTTCTTTATTAGCAAACAACAGAGAGATATTTTGATAGTCATTGGAGTATTATTTGTAAAAATATTTTTGCACATCAATAGTTTAAATGAATGAAATTCATACTATTTGAAATATTTACAATCATAATAACCTTAGTATTATCTGGATTTATTTGGAATACACACTATGTACTTATTTTTAATAAAATTGGAAAAGTAAACTCAATAACTGAAAATTAACTATTGTGTAATGATTTTGGCGTCAACATTTGGATTAATGATAATTAAAAAATGACTAGCAATGTGGTTTTTATTTTAAATATGACAACTTCTTATGTATTTAACATGCATTGAGGAAATATCAGAATACATGTTGCTTTCTATTTTTTTTTTACTTTTTAATTTGTTGGATAGTGGACAATTGTATTTTTTGAACAACGTCTATAAAAATACAAATACATTTTTTGTTTAGCCACCTGCAATTTGTATGTATATATATATATATATATATATATATATATATATATATATATATATATATATATATATATATATATATATATATATATATATATATATATATATATATATATATATATATAACTACAACCATTAAATGTCTGTATTTTTAAATTATATAATAATAATTCAAACAAATATATTTAACACAGTATTCAAAATTAAATAATATATTCTTTACCAGAAGTACTTTCAATTGTTTCACTGACAATCTTTTTCAACTGTTAATACAAACGTACAAAAAATAAAAACTTGCATTACCCATCATTCAATCTATTCAAATTTCCCACAATTCTGTTGTCTTTATATTTGCCGATTGTTTATTCATCAAACCACCTCTATTCCTAGATATCATCATTGCCTCTTTAATTTTACGTTTTTCACTACACCTTTCAATTTGAATAATTTTTATATCTCTATTATTAAATTTAAAACCATAATTACATGTTTTATTATGATCAAATATAATTGATGGAGTATTCATATTTACTGAAGATATATTTTCTTTCTGTACACGTTTATATAATGTCTTATGATCATTATATCGTTTTTGTAATGTACATTTGGATTCCCCTATATATTTTATTCCACAACCACATTCCAACATATATATAACAGAACTTAATTCAAACTTAGAAATCTTGGCTTTGGAGTTATTTATCATATCATTTATATTATTTGAAGAGAAAAAAGAAATTCTACACAAACCACTAAAAAGTTTATAAATTAATTTAGCTTGTTGATTAGATATAAAAGAAATAGAAATCCATTTATCACTTTTTAATTTACTTAATATTTTCTTATTATTACTCTTATTTTGATTATATTTTGTAATTGTATTATAAATAATATTCCTTCCATAACCAACATTCAACATATCAGTAATATATACATTAATATTTTCAATTTTATCACTAATAAATTTGCACAAATAATCATTTCTAAATAAAAATGACTTCAAACCAGCTAATTTATGACTCATATGAACTTTAGAATTATATGGAATATAACCCCTAATTTCAACAGGCTTTAAAATCATATTATAATCAAACACATTATTATTTCTTTTAATAAATATATCTAAAAACTTTATAGAATCTTCTTTCTCCTCATTTAACACCCATTTTACATTATTAATCATATTTAACTCATTAAACAAATTAACTATTATTTCATTATGTGCACATATAAATACATCATCAACATATCTACAATATACTTTAATTCCTTTATATTTTATCTGAGACAATATCTTAACCTCATAATTAGAAATAAAAAAATTACAAAGCTGTGATACCACCGGAAGACCCATTGGCCAACCAAAATTCATTTTATAAAAGCAATCATTAAACCTAACATATATATTATCATTCACAAATCTTAATATTTTAACAATAAAATTTCTAATATTATTATCTATAGATTTTAAAAACAAAGCTCTTTCAATAATCTCTATTGATTCAATACGATTAATTGAACCATACATTTCAGATATGTCAAGTGTACACATAACATCATTATTATCAATTTTTATATTTTTAATCCTATTAATAAAATCAAATGATGATGAAATCGTATAATCTCCAAATCCAAGCACATCTTGCATTATTTTTTCAATATATCTACAAGCATTATAATAAAAAACACCACCAAAATCAACAATTACTCTTAATGGATAACAATTTTTATGCAATTTTATATTTGCAAAGATTCTTGGAAACACTGCAGACGACGGATATAAACTGTAATATGTCTTTGCATCAATAACTTTTTTCTTTTTAGCAGTCATTAAAATGTCATTAATAAATTTCATTCTATATGTATCAATATTATTTAATTCACTTTTTTCAAAACAAAGCTTCTTCATTTGATCCATAATTTTCATATTATATTCATCCTGTTTCATTAGGCACATCCGTAAACCTTTGTCCTCCTTCAAACAAATTAATTTATTACTTTTTAAAAAATTTTTAAATTCATAAATTTGTTTTAACCAAACATTATCATTTTGCTTATCAAATGTTTTATTTTTTATTTCATTAATTATTTTATTCCTATCATTTAAATCACAATTTATAACACCAAACGAATATTCAATCGCCGCATTTAATTCAATACTAGAATCTTTCCAACCTCCACCGACGTATTTAGATCCAAAATTTAAAATATAACGCTGATTAAAATTCAAATCAACTCCAGAGATATTCACATAGTTTTGATCACTAAAATTTCTTGGAAACTTTTTATTATACAAATGTTCAATTTTCCTATTAAATTTATCCATCATTTTTGAATGCAAATTATTAAAACGTATTTGACAAATCTGTTTATATTCATATAAATAATCAATATTATTAACGTAAATAAAATGATTTAATGTTCTTAAATACTTTCTATTATAAAACAGCAAATACTTACATTGGTCAATTATATTACGAAGTATTATATTTTTTAGATCATCCATAGATCTCACACTCAATTTACATAACTTATTTATTTTAATACAACAACAGTTAGGAAACACTTTAAAAATCCGACAGGAATACAAAAACTTTATTCTGCACTTTAACGTAATAACTTTAACCGTTACTTTCCGCCATTCCTTTAAAAGCCAAATTCCATTTAATTGCTTTAAATCCATTTCATATATAAATAACTACAACCATTAAATGTCTGTATTTTTAAATTATATAATAATAATTCAAACAAATATATTTAACACAGTATTCAAAATTAAATAATATATTCTTTACCAGAAGTACTTTCAATTGTTTCACTGACAATCTTTATCAACTGTTAATACAAACGTACAAATATTCAAATTGAAAGGTGTAGTGAAAAACGTAAAATTAAAGAGGCAATGATGATATCTAGGAATAGAGGTGGTTTGATGAATAAACAATCGGCTAATATAAAGACAACAGAATTGTGGGAAATTTGAATAGATTGAATGATGGGTAATGCAAGTTTTTATTTTTTGTACGTTTGTATTAACAGTTGATAAAGATTGTCAGTGAAACAATTGAAAGTACTTCTGGTAAAGAATATATTATTTAATTTTGAATACTGTGTTAAATATATTTGTTTGAATTATTATTATATAATTTAAAAATACAGACATTTAATGGTTGTAGTTATTTATATATGAAATGGATTTAAAGCAATTAAATGGAATTTGGCTTTTAAAGGAATGGCGGAAAGTAACGGTTAAAGTTATTACGTTAAAGTGCAGAATAAAATTTTTGTATTCCTGTCGGATTTTTAAAGTGTTTCCTAACTGTTGTTGTATTAAAATAAATAAGTTATGTAAATTGAGTGTGAGATCTATGGATGATCTAAAAAATATAATACTTCGTAATATAATTGACCAATGTAAGTATTTGCTGTTTTATAATAGAAAGTATTTAAGAACATTAAATCATTTTATTTACGTTAATAATATTGATTATTTATATGAATATAAACAGATTTGTCAAATACGTTTTAATAATTTGCATTCAAAAATGATGGATAAATTTAATAGGAAAATTGAACATTTGTATAATAAAAAGTTTCCAAGAAATTTTAGTGATCAAAACTATGTGAATATCTCTGGAGTTGATTTGAATTTTAATCAGCGTTATATTTTAAATTTTGGATCTAAATACGTCGGTGGAGGTTGGAAAGATTCTAGTATTGAATTAAATGCGGCGATTGAATATTCGTTTGGTGTTATAAATTGTGATTTAAATGATAGGAATAAAATAATTAATGAAATAAAAAATAAAACATTTGATAAGCAAAATGATAATGTTTGGTTAAAACAAATTTATGAATTTAAAAATTTTTTAAAAAGTAATAAATTAATTTGTTTGAAGGAGGACAAAGGTTTACGGATGTGCCTAATGAAACAGGATGAATATAATATGAAAATTATGGATCAAATGAAGAAGCTTTTTTTTGAAAAAAGTGAATTAAATAATATTGATACATATAGAATGAAATTTATCAATGACATTTTAATGACTGCTAAAAAGAAAAAAGTTATTGATGCAAAGACATATTACAGTTTATATCCGTCGTCTGCAGTGTTTCCAAGAATCTTTGCAAATATAAAATTGCATAAAAATTGTTATCCATTAAGAGTAATTGTTGATTTTGGTGGTGTTTTTTATTATAATGCTTGTAGATATATTGAAAAAATAATGCAAGATGTGCTTGGATTTGGAGATTATACGATTTCATCATCATTTGATTTTATTAATAGGATTAAAAATATAAAAATTGATAATAATGATGTTATGTGTACACTTGACATATCTGAAATGTATGGTTCAATTAATCGTATTGAATCAATAGAGATTATTGAAAGAGCTTTGTTTTTAAAATCTATAGATAATAATATTAGAAATTTTATTGTTAAAATATTAAGATTTGTGAATGATAATATATATGTTAGGTTTAATGATTGCTTTTATAAAATGAATTTTGGTTGGCCAATGGGTCTTCCGGTGGTATCACAGCTTTGTAATTTTTTTATTTCTAATTATGAGGTTAAGATATTGTCTCAGATAAAATATAAAGGAATTAAAGTATATTGTAGATATGTTGATGATGTATTTATATGTGCACATAATGAAATAATAGTTAATTTGTTTAATGAGTTAAATATGATTAATAATGTAAAATGGGTGTTAAATGAGGAGAAAGAAGATTCTATAAAGTTTTTAGATATATTTATTAAAAGAAATAATAATGTGTTTGATTATAATATGATTTTAAAGCCTGTTGAAATTAGGGGTTATATTCCATATAATTCTAAAGTTCATATGAGTCATAAATTAGCTGGTTTGAAGTCATTTTTATTTAGAAATGATTATTTGTGCAAATTTATTAGTGATAAAATTGAAAATATTAATGTATATATTACTGATATGTTGAATGTTGGTTATGGAAGGAATATTATTTATAATACAATTACAAAATATAATCAAAATAAGAGTAATAATAAGAAAATATTAAGTAAATTAAAAAGTGATAAATGGATTTCTATTCCTTTTATATCTAATCAACAAGCTAAATTAATTTATAAACTTTTTAGTGGTTTGTGTAGAATTTCTTTTTTCTCTTCAAATAATATAAATGATATGATAAATAACTCCAAAGCCAAGATTTCTAAGTTTGAATTAAGTTCTGTTATATATATGTTGGAATGTGGTTGTGGAATAAAATATATAGGGGAATCCAAATGTACATTACAAAAACGATATAATGATCATAAGACATTATATAAACGTGTACAGAAAGAAAATATATCTTCAGTAAATATGAATACTCCATCAATTATATTTGATCATAATAAAACATGTAATTATGGTTTTAAATTTAATAATAGAGATATAAAAATTATTCAAATTGAAAGGTGTAGTGAAAAACGTAAAATTAAAGAGGCAATGATGATATCTAGGAATAGAGGTGGTTTGATGAATAAACAATCGGCAAATATAAAGACAACAGAATTGTGGGAAATTTGAATAGATTGAATGATGGGTAATACAAGTTTTTATTTTTTGTACGTTTGTATTAACAGTTGAAAAAGATTGTCAGTGAAACAATTGAAAGTACTTCTGGTAAAGAATATATTATTTAATTTTGAATACTGTGTTAAATATATTTGTTTGAATTATTATTATATATATATATATATATATATATATTTAGATTTACTTTATATATATATATATATATATATATATATATATATACTTGCAAGTGTCTTAAATTGTTGGAAAGAATGAACAAAATCATGGCAAGAGAATATTATGTCGCTCCACTCTATGTATTAGAGTGTTTCCGTTTTTAATGGCCAAAATCAGTTATAACAAAGTAATTAATATGTTGATTTGTATACATAATTATGTAATTTATTATGTTTGTGTAGCATTCTGCTGTCAAGTAGAATGAAATAAAGTTAACAGATTGACAATTTCTTTTTTTTTTTTATCAATCTAATTTTATGAACATTTGAATAAATCTTTACTAAGTGTTTTTTATTTTAATTTCAGGAAGTATAATGAGTTGGTTATCTACAATCACAACATTATTTGTTTACTTTATTTTATTAATTTACATTTCAAATCAATGCATTATTGAGGAGTATTCTTTAGGAGGTAAGAAATATTGTGTTTAAACACACAAATTAGAAATGTTAATACATAAAAGTATTCTGCTGAAGTATTTGTTTCACATTCTTTTCAAATTTTGGTGTTTTCTTATATAGTATGACAGTAATTATATATATATATATATATATATATTTAGTTAATATATATATAATATATATATATATATATATATATATTAACTAAAATATTTAATTTTAGTTCTGGCTTCTTAATACTTTGTAGTTAAAATATTATATCTACTTAATATCCTTAAAATATATACCTTTCATTTCTTAATATGTATAATGTCTGTGTTTTGAGGAAGAAAACTGATGATGAAATAAATATAAATCAACTCCAAGATGGCAAAATAATATCATAATAATATTGATTAAAAACTAGTCATTTCAGTTATCTGGTGTCTCACCTATTTCAAACCCTAGTTAGGCAGCCATTGTATCCTCAATTATCAAGTAGGAACACATTGTAACTTAAATAAACTATTAAGACATTATACTTATAAAATAATATCAAGTAGGTAAGTACATTGATAACCTAATAAAAATATTTTCAAAATAAATCCAACAGTAAATTTTACCCACTTTTATCTCTTGGTTTGATATGAAATGAATATCTAAGTGAATAATAAGTGAATATGGAGTGAATATGGTTCATCAGGGCACCACTAGGTTATCTGAACCAAGACAAAGTTATATTCTATAACTTTTTCAAATGGACCAGGTTTGAACCCTTTTTGGTACCTTATTTATAACAAAATGTAGAATTTTTGATTTTAGATCCATATCATCATTTGCACTAACATTAAGGAAAACACAAAAACATCTGTAAGCTTTAGTTGTGCATATAAAATTTTTCAGACAGAAATTATCCCTTAGATTTTAATATGATAAATGTGTTTTAATACTTTCATAAGTTTTACTGGCTCATATTACACTATCAATTTAGGGTGGCAATTCACTCATCCTTAAATGATGTACATGATGGAATAGTGGTTATTATAATGACTCACAACGATAACCAAATACCATGAAATTATTATTTCTCTATGGCCTTTAAACACATTTATCTAGCTCACTAATTGAAAAATGTGATGATGATGATGATACTGGTACTTCCATCCACAGCTTTAGAACTAAGCCTAACATAAAATATAGTTTATAAAAATTTATAACTATTGGGCTAACTTTAGTATATCTAAATTAGAACTTAAACAGTTAATATTCAACAGTAATGATGAATGATCACAACAGATAAAGAATACTCTTAATAAAAATATACTCCTCTTTTAATAAAATAAATTACCATTTATTACTGCATGACTAACATATATATATACAATTTAAAGATAGAAATGAAAATATAAGTGATTATATTGAAATCCTAAGATTAATATTAAATTCTTTCCCCTTTCCCATTAAGACAATATCCCACGTTTATCATAGTATAATGTATATCAGTTTGGATAACAAATTGGTAAAATTTTGCATTCATATAAAAAAATAAGCACTCGGTGCACACATACTTTTAGATATTTATACATCTCAACTTAACATATAAAGTAGAATGATTAATTAGAAAAAGTGTTAGTTAAATCGAAAAGTAAAGAATTTCTAAAGACAAGTTTTAAATTACTTATGTCCTTCTCTAAGCTATTAAGGTTACTACTCCTCAAGTCAAAGCCATAATCTAATCCCTGCAATGCTATATTTCTATGATTTTCACATTCATAATCTATTATATACATGTGACAAGCATTATTATACTACTGTGTATGTGGGTGTTTATCCCCATTAGGAATAAAACATAATAATAATAATAATAATAATAATAATAATAATAATAATAATAATAATAATAATAATTAATAATAATAATAATAATAATAATAATAATAATAATAATAATAATAATAATAATAATAATAATAATAATAATAATAATAATAATAATAATAATAATAATAATAATAATAATAATAAATCTTTTACCTATTAAAAACATTTCATAAATTTAAATTAATATACAGTAATACCCTTTAGAAAATAAAATTCATCAATAAGTGGGTATAATAATTTTAGAATACATAAAATCCTTAATCAAGCTGATAGCTATTCTTATTGAAACTCTTTGTTTTACTTGATTTTGGTTCAAGTTCAGAGATAAGAAAAGATAATCAAGCTGATAGCTATTCTTACTGAAACTCTTTGTTTTACTCGATTTTGGTTCAAGTTCAGAAATAAGAAAAGATAAAACTTTATCATTAAATATTTTACTAATAGTCCCTGATATCATGAAAAGAAAAATATATAATTAAAATTCATATTACCAGTCCTTTTTATTTTCTTGAGGCTTCCAAGAATTCAAACTCAGCTTCTTAAATGTATATACATTTTGCAACAAACACATACAAATGTGTACCACATGTATATGACCAATTTCCATGGTTCACTGGAACAGTCTTTTTTCTTGACTTGAGATATGCAATTCTTTTATGGTGATGATGATGATGAAATTACTTGCTTCAGTAGAAACTATTTGGCACTGGAACTATTACTTCTTTTCCTATTCAGCATAATTTTTTTAATACATGGAGCATATCTGTTGTTCTCATATTTATAATTTTGCTGGGGTTTAAAGTCAGTCACTGGAATAACTAAACTTACATGATTTAATACTTATCAGCAGAATATTATTTTCATCCAGCTTTCAAATGCAGGTGGATGTTTTCTTCTATTTAAAAGATGGAAGAACAGTCAGTCACTTCAATCTTATATCTCACAATCAGTCATAAGGCGTAGAATACATTTGATTCAGACATTTTAATGATGTACTCAGGTTGATAGCTGGTTGGATGGCCAGATAATATATATATATATATATATATATATATATATATATATATATATATATATATATATATATATATATATATATATATATATATTAGTCTGCCATTGGGGCTTATATAAATCTTCAAAAAAATTCTATATAAAAAAAATCGAAATTGATATCTTTCAGAATTTAAAGCTTATCCATTCCACAGTTTCAATATTTAAAATTTAATCTAATCTAATTGACTTTCCAGGCTCTATTTATACACACAGATGAAAACACGATTTTTATTTTCAGCTAACTCATCTAATTAGACTGATCATATGTTTTCCTTTAATTGATGGTAAAACAAAAATAATAAACCCATACAAATATAATTTTTGGATAATTACCCAGTTTGGAAGGAATATTATTTTAATGGATTTTTCCACCCTGATCACAAATTTGGAACAATAAAATTTTATCTCTTCTCTTTGATCTCTCTGATAAGATTTTCAGCTGGAATTCTCACCTTGTGAGTTTAATAAACACAGATATAAACAAGACGTCTTTATAACCACAAAACCTATAACCTATGAAATCTTAAAATAAATCAACATAAATGTTTTTTTTTTCAATATGTGTAACTGTAGATTTATTTATGCCCAATATATCCAAACACATTCTGTCATCCAGAAGACTTGCTTGCTTAAAAATCTAAATGCTTTTCATCAACTATAACTTCATATTTAAAATGAGAATTATTAAAATTATTATACTAAAATTACAGCTATAGGAATAATAAAAATAGCAGCATTTAATAAGTATGGATTAATTTTGAAGAAAGTTAATACTCAAAACATGAAAATGATTAACTAAATAGCTTGTGTCCACAGTTAATTGTCTATATAAACAATGAGGTTTGCCAATTCCTCAACGAGCTTTGTGATAAATGCTTAACCAGAGCCAGCACTTAAAACATATTTGTCAGGAACCACCCCCCAATCACTTAAAACATATTTGTCAGGAACTCCCCCCAATCCCTGACCATGGTTTTCTCAGAGAGATGCCAGGGTATGTTCAGACCCTAGATCTAAAAATACCAACCAAAAGCCAAACACTTATCTAAAAGTTATTTATTGAATAGAAAATCTGAAAATTTCAGATATCTACATGTCTTCAAACCCAGCTATCCAACTCAAATAACTATATGGGCCTGATAGATCTTCAGCCATACCATATATTAGTAGTCTTAGCAATATGACATTGCATAAGACTTAAGGCAGATATTATAAATAGTCAAAATAAAAATCATATATCACATGACCCTATCTCTTAAGCTTTTAAGTTATAAACAATGATGTTTGTCAATTCTTCAACAAGCTTTGTGATAAATGCTTAGCTAAATCCAGCACATAAAATATCTCTGTCAGGCACCCTCCCAAATCCCTGACTATGGTTTCGTGCTTTGGAATTCCTCAGAGAGGTGCCAGGGTAGGTTCAGACACTAGATCTAAAAATACAAACCCAAAAACTGACACCTCTCTGAGAAGTTCCAAAGCATGAAACCATGGTCAGGGGTTTGGGGGGGGTTCCTGACAGAGATATTTTAAGTGCTGGCTCTGGATAAGCATTTATCACAAACCTTGTTGAAAATTGGCAAACCTCATTGTTTATGACTTACAAGCTGAAGAGATAGGGTCATTTGATCTATGACTCTTATTTTGACTATTTATACTCTCTGCCTTAAGTATTATGCAATGTTATATTGATAAGAATACTAATATATGGTATGGCTGAAGATCTATCAGCACCATATAGCTATTTGAGTTGGGTAGCTGGGTTTCAAGACATGTAGATGTCTGAAAATTTTCAGATTTTTCACTCAATAGATAACTTTTAGTTAAGTGCTTGGCTTTGGGTTGGTATTTTTAGGTCTAATGCCTGAACATACCCTGGCACATCTCTGAGGAGTGCCAAAGCATGAAACCATGGTCAGGGGTTTGGGGTGGTTCCAGCCAGAGTTATTTTAAGTGCTGTCTCTGAAAAAGCATTTATCACAAAGCTTGTTGAGGAATTGACAAACCTCATTGTTTATAACTGACAAGCTTAAGAGATAAAGTCATGTGATCTATGAATCATATTTTGATTATTTATAATCTCTGCCTTAAGTCTTATGCAATGTTAAATTGCTAAGACTACTAATATATGGTGTGCCTGAAGATCTATCAGCCCCATATAGGTATTTGAGTTGGATAGCTGTGTTTGAAGACATATAGATATCTGAAAATTTCAGATTTTCTTCTCAATAAATAACTTTTAGATAAATGCTTGGCTTTGGGTTGGTATTTTTAGATGTAGTGTCTGAACCTACCCTGGCACTTCTCTGATGAGTGCCAAAGCACAAAACCATGGTCAGGGGTTTGGGGGGTTCTTGGCAGAGATATTTTAAGTGCTAGCTCTGGCTAAGATTTTTTGGTAATATACCATCTAATTATCCATACCACTGTATGGCACTGTTGCTAGTAAAAACAATTAGTTATAATGTTACCAGGCTGTTTTTAAATTTTGTTGATTTATATTTTTAATTTTTGGATTTGCATGATTTTTATGATTTTTTTTTGTTGTTGTTGTTGCTTTTTTTTGTAACTGGTTTGATGTATATTTCTTAAAGTTTGCATGAAGGCCTAGGCTTTAGCTCAGTTACAGCATCTAGTAATAGAGCTGGTGAAAACAATATAGATGATGATCAAACCAAACAAAAAAAGATGGAAATACCTAAACCTAACTCCTTCCAATGTAAATATAACATCTCACCAAGTCCTAGTGATACACTGATAGCTGTGGCTAATGAAAATATCAATCCTTGCCAAACACCGGTAGATTCTGCCACTTCCTGGTCTGCAGATGAGATGGAGAGATTCATCACTCCTAGCACCAGTCATAAAAGAAAACCATGGGTTGTATCTAGTCCTAGCTCAGGAGAAGAAGAGATGGCATTCCCAGTGAGGCAAAAGTCTAAACCCACAATATCAAATGCAACAAACAAAAAGCATAAAGGAGCCACAGAAAAGAAACGTAAGATTAATCTTCCATCTGATTTGTTAACTGGTTATCCTACCAATGGTTTGCCTGTGGACCTCCCCACTTCAGATTTAAACATCCCTCCAAACATCCGCAAGGAAATTAATAAAAAAAAAGAGTCTGCTGATGCTTCATTGAAACCACCTGTGGTGGAATCTAGCAGGCCACCTTGCAATGGATAACAATAAATGTTTAATCTCTGCTGTCAATGTCTGAGGTATTAATTCCCTCGGTCGTATTAATGCCATCAGGCATTTCTTTAGGCAAAACTCACCACATATGTTGTTCATAAATGAAACAAAATATCATCTATACTCAAACTACTTCATAAAATCAGAACTTAGTAAAATAGGATTCACCCATTTATCTACAGGTCATGCGGCTAGGGGAGTAGTTGGGGTAATAATAAATAATCTTCTGGCTCCAACCTCCTTCAGAAAAATTTATCTAGATCAGAACCTAATTGCATTGGAGTTTACCTTCTCCTTGAATACTTTCAATGTGATTTATGTATACAGCGCCAATGTTCATGCAACACTGCTGAAAATAGTCCACACAATTAACCTAATTACTAATAATAATGATGCACCTACCATTCTGCTCGGTGACTTTAACATCTCCTATGAACCCTTCACAAAGAACTATTTACCCCTACTCAACAAAGTATTTCTCAACAGGAAGGGATTCTTTCCACCTAATGCATTTTCATTCTATACAAAAAACAGTCACATACTCATTGATCTAATGTTCTACTCGGCCAAATTGTACTATGGGATAGAGGCTAGACTGCAACCGACAGCCTTTTCGGATCATTTTGCGATTATGGCATCCATAAAGCTGAACAACTTTCAACAAATTAAAGTCAACTGGAGTCTCAGAATGTTCACTAAAACCAACACCACTGAGGCATTCTTCTCAGAGGCCTACATTCTTTTTCACAAGGTGAACCTCATATACCTACACCCGGTTGAGGCCTGGACTACATTTATAGGCATTATTCAGTCACTGATTACTCAATACACCTTCAAGCTTAAGAAAACAACCACACTGATGCGTGAATTGGACAGCCTGAATTGGAAAATTAAAAACTTCAATGGTCAGGATCACAACATTGAATACTTACTTGAGCTAAAAGCTTCATACAGATCAAAACAATCAGCAGTAGCAGAGATAATAGCTACTAAAAATGCAAAGAATTACCTGCCAGCTCAACATTGCTGGACCCGGGGCTATCTCAGGTGGGCTCTGGGGGCCAGAAAGAAACAGGAAGTTCCTACTTCATTGCTCATCTATGGTGGCAGCCTTACTGGCACGAATATGATTTTACACATAGAGAACCACTTTCAAAACCTTCTCTTAGGTCACTGCACAAACCCTGCCTTGGAGTGGGTGGGCACAACCAGAGAGGCAGATCATGGTATTACACTCCAAGACATCACCAGTAGGTTTCAGGGTCTGCCTGACAGTGTTCATCCTGGGATTCATGCTATCCCGAAGTTTGTGTTCACTCACTTAATTTATTTTACTGCGAGGATTATATTAAACATGTTAACCTACCTCGCCATTGAAAGAAGATTAATTCCTAAGCTATATCCAATTGCCATGGTTCCATTCATTAAAAAGAACCGGGATCCTACCTCTCTTAGCAGTATCAGGCCAATATCGATGACACCAATTTTGTTCAAAGTCATGGAGGGTATAATAAAAGAAAAAATTCAGAATGCCATTCTATAGGATATATCGGCCTCTCAATATGCAAGGAAGGGATCATCGGCGCTGACTGCAATTGGTGAAGTGAAAATTCTGCTTGATCACATTAGATCTAACAGAAAATCCCAGCCTGTGGCAGTCCAGCTGGATGTGTCCAATGCTTTTGATACAGTAGATTTCAACATTCTTCTTGAATTGCTATCTCAGTTGGACATATCAAAACAGATAATACAGATATTGGACAATCTCCTGAATAATAGGCATATTCATATTTCCATAAATGGACATTATTCAGATGGATTTGGCCCTTCAAGATCCATACCACAAGGTTCACTGTTGAGTGGCCTATTGTTCATAAAGTACATCAACCCTCTGATTAAAGAGCTAGATCAGCTTCCAGGTATATATGTGCCCCGCTAAAGAAAAACATCAAGGTTTTTGCATACATGGATGACATACTTGTGATTCTTCCATCCCGTAAATATCTGAAGACACTTCATTCCATAATTACCAATTATACTAAAGATTATAAATTATCCATCAATCCTCACAAGTCATCATCCTGGTGCATCAACACTGGTAGGAAAATACTATCCAATTTTTTAGTAAAACCTCAGTGTTTTCTGGGGTTTCCTATCTTCAAGTCACAGACTGCTATGTCTGTCTGCCTACAAAAATCCATCATAAGCAATGCTACTAAGGTGGTTCAGTCGCTGTCAAGGACATACCTGTCTTTACAAGGGAAGATTGCTCTTATTAATATGAAGATTATGGTGAGCATAAATTACTACCTGCCAATAATGACAGTTACCAAATCATTCACCTTACAGATTCATAGGCTCTGTGGTCAGCTCTTATGGAGAGGTCAGACCACTGCAATTAGCATCCGCAGACTTCAGTTTCACAGGAAACAGAATGGTATGGGTCTCCATTCAATACAGACAATCAATTTCCAAAAAGGGCATTCACATTTAGTAAACCTGGGGAAAAATACCCTCTATCAAATATTATAGAGACTGTAATACCTACTGACAGACCTCCCCCCAGTAAACACACATGGCTTGACACCATTATTAAACAACAATCTCTATTCATCGGGCACTCAATAACAGAGTTTAATAATAAAATCAACATCTGGCAGGCACATTGCCTGCTGAATCCTGTTAATACAGTTATTTATGCTCACCTAGGGTGCAGCAATCATAAAATCACCTCAATATTTAAATATCTGCTACTGGAGCCCAAACTTTTGGATTATCTGATCAAGGTAAATATGGATTCCATGCCAACTAATACATTCTTATATTACAAGTGGTTTCTAAATAAAGTAGACCCTATTTGTCATGCCTGTTCTAGAGGAGAGGAGTCCTTTAATCATCTGTTAAATATATGTCTAGGCTATAACAGTATTCGAAGAATTATCTCTCAACACTGCATTATAGCAGTTGATAAAATCCTGGACATCAGGGGTTGTCTCTTCTCTGGAGACTTTACAGTAATCAGGTTATCAATCTTCCTGACATATGATTTTTGGTACACAACCAACACCGGATCCCGATGCTATATTTTGTGATAAGCTCAAAGCTCTTCAAGACAAGGATAAAATACTATCCGCTAGATTTTTGTTTAATAATACATGGAGCCTACTAGTATGGCCCACAGACTCTAAATGAATTTTGGACCTGATATATCCACATTGTAGTGTATCGTAGAAGTAGTCTGTGTTGCAACATGTCGGATTCTACTAGAGGGGCATTGATTTCACACTACATGTATCCCAGCTGATAAGTTAGCATTATTGGGTCATTCTCTGCACTGGCAGGGGTGGGCAATACCAACTAAATAGTACGTATTTGCTCATATTATAACCTGCTAGTGCGGAGAATGGCTCTTGCATACTTTTTCCAGACCAACACCAGCAATGGATGAGCCAACATTAACAAAGTGTTTTTATTATGCATCTGTACAATTTTATAATGTCAATAAATATATTTTTAAAATTAAAAAAAATGTTTTTTTTTTAATTTTTTTTAAAGAAACTTTATTTTTGTTTCAAGTCTTTTTGATTGTTTTTGAAGAAAGTTTTTGTTATTTTTTATCCAAAAACAACAAGGCTTTCTCGCCAGACCTCTCTAAGACCTGTCATCATATTCCCTATGGCATTTTGACACCTTTCCACCTCAGCTCTAATACACTTCACTGTAAGATGATCCAGGCTTCAAGAATAAATTAGCCATACCACTTGTGCAAAAGCGATTTGGCAGCCCTCAAAGCTTTTTCCATGAGCGAATGGAATACCTTTGTTGACATTGATGCGATTGACATTCCATTTCAGATGTTTGACAATGCCTTAATTTCATTAAACCACCACAAAAACAGTTTTTCTGGGTGGGTAAAATATTTTTTGGGGGGTTGAAGGAAGGCCACTGCATCTGCTTCTGTAGTAGGTAAATCTCAAAACTACAATTCCAAATGGTCGTCTGTCATTGAACTGTTTTGATCTTGAAAAAGTCTCAGAAAGTGCACAACTTGATCATGAACTTTGCCAAATCATGATTTACACTCCTCATTTCATGAATTCTGACCCCTGTCAACAAAAGTAGGGGCATTTGAAAATTTGTTACAATTTTTACTAACTCACATCAATTACAATACATTTAAGCAAAAAAAAAATTCGTTCTAATATACTTTTCATCATTACAACTACAGAAACCTTCATATAATATGATGTACAATAGTCAGGAATAATGTCTATAGAAAGTGCTGCATACTCATTACTAATAATGTTCAACATACTAGAGTTGTTGGGGTAAGGGTGCACTTCAACATCTTAGTGTTTGAACAGTTTACAGGCTGTAAGATCTATGAGCAGCCTTGTAAACAGCATATTTATGTTATTTAGCATAGAAACAGCACCATTGTGCAGTGTGATCAATAGACAATGTATTACTGATATTTTTAACACAAATCTTGTTGAGGAATTGTAAAACCTCATTGTTTATAACTTACAAGCTTAAGAGATAGAGTCAAGTGATCTATGACTCTTATTTTGAACTCTCTATATGTCTTATAATCTCACTTTTTAAAATAAATTACTATTAAATAATCAAAGGTATGTACTACTCTTTTTGAATTTTGTTAACACACAAACAAATAAAGAATATAAGTGTTTCCCCCACTCTCTTTCTGTTTAAGCTTTTGGGACTTGATCCAATAGGGTTTAAACTTGGGTGCCCTACAGCTTTATTTCCTATATAAAATGTGATGATGATTTTTGTTTTGTATTTCCTTTCATGCACATGACGACAAATTTAACCACAGGCTAAAGTGATATGGGCACAACATTCCCCCTCTTCTAATAAAAATCATCACACTTTTGCTTTAACCATACATAATTATAAAATCATAATTGATAAAATAACAATAATAATACTAAAAAAATTTCTATCTACTGGCAAACATCATCTAGATGTCCACCAAATCCCATTTTTCTTAGAAAACTTTGCATCATGACTTATTTGGAGATATTTTCCAGGCTACTCTGTGGAAGGATCAAGGATCAAACTCCTTGCATTATAGATTCCCTTATTCCCTTAAAGAGTAGCAAACATGAAATCATTCTCTTCTATTTTCTTAATAATCTGAAATGGCCTATCATATAAATGCAGAAACTTCTTAAATTGGTTTTTTGGGGGGTTGCCAACCTGAGAGGTGCATACCAGTGCAAGGTCATTTACCTTAAATAGATGCGGTTTGCATAAAATGGCAAATGTATATTCAGTCCATTTTTGATATCTCCATTTTGCTTGAACACTTATAATAAATATCTGGAGAATTTATTTTATGTAACCTCCAATTATGGAATCCATCTAGAGATATAGATTCTTGGTACCATAAGTAATGTACCTTTAAATTTTTCAGAGAGATTGACTCTCTGTGCCAGATATAATTTCCCTTTAACCTATTTAAGAATATAGATTTTTGAAACCACACACACTGGTTAGCTAATAAATTGAAAACTTTAGATTGTTGAAACTTTTGTTCTCTTCCTGAAATATATGATTTCATCTCCCCTGTGGTAACTTGATCACCTGATCTTGTGCATGGAGTTTTTCCTCCAGATCCCTTCTTATTCTCTTGATTTCATAGACTTATATCATTTTCCTATGGATTATTTTCACTGGGAGATTTTATTTTAGGACTTCTATTGGCATTTCTACTTTTTGGGGCTTATCATCTGTCAGTGTATTGGTCTCTTTATCTATATTTTCATCTAATTTTCCATTCCTTTTTTTATTTTCAGTAGTCTGACTATCTAGTTTATCCTTTAATACTGGTGAGCTTTGACTACCTTCCCATTTTATAACTTAAATATATTAACATACCTCTTCTGTTGTATCTCCTTATGAGGTTTCAGCTTTCCCTTCTAATCTTTGATTATCTTCTTTTATAATTTCTGTATCATTTTTACTATCCTGTCTTAGACTTTCTATCCATCTTTTCACAGACTGACATATCTTTTGTTCCATAAGGTCTTTATAACTTTCTGTAAGTTTTGATGCATATGATTCATCATCAGCTCAGTCAATTTTAAACCTGATAGTGCTTCCATCTTTATTCAAATCTGAAAATTTTCAGTCCTTGTTACTACCCCATTATCACTAGCTTTAGGTGTATTTTCCTCAACTTTTCTAGTAATTTCTAATCTAAACACAGTCTCTCCATACTCTTCTATATAAAAATTATCATCTCAAGAAATCGAGGCACTTTCCACAGGTTTCTCTATTTTATTTCCCAAAGACATGGCCATTTGCTGTTGTTTTCAACAGAGTTATTGATCTTTTTGTTTAAACCATCTTCACTCTTATTATCCTCTTCTTTTATACTTTTTATGCCTCTTTTATTATCTTCTCTTAGACTTTTAATATCTTCTCTTAAACTTTCTCTTCATTTTTTATTATCTTCTATTATACTTTGAAGCATCTGTATTATCATTTCTATTTCACGTTTATTCATTCTACTAAATTTTCAATATATTCAATATATTTCATCTATGCTTACCTGACCACCAAGAACCTGCACATCCTTTCCTTGTCTGACACCTATCTCTGACTGACTAACTGACTTGCTTTTCACTCTGCTTCACCAAGTGTTACAAAGACAAAAAATAATATTCCTCATTTAATGAATCACACAACAATAATCTATGTAGTACATATCTCTCTGTAATGACCCAAATTATATTTTCATCTATTCCCCCAAAGATCTGATAGTCACCAGAATGATTAGCAGTTCATAATTATGATATAAATAAAAGAATTCAGTCACAGCACTATAATCCCACAATGCATCATGAGCACTCATAGGAACCATCCCAATTTGATCACTTTAAGCTACAACAACCCATGATAGAATTATGCAAGCTCTGTTGTAATACCCTACTTCTTTTAAGTTGTATAGACTAAAATAGAAAAAAACTATGCCTTACTCTCTCTCTTGGAGTTTTACATGGTAAATATCAAATGATGCCCTGCTTATTTTAAGTTGCACGGGCTTTAAAATACATAAGAAAATTATGCCTTGCTCTCTCTCTCTCTCTCTCTCTTGGAGACTTATAGGCTGATATCATGGCAAGACTGCTGTTAATTGCTTCATGATAAATAAGAATACCTTATAAATTGGGTAGGAGCAGTGAATGGGTTTGATCATCCATGGGTTGCACAAATACACAACATTCTCAAGGTGATCACAAAACTCTCCATTCATCATCAAAAACTGCAATCTAACCAAACAATCTCCAACAATCAAATATCCAATCCAACCTCCAAAATCATAGACTTTTTACAAAATGAATTCTCCAAACAGACATGAGATTACTATCCCATAATTCAACACTGTCACTATGCCTGTCCCTATCTGGCAATAAATTGCCTCAATTTTTGAAAAAAATTCTATTATGTATTTCACCATTGTCTCAAATTGTGATATACATATATTTTCAAAATTGAGAAAAAAAACTAAGCTGTTTTATGGCTGCCCTCATTTTATCATCATCAATAAAGAAATTAAACCACAATAATCATCATTATACAAATCTAAAATAAGAATATATATAAATTAATGTTTTTAAAATTTAAAATTGTATCGTTTGATATTGTTTATGTTTTCACATTTCTATTTATCATTCATCATAGCCACCGAATTAACTCAGTATTTACTTTAATACACACTTATAATATATTATTCTATTTAATATGTTAATTATACTTATGCAAATGATTATTTATATCAAGAAGTATAAAAATATTGGTTCATAAATTATTATAGATTTAAATCATCTTTGTTGGTCACATATGTTTATTTCATAGTAAACTTAAGAATTTTTGTTGCTTGTTTCAATCTAACAATCGTCCCTGCTATTGTTATTACATTTATTTTGCAATCAAATACAGAACTTATTGATATTTCATAAGATGGAAGCAGAGCTATATTTGGATATCCATATGTTAATTATTTATTAAAAATAATAAACTTTACTTAAATATTTGCACTATAAGATTAATTATACTATATTTATTATATTAAAGGTTAGTCTTAACATCATGAGAGATATTACATCATGAGATATGATATCTGAGAAATTTAATAATCCAAATTATATTTTGTTACACTTCTTAAATTACATTAGAGATTGTTATTAAATGATTTCTAAAACCTTTAAGACCTAAAGTAAGTATTTTAATACTTTGGTTATCATATTACATAAGAAAGTTATAATACTTTGTCTAATACATTGTACAGGCTCAAACCTGCATTTATATATGTAATATATGCAGGATTTGAACTCAGATTTTCACACGACCCACTACTCTCAGTGCCATCTCATATTGCTGACCTACTTGATCACATACTTGTTGAAAAGATAAATAATCACCAATATACATATTTCATGCTAAACCAGCAATCATCAGTTGGTCTAGATTACTATCCTCACACATATTTATAAACAGTGCTCAGCTTTATATTAAGATAACCAATCTGTATACTTTAATGGACAGGCTTCAAACTATTCCAACTCACAACTCTTCAGCATTCCATTTTATTGAAAATTTGATGATGGAACGTTCAAAGCCCTTATTAGTGCCAAGGTTGTCACCCTACCCATGTTGACAATTTTTTTTCTTCAAAATTTTGGTTGGATTACTGAATTTCCATAAAATTGTCATTTGTTATCCAATATCCTATATTTTGTTCCTTCTGTAATATGATATCCCTGAGAAAAAATTATAATATGATAAAGATTTTGGATCAAGATTGATTGTTATGATAAATTTTTCTATTATTATTCTTAAATGTTTAATTGGAATATTATTTTAGTTTTATTTAAATAGGATTATTATAGTTAGTCATAGAGATATGATTGTAATTCTTAAAAGGATGGAATTTAATGGTATTTCTATGCAGTCAGGTATGTGTCTTGGATACCTATTTGATTTTAAATCAATCTGTACCACTTGGCATGGGAACACAGTCTTATGATTAAACTTATTATTATTATTATTATTATTATTATTATTATTATTATTATTATTATGATTATTATTATTATTATTATTATTATTATTATTATTATTATTATTATTATTATTATTATTATTATTATTATTATTATTATTATTATTATTATTATTATTATTATTATAAGTTAGGTAAATATTTATTAACTCTTCATTATTTATTTGTTAAAGGAGATTGGGATTTGAGATCAATGGTTATTATCATTTGATTATCATTGTTGCACTTTTTTGTTGTGACCTGTTCTTCCCTGCTAGGTTACAATATATATATATATATATATATATAATATCCATTATAAAATTATTATATATAATATGTAAACATTTTAACGGTAAAAGAAATATTATATTTCAAATTCTTAGCACTTTTAATTATGTAGTAATCCTAGTCAGCTTTCTGACAGGATCACTTTATAATTAAAGGCGCTAAGAATTTAAAATATAATATTTCTTTTACTGTTAAAAATTATATATATATATATATATAATACTACAAATAGATGTCTGCCATTTTTCAAAATAATATACATAGACTTATAAATAAATATAAGACAATAAAGTAATTAAAATTTGTTAAAAAGAACAAAAAATATAAACGTCACTTAGGAGTGCTTTCAACCATCCTTGTAGTCTTCATCAACTAATATTTTGAAAGGTCAACTTAATAAATAGGCAGGCAGCAAACATTAAGATCATGGTATTATAGGAAAGTTGACCTTTCAAGGTTTTAGTTGACAAAGACTACAAAGATAGTTGAAAGTTTTCGTAGTGATGTTTATATTTTTTGTTCTTTTTAACAAATTTTAATTAGTGTATTTTCTAATATTTATTTATAAGTTTATATATATATATATATTCTTGCTAAAATATTATATATATATATATATATATATATATATATTGTACCCTCACTTCTCGATATATGATATAATTTAAAAATATGACTAGCTCAATAAAATCATTATACTCAGCTAAAATATGTACAACTATCTTTAATATATTTTTATAATATTATAACTTATCAGATTTATTACAAACTTATCAAAAATTAATACAGTTCAATATTATGTACTACTTAAATAAATACTTACTAAAATCATGAGACTGTGAAGTGAAGTTACAATTGGTAATTGGACTTACATTGAGTCAATGTCTTTCCAAGACACTGTCTCAATGGCATAAGAATACTATTACTTCTAATTATCTCATTACTAACTCTACAGCACTCTTATGACTTTTATAAATGAACTATCTTTAATAATAATAGATAAATAAATCTCAATCTTTTATTAAGGAAATATAATTAAAACGATCTCAGGTTCTTCTAATTATCTTAAAGTAATAATAATTCATGTAGATAGGAATGATAAGGGATTTAATATCAAACCTAAATACACCTAACTTATTCTAATAACAATAACCAACAATAAAAATCTTTAGTGTATAGCTTAATCTTATCTATTTGATTATACCATTAATCATTAAGAAAATAAGTAAATCATATACATGTCTTCACTTCCATATAGTATCTTAATTTTAAAATATACCAAAATATTATAATTTAACAATCTGTGGCAATAAATAATATTATACTCTTATATTGTGCATTATAATTACTTTGTGACCATTGTAATATTATATGTTAATGTCAATCAATTTCTATAAATTATATTAAGAAAATATTGTGTTTCTTTCTCAATAATAATAATAATAATAAATTCATATTGTGCAAATATTATGTATATTCAAATTATCTGTTGTCAAATGCTGTAGTGTAAAATAATGAATTCAACACATCTTTTAAACAAATTAACAAATTTATTTACATCAACTTTAACATATAACTTATTTATACTATTTACATTTACAAATGGAACTAAAGAAAATAAAACAAAATAAGAAAAATGATAATGCAAGATTTTTACACTGTTACTATTTCTATAATCATAAATAGATAATTTATACATTTCAGAAATGTTCTATCAATAACATTCAATTAAGTTTATGACTTTAATTTAAACAAACATCATTTGTTATCAATTAATATAAGAAAAGGTTTATGTGAAATATCATTCATGTAGCATATATGTAAATAAACAGACTTTAATAATTAAAATGTTACTTCACTTAAGTCTTACTGCTATTTAGATTATAATATACTAGTATGTATTACATTTACTATTAATATTACTCAAAGATCAATTAATGTATAAACTGATATAGCTTTATAATATAATAACAATTATTGATTATAATTATTTATGTCCTTCCGATGTAATGTCATACCACATGTCTTATCAAAATATGCAATACGTATATGTTCTTTTAAAATAATATTTAAAATTATTCAACAATTTCAAATTTTATAACGTATTATATTAAATAAAATTCTATGATTCTTTTCTATTTTTAAAATATTACTCTTCTTTACTTGTTATTCTTATTCCTTCCTAAAAAACTTCTATCCACAAAAGTCATTTTGTTCTTATTTAACTTCAGAAAATAGATGACCAATTTTAAAAAAAAATAATAATTATCCAAACTCTCTTATACCTCCTCATCTATATGCGATAAACCTTCAATCAAAATATAAATTTCTACATAAAATTAACTTACTTATCTAATAAAAAAAAAAAAATAAAATATAGATTTTATATACCTCTTACTAACTTGAAAAGAAAAACAATAACTTACACTAATAATAAATCTAATTCCTAATATTGTAACAGAAACATTAAAATTTATTCATGAAAGAATCATATAATTATTTCTAGGTTCTCATATTATGTTGTACTAAATTTACATCATCAATTTAAAATATGCATATTAAAATAAAACTGATATTATTAATCTTATGCGTGTATATTATTTAAATATTAATACATTCATTCAACAATCAAATAACATTTGGTTGATCTAAAGAAAACATAGCAAATACATCAAATTATTATTATTACATAATTTTTACCATAAATGATACTTCAATGTACAGTCCGTCACACGATGTCCTCCAAGATTTCAGTTTTACAAATAATTTCACATTTACACTCAACAATTATTCTTTAAAATATTACGTGTTGTATAATTATAAAATAAACTTTATGCAATAAAATGTTATATTAATATTTAGCTTTTAAAGAAAAAAAATGTAAATGTACCTTTCCTATCTTTAATAAATCAATAATTAATTAAATATTTATGTTAGTTAATAAATAAAACATATTACATAAAATCCAACGGTGTCTTCTTCCAGCTATAATTGTTCTTTTTCCTAGGCACAAATTTTCACCAAACATTACTTCCTTTTCCGGTACATCACGTGTTTTTTAAAAGTTTTTATGGAATAAATGAAAACGTTCTTTTTTTAAAAAAAAAAAATAAAAGTCAGTTCCACCATAAGAATAAAATAATAATTAAAGTAGTTTATGGAATCCAGGTTCATTTCTTTTAAAGAAAAAAAAATATTATTTAAAAGTTATTATTTTTAGCATTAGTCTATAATTTATAAAGTTCTTGTTTAATTATTTTAATTGATTTGGATATCCACGTATATTTGCGCATTCCTTAACGAATATTTAGGTAAGATTAATTTTAGATTCTTCTGTACGACCAGTGTTCAGATTTTAATAATATAATAATTTTATTTATAGGTATTTCTTTACCCATTAAATTTCCAATTTATTTGCCTTTTAAAATTGTTAAAATTTAGTCTTTTAAACCATAAAGACTTCACAAGGCAAGTATTTATATAATCATTATTATTTATCATCTTTACTAAGTTATATACTTAGATTTATAATTTACAAATACTTTCTTCATAAAGAAGTATTTCTCATTCTTTTAAATATCTGTTTTATAAAAATTAATTACCATCAGCTTTTAAAATTATATAAGGTCCAACATATTATTTTTATGCATCTAGTAGCTCTCCTAGTTAATCCAGCGTTTATTAAATTTTTAGTATAAAGTCTCCAATACATTTTATCCTTATACGATGTTTCCATGACTATTTGATAGTAAATTGAGCTTCGATCGAGACGATAGGAAATTATAATTAAAATTAACACTGCATATTTGTCGGTAAACTTTTATAAATTATTTTAAAAAAACTACTCTCTTATAATTTTAAAAATGATTTTGAGAGTGTCTATAATTATTTAGCTATTTCTAATAGCACACTTTACTTTTAGATTTTCAATCACAATCCCCTCCGAACAATTGAACCTTGGTTTTATACCGGAAGAAACTCCCACTTGATTGGTGAATTAAACAATCAACTTGCTAGCTTATTTACATATTTTACCAACAAGATAGAATTAAAAATAAATAATGACTTATTTAATATTTATTATTTATCACATTATTAAATTCTCAAATCAATCTTTACTGTTTATTTAAATCCATTAAACATCTTTTTAAAATATACTTTCTTATTTTATTTCACTTTTAACTTTTATAAGATTATTTTTATAAATAAATTAAGTCTATTTTTATTCGTTATCTTTTTAAGCAGTATTTTAAAAATCAGATTTAATATTTCACATTAATTATTTTTAATTTTATTTCATGATAGCCAATATAATATTTATAAATTTTTTATAACAGAATTTTTAAAATAGCTTTGCAACTTTACTAAAAAAAAACTCCCAAGCATGTGTGTATGTGTCTAACTAACATCTGTTTTACAACAGAGCTACAAACGCTTGTAATAATCTAAAAATAAACTAACAATTCATTTTTTTAAAAATAAATATTTTTTAAAATAAATAATATCTTATAACAATTTTTAAAATAATAATTCGATATTATTAAAATCAAATATTAATCTTCTATCATGTATTACTAATAATTAAAATATTTATATTCATTTATTAAATTTTAATCTTTATCAACAATAAATATATGCATTTAATTTTAACTTGTCTTTTAAAAACTTTAACTTTAAACAGTTATTTATTAAATTTATTAATGCAGTATTGCTTATGGCCAGTTTTCCCAACCATATACCATTATCATTCCCATTGAAACGTCTCTCTCAAACATCAGCACAATTTTCACATATCAAATACTCATGAATTATTTTAATTACACTTTTTAAAAGTTTATCATAAACAAAATTAACATCATATAGCTAAATATATCTTAAATTTAAAATTTTTTAAATAGATTGATACAACAATTTATGAAGACCCATACAAAAGGGCACAATATATATATATATATATATATATATAAATATATTAATTAGTGTATTTTCTAATATTTATTTATAAGTTTATATATATATATATATTCTTGCTAAAATATTATAAACAATTCTCCTGATTTATGAAAGGGGACAATGTTAAAAATATATTTTTTAACATTAAGATGAATTGTCATTTGCTGGCACTCGGGACTGTTCTGTTATGTTTAAACAGTTGCAATGAGTTAGTCTCAAAACATTCCATATAAATATTTATCACAGTATATATATATATATATATATGTATATATATATATATATATTGTAACAGACGGGGTTTGAAAACAAGAGATAATGCAATATTGTGTTAGTTGCGAGTGTTGATAGGGAGTGACTGTGTATATGTGAAAACATGTATAAATAGTCATTCAAACCCTGTTAAAATGAGTATGAAAGTAATGCGTAATCTGTTAAAGGCTGGGCGGTATGCTTATATAAATATAGTGTATGTGTGTTATTATAAAGTGTGTATATATATTAACGGTTATATGTGGGATTGATGAGAGGCAATTATATACAGAGTTGTATAAATTTGTTATTGATTATACATATACATTTTGTTGTTCGTCAATTTTTTTTAAATTCTACTTTTAATAATATTGGCGGTAACACGTGTTTCTTGAGGAATCTATTAAACATATAAAGCTACAGAAATAGAAATGAATCAGTTGCTGGAGGCAGTTTGAATTAATGACTTTGTCATCTAGAAGTCTGAGAACTGGTCACGTTGGTATTCTGAAGCAATAGAAGATCTGGTCAGCAGCGTACGAATATATAAGGAAAAATACAAGGTTAAAGAGTGTAAAAGAAAATAACTTTTTTGTGCTCGAAAATAGATAGTGGTGATTAGAAGGAAAGAGAAAGACGTGGCACGGATTTCAGATTGTATTAACATACAATTAATTAAGAAGTTTTATTAATATTCCCATCAAAATGTTGGGGTAATTAAATAGTGTGAGTTTCGTTAAACCAGCCCAGTGGATTGTTATTGTAGAACTCACCTGAATTGGATTTATTAAATTCACTGTTTAAAATCTATCAAGTGTAATGGCGGCAAAGTACCTTCGACAACTTGGACCTCTTAAGCGAGTGAAATCATCTACTCCACCTCTATGATAAACTATTCAGCGTATCACATTGGAACTGTTTACCATTCTTAGGATCAACAAACATCGATAAGACCAGTATTTCTTTAGAATTATAAATGTGCAGACTATTAGCTTTGACCACATGGACATTCAATCGTAATTAAGGTAAATTGACCTTTTCTCTATATATATGTGTTCAATAAATGCGTAGTAATGAAGGGACTTGTGTTACTTCTATATTAAATACCGTAATAAATCTTGTTTAAATTAAATAAAATAAAAACATTAAATAAACAACTCTGGTGTATAATTGCACTATTTCATTGATATATATATATATATGAATCATATATGTGTGTATCGGAATAAATGGGTTGTGCGCATGAATATTAAGATATGTATATGCGTGTATAAAACTTAGAATTTAATGGCAACTAGTGTAGTAGCATATAGCTTAATTTTGTTATAACTTCTGGGCTAGAGTAATAGATTTATAAACAGGTAAATTATAGTGTAGTATACGTAGATATATGTGACATAATCGGGAATTGTCTTTGCTTTGTTCTCTAGTTAGACCATGTTCCCCAGACCTTGAGATTGAGCTAGTCTGGATGCGCTACCCTAGATATATATATTCAGAACCCTTATTTATGTTTTCGATGAGTATAATTCTTATCAAAGTGTAAGATTGGCGCTTGAGATGGGATTAAACCCATGCTCATAAATATACTTACTCGAAGCTGCGGGAGAAATCATATACATGCATGAATTATAGAACAAGATTATGGGTAGATGCTTACAATATATATATATATATATATATATATATATATATATATATATATATATATATATATATATATATATATATATATATATATTCATTTTTAATTGGTATGATACATTGATTATGACTTTTACATGTTTCATGTTTTTTTAGATGTTTATCCTTCAGATGCCACTGTAAATGAAGGTGAAGATGTTACATTAACATGTATTTTGAACCATAGAGCAAAATCACAAAATTACACTTCTGAAAATATTTTATGGGCCACTTATGGTACTTTACCTAAATCTCTTTATAAAACAATTAATAGCACTCAAAGTGATTTAGTTTTGTCAAATGTTACCAGCAAATCAACTGACGATTATTACTGTGTAGTTGAAACCTTAGGCATTCATTGGTATGTATGTTCTACTAGATTAACAGTAAAACGTAAGTATATTAAATAATATTATCACAAACTTACTAAGTAAGATTCATCATTTAGATAAGCTGTGAATGTTACCCCTCATTGTATTTGGTAACTAATTAGCTTTCAACAATATTAAACTTATCATCTAAATAATAATTTATAGCAGTTGGATTTGGAAATAAAATTGGAATTTTATTAAACAATTTCTAAAAAAAACACATTATTATTGTCTGAATAATGGAGTTCATTATATAAACTTCCAATAGTATTGAAATTTCAATGTTACAGTTTAAATATTAAATTTCTTTTCAATATTTACAACATGAACTAGAGTATAAAATGAGTATGATCTTATTTCAGATAAGGTGCTAAAGATCGGAAAAGATGAATTAAACTTGGAGAGACCTTCCTCCTGCAGTGGATTGATAATGGTTGATGATGATGACGATATTATTAGCTGGAGAAAGGAGTTTGCTATTAACTGAAAGAAGACCATTTGATTCCTCTTGAAGTCCTAAAAGGAACTGAGCAGAGCAAATTTCTAATGTCCACTCCATATGTTCTCGTTGCAGCTGTTATTACTATGTGATTATTCATATAGTATACAAACATGGATGGACTGTTCACCAACACACATTAGCAAGCATGGTGCGTTTATTGGCTTTTTACCTCCGAGTTTAAAAATATTTTTTTCAATATATACAATCATGACAGACAAAAATAAATCATGGCCTTCATTCCCAGGAGGATGTAAAGTCACCAACCAAGGCAGCGATTGGTGGCCGAAGGTGGAGGGTGCTAAGATTCCCCTGACTGCAGACTCAGGCTGCCATTTTCTGATGACTTTTCATTAAGGTACATACAATTGCAGATCACTTTCAAGAGAAGGAGGATTGCAAGAATTAGAAGAACTGTCTTATATTAAATGGGACATTATTGGACTTTGTGAAGTTAGAAGAAAAGGTGAAGAAACAATTGATTTAAAAAGTGGACATGTACTCTATTATAAAGGCACAAATATTGTAAATACAAGTTGGAATAGGATTTATTATAAATAAAAAAATGGAAGAATAACATTGTGGAGATTGATGGTGTATTGGCAGAATGGCAAGATTAGTTTTACAACTTAATAGCAGATATCAAATGCAGATAATTCAGGTTTATGCCCAAACAAGTTCTCATAGTGATGACGTAGTAGAAGATTTTTATATGGATGTACAAAAGGCTTTTGGTCAGAGTAAACAACATTTTAAAATTGTTATGGGAGTCTTTAATCCTAGACTTGGTAAAGAAATGAAAGACGAAAATGCTGGACATAGTTTTGTTTATGGTAATAGAAATAAGAGAGTATATAGACTTGTGGAGTTTGCAGAAAAAGAAAAACTTTATATTATGAATTCTTTTTTTTGAGAAAAATGTTAAAAGGAAATGGACATGGAAGCATCCAAATGAAGGTACAGCAGAATTGGATTACATTTTGACTAACAGAAAATACATATTTCAAGATTGTAATGTTTTTAATAAATTCAACACAGGAAGTGATCATCGATTAGTAAAATATAAGATACATATTAATGAAAAACTAAAGAGACAAAAATTATTAAGAAAAACAATATTTATAGTTGATATTCCTTATCTTCAGCAACATTCCAATGAATTTAAATTAGAACTTACAAATCGGTTTGAAGTATTACTAGATTTTGAATATGATTCAGATTTGAATGACATTAATAGGAAAATAAGCGATATACTTTTAAAAACTGCAACAAAGATAGCTGGTAGAAAAAGCAGCAATTGACCAATAAAATTTCTACTGAGACTAGAGAATTTATGAAGAAAAGAAGGAATATGAGGATATACAACAATGACGCATTAAAAAAGCTTGAAAATCTCGAATTTTGTAAAATGGTGCGGAAAAGAACTGAAAATGATATAAGAATGTATATTGTGAACTAGCAAGAAATGCGGTAGAAGAGAATAAAAGTCTAAAGAGTGTAAAACAACATTTTGGTATTGGTAGGAAAGTTATATCTGCAATAATAAAAAAAGATGGCATTATTACTAAAAAAAAGAGATGACATCATGAAATGTGTGGAAGACTTCTATCAAGAATTATATAATAATAAAGACCAAGTACCTCCTATATCTATTATATCTTCTGAATTGTCCAGAGTTTTGAATGAGAAAGTGAGACATGCAATTAAATTTATGAAGAAAGGGAAGGCTCCAGATAATGATGGAATTATAATTGATATATTAAAAGAAGCAGTAGAAGAAATATATTTTTTTAGCAAAGTTATATACCAAATGTCTAAATGATAAAGATGTACCAGATAATTGGAAGAATGCAGTATTAATATTTAAAAAGGTGATAAAGAAGATATTAGAAATTACAGACCTATCAGTCTTTTATCAGTTTTATACAAAATTTTTACTAAGATAATTACAACTCGTCTACAGAGAACATTGGATTTCCACCAACCAAGAGAACAAGCTGGATTTAAAAGTGGGTTTAGTTTAGTAGATCATATCCAGGTATTGAGAGCAGTTATAGAAAGGACAAATGAATATGAGTTGCCATTATGCTTAGGATTTTTAGATTATGAAAAGGCATTTGAATCTATAAACACTTCTTCAATGATTAAAACATTGGATCATCAAGGTATAGATCCAGGACATTGTCATATTTTAAAGAATATTTATAAAAATGCAACAGCAACAATTAGATTACATAATGATAGTAGGAAAGTCAGCATTGAGAAGGATCTAAGACAGGGTGACTCCATATCTCCAAAACTTTTTACAGTAGTGCTGCAAGAAGTATTTTGTGGATTAAAATGGGAAGCTAAAAGAGTCAAAGTAAATTGAGATTACTTAAGTCATTTATATTTTGCAGATGATGTAGTTGTTTTTGTAAATAATGCTTTAGAGCTACAGGAAATATTGCAGGAGTTATCAGATGAAAGTAGAAAGTAGGACTACAGATAAATGTTAAAAAGTCTTAAGTAATGTTTAATAGATTTTCTCAAAATATGAAAATAAAAATTGATTATGATGAGTTATATGAAGTTAACAGTTACAAATACCTTGGTGAGATTACTAATACATATGGAAACATAATGGACGAAATTAATCATAGAATTAAACTTGGTTGAAGTGCTTTTGGTAGAAATAACTTGATACTAAAAGGAAATATGCCTATGTGTTTGAAAGGGAAGATTTTTTTTAATAAATGTGTTTTGTCAGTTCTTACTTATGAATCTGTGACTTGGTCACTTGATAGAAGAGCAATACAGAGGCTTAAGAACACTCAAAGAAGTATGAAGAGATGCATGTTGGAAGTAACAAGAAAAGATCGAAAATGCAATGTATGGGTAAGAGAACAAACAGGTATTACTGACCTCATTGAAAAAATTAAAAGACTGAAGTGGAGTTGGGCTGGACATATTGTTAGAAGAGATGATAATAAATGGATAATTGAAATTTTAAACTGGATTCCAAGAGAATGTAAAAGACCCAGAAAGAGACCACATGTGAGATGGATGGATGAAGTAAGAAAGTGTCCAGAGGTGATGTGGAGAAGGGAAGCTAAAAATTGGAAAAGATGGATTGAAGTTGAAGAGACCATCATCCTGCAATGGACAGATAATGGTTGATGATGATGATATTATTTCCGGAAGCTTCCACATAATAAAAATATAATAGCTAAAATACATGAAATTTTAGTACAACAACATTTTTATTTTCCGTCAGAGCTTCTTTTCTCAAATCATACGATTGTGAGTGGTGAGATTTAAAATAGTTATTTTTTTTTCCTTTTGTTGTTTATTCCTAATTCTCAAATTCTATTGGTTGAGAAGTTTTAAAAAAATATTTTATCCTCCCAATAGCTTTTTCCAAATTAATTTTTTTTAATTCACACTTTTTTTATGCTCTTAGACCTTTTAAAAAATCTCTATAGCCTTTTAGCGGTCTTTAGTCATATTCTTCATTTTTGCTGAATGTATATTTTATTAAAATTGATGTCATGGCAACTTAATTTATTGTGTGAATAAATGGCTGATGAAATAAACTTTTCTCTAACTGCCAAAGTATGTTCTTTCTTTCTTATGTTTATTCTACAATTGATCTGTCCGATGTTCGAATGTAAACAATGTCTACATGGAATTTCATATATGCCAGGAAACTCCAAAGGATTTTATCGTTAGGGCATCATAATATTTCAATATTTTTTTAAAAATGTAAATAAGTGGTGTAGATATTATGTTTCTCTAAACTATTATCAATTTTATTCTTTAGTATATAAAAAAAAAAAAACATCTCAATAATCCTGTGATTAAATGTCATTATGAAAAATCATATTTGAGTAGCATAGATGTCTTGATGAAAATGGCTGTCACCATTAAAGTTTCTTAGTTCTGACTAAGGATGTCTTTGCCAATAAAAATAATTATGTTTGTTGATGATGAAAAGAAAAATGCAGATATCTGCCAATGAGTATTTAACCAGTCTGGTGATTGAAATATTAAAGCAGTTTTATAGAAGTAATTCTGTATTTTTATTATGTTTTTTATTCCTTAGTTAGTTCATATATATATATATATATATATATATATATATATATATATATATATATATATATATATATATATATATATATATATATATATATATATATATATATATATAATATTGTAATGGAAAATAAAATAATAGAGATAGATAGTTAATAGAAGAACTTGTTAATTATTAGCATATGTTTATTATCTGTCAATTGTAACAGTAAGAAAAATTTGTAACATGATGAAAAAGGCTGCTATTTTGTAACCGTTTAATATATAGATGAGTGATAAAATGATAGTTGCCATAATTCAATAACTAAACACTAAACAGGATGTATGATTTGCTCTAGTGCATCATTTATAACCGAGTAAATTAAATGAGAAATGAATTCACTGTGTTAGCTAAAATACAATTTATAATTAAATAAGGATGGCGCTAACATATTAATAAGAACATATGCATATCATGCTCTATTTGGGTGCCTATTTCTAATTAATTAAATATAACATTATAGCTCATTTGCAACTATCCTAAACATTAATTCTGTTACGCTAATAATGAAATAAATAAATTATCCCATTTCTCAATACATAAAATAACAAAATGAAAATTAAAACTGTCATCATTAAAGATTTAAAATATTTAGATATTGGGGAAGTCATTTGAACAATAAAACACACTGGTCATTATCATTAAATAAAATAATATTAAATATAGCAACTGAATAAAATTACCCACTGTGAGATCCCTGGAGTACCTTATGCTTAACTCCAATAATAGGTTCTTTTAACCGAGAATCCTTCTCATTCCTCTTTCCATGTATATATGACCATTCATGGTCACACGCACACACTGGTGCTGTTTATAACAATTTATAAAATAATGTCACATAAGTTAATATTATGAAGTTGGAAAGGGATTAGATCACTCTTTATTCAGTTTAGCTAAGTATATGTGTTTTCCCACGAGCACCACTAGATTGTTTTAAATCTAAATAAATATCTCCTTAGAGTTATTGAGTTCAAATTCATTCGGTACATTTTTATCACATAACTTGGATGACTAATGGAAAAAAAATGACACTCTTATATTTTACTCATGTCAATAAAATCATAAGATCCCCTTATCACCAAATTTTATATATATCAAAGACTCTTATAGATATTACTAACTCATTTTACGTATATTGATGAACAGACAATTATACTCTTATTAATGGCTTCCAAACAAGCATCAAGAAGACCATTACTGATATGGATGGGCATTTAACTAGTTACTTAACTTAATTATTTATCATAATATGAAGATGATAATGATTATGATAATGATGATAATAATAGGGATGATGATGATACCAGCCATAGCTTTATAATGAACTCACAACAATAAATTTATCATTATAAACTCATAGGCATTTTTTTAAAAATCATCCCTTGTCAAAATGGGATTTAAATATTACATTCACTAGCATTTATATAAGTTTACGTTTATTTACTAAAATACTTTTATAGTTAAAACTAGGATTCAATAATACCATTGATGATGACTGATCATCACGGTTCTCTCCACATGATATTCAACTTTCTATACAACTCTATTTACTAAGTATATTAATTATGATAAACTTTAGATTTAATGCTTATAATTTATTTAATTATGATGGTGATCATAACTCTTGTATAGTATTATTTGGAAGTGTTTTAAACAATAATATGATATTCATCTTTAATGAGGATGATCAAAACTCATGGGCATAACATAATGTTAGCTTTCTATTATACACCTATAATTATTAAAATTGGTTATTATCAAGCATAATCATCAAATACTTAAAGGTAAATCAATATTCTAGCTTACTTAACATTTTGCAGTGCCTGCTTAATATTTGCAAGTGCTGATGATTCGTAATATCTGCAAGTGATGATGATGATCATTTAAATGATAAAATCAAGACAAGACAAACATAATATGTTTAATAATAACTCGGAAACCAATTAAGATATATATATATATATTTATTTATTTATTTATTAATACTACTCTTCTTTCTTTTTATTTTTTTAAATCAAATTTACTAATTAGATAAATGGCTTATTATTACATTAATTAAATATAGAACTAATACAAAAATTTATATATGCATAACCAAATAAATTTAATATACAAGTTTGTCATTTTGGATATTTTAAAATAAGCTGGCTTAAATTGATATTAGAAAAAAAATTTTATAAATGCTTACTTAATACTCTTCTTGTTTATTTTATATCATAAAAATAAATTTCATATGTAACATGTGTATTTTTTCTTTCACTTCCATTCATATGTGAAACCCTGCTTTTAAATTTACCACATTTAAACTAATTATGCATAACCTATTCTTTTGATGTGTTTATATAAGCAGTTACACATGCACACACACCCTGTGAAATTCCAACATATATTTTTTAATGTGTTCCCTTATATTAGAGATTAATACATAAATTACATATATAAGAAAATATTCTTGCAACCTTGAGCAAAAAAAATAAAATACATTATATCAAATTTAATATGCAAAAAGATAAATAAAAAACACATTATAAATGCATATATTTATAGGTTGCTCATTATCATAACAAATGAATAACAATAAAAGAAACATTTCAGTATTACAATATGTAATAAAAAAATAAAAAAATAAAAATTCAAGTTTAAAGATTTAAACTGTGTTTGTGTTATGTTATGTGATATTGAGAATAACTATCGATAAACAAGCCTTTAATGTTTCTGTATCAAAAAAAATGCTTTGACCAATAAATTAAGGTTTACTTTTAATAAATAAGAATAAAAGATCTGTTAATGAAAGTTCATAGTTACCCGATTATTTTCACTTCATACAAATATCTCAAGTTTGACTTTTCAGATTGCTTGTCTCACATATAGCTTCAATAAGTTGATTTGCTCCATTTAAATGAAGAAAAGTTCTTGCAGATACTTTTAAGATAAACATGAATTAATTGACTTGCTTGTTTCCACAATTTTAAAATTATTTATTGTTGATGTTTTTAATAATGCTGAATTCGTTGAATGATTTGTTTCTACATTTCAAAAAAAATCATTGTAGACACTTTAGATGACTATGAGGAAAACTTTTACAAAATTGATTCATAGCTTCAAACTTGGTTATATATATGGTTTTTATTCATCTTTTATTTCTTCTTTTCTCTTCTTTCCCCTTCTCCCTCCATTCCAAGGCCATGAACCCATAATGGGCCTGGAGCCAGAAAAGAAGCATTTCAAATAGCTTGTGTGGTTGGCTTTAAACTCGATCATTATGTTGGTTATAAAGGACTTTTGGTATATGTCCATGGATAGATCAGTGAGTTAACCCATAGATGTCAGATTTCAAGAAGCAAAAGAAGTGACTTTAGCAATGCAAATTCATTGTATTATACACAGCAAAATATATTAATATCATTTTATAGAATTGCCAATAACTTCTTCCAAGATATTCAATTTTGTTCCATTTCTTTTTCTTAATTTTGCTGGGAATTACATATATATATATATATATATATATATATATATATATATATATATATATATATATATATATATATATATATATATATATATATATATATATATATATATATATATGCACATCTTCATCTATACTGACTTTAAAACAAAAGTCATTTTTCTCCTTCCTCAATTTTTAAAGAGTGAAAAAAAATCAATCGCTCACTCTCTTTTGAAAAAAATATGCAAACTGTCCATTTCCTTTAGTTTTCACGAACTCAATCACTAAATCTCTGTCTAATAATAATGAATAAACTGATCACCACATCTCTTCTCTAATAACATTAAAAAAAACTGATCGCTACATTTTTTCTGTAATAATATTAAAAAAAACTGACCACTAAATATTGTTTCATTTGTTTATATTGCAAATCTTTGATCAAAGAAAAGGACCACCTGTAAATCTTATCTTGAAATAAAGATCAAAGCTTCACAAGTTTGATGGTCTATCACAATTAATACATACTTAGGATTAATTGTTACATTTATCCCATCTAAGAATTACTTCCCTCTCCAGATATCTACAATCTAGATAATACAAAAACAACAAAGCATGCAATGTTAGTCATTAAAAGATTTGTGTAAAAATGTTTTATGTTTAAAATATTCATGCTCACATGTGTACATTTTTATATCCTAATCTACTAATCTTGATCACTTTATTTTACACTTTCTTTCTGATCTGCATTATTTAATAAGAATATTGCTAAATAATTTCAACACCTTATTTAATGCAATATAATAAATCCCTATATTAAATCTTGTTTCTCATTACCTTCTCTCTCTACAACTGCTTATTTATTAATTATTTATAAGCTATATAATAATAAATACACACATAAATCTATATATATATATAAAAGAAAAAATATTTTTTTTAATTGAAGAATCTATATATGTGTGAGATGAGTCATATATATATATATATATATATATATATATATATATATCCATGATATATATATATATATATATATATATATATATATATATATATATATCATGGATAAGGAACCATCCATCTTTCTTTCAATTAAAATATCTAAGAAGGGAAGTTGGTTGAAATTGCTAATGTTTTAAAGAATAACAGTATCCACACAATTTATGCTAAATTTTTAAAAGGTAATGAAATATTTTCACAGCCTAAAGATAAATTTTCTTTGGAGTCTCATGATGTGAATGAAATTCCACATGGAATTTCTTTACATTTATACATGTACAATCCAATAGTATAATACAGATAAAAAAAAGGAAAAATTCACTTTGGCAGTCAGAAAAAAATCTAATCCATCAGCCATTTTATTCACACATTAAATTAACAAACCATGACATCAATTGTAATATAACACATATTTTTGCAAAAATGAACAGTATGACAAGAAATTGCAAAGGGAAGCTATACAGATTTTTAAAAGATTTAAGAGTATAAAAGAAAAGTGTGAATTAAAGAAGACTAATACTATTTTGAAAAAGCTACTGTAGGATAAAATATTTTTTAAAACTTCTCAAACAATAGAATTTGAAAATAAGAAAACAATGAAAGAAAGAATACACTTTTTATTTATCAATGGCCATTTTTAAATTGTGTCTAATAATAAGTTTCAGCCTATTTGAATATCAGTGTTAAAATATATATATATATATATATATATATATATATATATATATATATATATATATATATATATATATATATATATATATATATATATATATATATATTGTATATGTTCTCATTTCACACACATATATATTATTAATAAAAAAATATTTTATATATATGGACTTATATATGCGTTTATTATTATATAGTTTATAAATAGTTAATAAATAAGCAGTTGTAAAGAGAGAAGGTAATGAGAAAAATATGTAATATAGGGATTTATTATATTTTCATTAAATAATGTGTTGAAATTATTTAGCTATATTCTTATTAAATAAAGTAGATCAGAAAGAAAGTGTGAAGTAAAGTGATCATGATTAGTAGATTAGGATATGAAAATGTACATGTGTGTATAGATGTTTTAAACAAAACATTTTTACACAAATCTTTAATGACTAAGATTGCAAGCTTTGTTGTTTTTGTGTTATCTAGATTGTATATATCTAAAAAGGGAAGTGATGCTTGGATAGAATAAATGTAACAATTAATCCTAAGTTTTTATTAATTGCAACAGGTCGTCAAACTTGTGAAACTTTGATCTTTGTCTCAAGATAGGATTTCCAGGTGGTCCTTTTCTTTGATCAAAGATTCGCAATATAAATGAATGAAGCAATATTTAGGGGAGTCAGTTTTTTTTTCAATATTATTAAAGAAGATATATAAGCTCAGTTTTTTCAATGTTATTAAAGAAGAGAAGGTGCTCAGTTTTTTTATTATTATTAGACACAGATATAATGATTGAGTTCGTGAAAACCAAAGGAAATGGACAGGTTTCATTTTTTTTAAAGAGTGTGAGCGATTGATTTTTTTTTCCTTTTTTAAAAATTGAGGAAGGAGAAAAAATGACTCTTGTTTTAAAGTCAGTATAGACGAAGATGTGCATATATATAAATAATTCCCAGCAAGATTAAGATAAAGATGTGAACAAAATTGAATTTTTTGGAAGAAGTTATTGACAATTATATAAAATGATATTAATATATTTTGCTGAGTATAATACAATGAATTTGCCTTGCTAAAGCCACTTCTTCTGCTTCTTGAAATCTGACATCTATGTGTTAACTCATTGATCTATCCATGGACTTATACCAAAAGTCCTTTATAACCAACAGAATGATCAAGTTTAAAGCCAACCACATGGGTTCATTACCTTTGAATGGAGGGAGAAGGGGGAAGAAGAGAAAAGAAAAAGGAAATTGTATAAAAGCCCTATAACTAAGTTTGATTAAGCTATGAATCAATTTTTTTAAGTTTTCCTCACATTCATCTAAAGTGTCTACAATGATTTTTTTTAAGAATTAGAAGCAAGCCAGTCAAACAATTCATCGTTATCAAAAGTACTGGCAATAAGTAATTTTAAAATTGTGGAAATAAGCAAGTCCATTAATTCATGTTTATCTTAAAAGTATCTGCAAGTACTTTTCCTTTTTTTTTAAATGGTGCAACCAGCCAGTTGAAGCTAGGTTAGGCAAGCTGTCGGAAAATTCTAACCTGAGACAATCATGGGAAGTTAAAGTAATTGGGTAACTTTGAACTTTCATTAACAAATCTTTTATTCTTACTTAATAAAAGTAAACTTTAATTTATAGAATCAAAGCATTTTTTTTCTTTTGATACAGAAACATTAAGGGCTTGTTTATTGATGGTTATTCTCAATATCACATAACATAACACAAACACAGTTTAAATCTTCAAACTTAAATTTTTATTATTATTTTATTATTATTATTATTATTATTATTATTATTATTATTATTATTATTATTATTATTATTATTATTATTATTATTATTATTATTATTATTATTATTATTATTATTATTATTATTATTATTATTATTATTATTATTATTATTATTATTATTATTATTATTATTATTATTATTATTATTATTATTATTATATATTGTAATACTAAAATGTTTTTTTTATTGTTCTTTATTGATTGTGATAATAAGCAACCCAGCTGAATATGCTTTATAATGTTATTTATTTATTTATTTATTTTTGCATATTAGACTGGATATCATTTATTTTATTACTCAGGGTTGCAATAATATTTTTATATATGATTTATGTATGAATCCACCATATAGGGGTATACATTTTAAACATATGTTAACATTACCGAATGTGTGCGTGTATAACTGCTTATACAAACACATCAAAAGAATAGGTTATGCATAATTAGTTTAAGTATCGAAAATTGTAGAACAAGGCTTACATCAGAATGAAAGAAAAACATACACATTACATACGAAATTTATTTATGTGATATGTAATAAATAAGGAAAGTTTTAAGTAAGCATTTATAGATTTTTTTTCTAATATCAATTTAAACCAGCTTATTTTAAAATACCAATCAAAAATGACAACCTTGTATATTAAATTTATTTGGTTATGTGTATCTAAAATTTTGTATTAATTCTATAGTTAATTAATATAATAATAGAGTCAATTGTACAGTTTATTAATTTGATTTTAAAGAAAGAAAGAAGAATGGTATTAATAAAATTCAATTATATATCTTAATTGGTTTCCGAGTTCTTATTAAAAATATTGTTGTATTTTTCTTGTCTTAATTCTATCTTTTAAATGATCATCATCATCGCTCCCAGATATTAAGAATCATCAGCACTCGCAAATATTAAATAAGCACTCGCGCAAAATGTTAAGTAAGCTAGAATGTTGATTTACATTTAAGTATTTAAGGATTATGCTTGATAATAACAAAGTTTTAATAATTATAGGTTAATAACAGAAAGCTAAAATTATGTTATGCCCATGAGTTTTGATCATCCTCATCAAAGATGGATATCATATGATTGAGTGAAACACCGTTTAAACATAGTAATCTACATGAGTTATGATCACTATCATCATTGATACGATAAATAATAATCATTCAATCAAACCCAAGATTAATAGTTAATATGGTTAAAAAAAGGGGTTATAGAAAGTTGAAAATCATGCGGAGATATTCGTGATGATCATTCATCATCACTTGTAATATTTAAATCCCAGTTTGAAATAGGATGATTTTAAAAAGTGCTTATGAGTTTATAAAGATAAATTTATTGTTGTGAGTTTATTATAAAGCTATGGCTGATATCATCATCATCATTATTATCATCATTATTATTACCTTTACATTGTAATAAATAATTAAGTTAAGTAACTAGTTTCATGGCCATCCCCTTAAGTAATGGTCTTCACGATGCTTGTGTGGAAGCCAATAATGAGAGTATTTTGCATCTGTTCATCAATATACTTAAACTGAGCTAGTAGTGTCTATAAGAGTCTGGGTATATATATATATATATATATATATATATATATATATATATATATATATATATATATATATATATATATATGTTTTGTGTTATTGGAATCTTATGATTTTATTGACATGAGTAAGATATAAGAATGCCATTTTTTTTGTTCATTAGTCATCCAAGTCATGTGTAGTAAAAATGTAC
Source organism: Epiperipatus broadwayi (assembly GCA_028023455.1). Classification (NCBI taxonomy): domain Eukaryota; kingdom Metazoa; phylum Onychophora; class Udeonychophora; order Euonychophora; family Peripatidae; genus Epiperipatus; species Epiperipatus broadwayi. The sequence goes on from JAQFVV010006233.1 coordinate 6,349,617, forward strand.
CAAATGAGTTTGAACTCAGTACACTATGCACAGATAATATTTATTTAGATTTAGAACAATCTAGTGGTGCTCGTGGAAAACACATGTCCTCAGCTAACTGAATAAAAGTGATCCGATCCATATTCCAACTTATTAACTTTATATAATATGTTTTATAAGTTGTTATAAATAGCACCAGTGTGTGCGTGTTACCATGAATGGTCTTATATATTTGGAAAGAAGAATAGGAATAATTCTTTGTTAAAAAAACCTACTATGGGAGATAATCATAATGCACTCCAGGGATCTTACAGGAATTTTATTCAGTTGCTATATCTAATATTATTTTATTTGATGACAATGGCTAATATATTTTATTGATTAAATGACTTCCCAATATCGAAATATTTTAAATCTTTAATGATAATAGTTTTAATTTTCATTGTTGTTATTTTAAGTATTGAGAAATGAGATAATTTATTTATTTCATTATTAGCGTAACAGAATTAATGTTTAGGATAGTTGCAATCGGGCTATAATGTTATATTTAATTAATTAAAATATAGACACCCAAATAGAGCATGATATGCATATGTTCTTATTTATATGTTAGCGTAATCCTTATTTAATTATAAATTGTATTTTAGCTAACACAGTAAATTCATTTCTCGTTTAATTTTACTTGGTTACAAATCATGAACCGCTGGAGCATATCATATATCCTGTGTAGTGTTTAGATACTGAATTATAGCAACTATCATTTTATCACTCATGTATATATTAAATGGTTACAAAATAGCAGCCTTTTTCATCATTACATTAATTTATATGCTGTTACAAATTTTTCTTATACTGTTACAAATGACAGATTATAAACATAATTTAATAATTAATAATTTCGTCTATTTTTATTTCTGTTACAAATGATTTGTTATATTCTGTTACACATGAATTTCTATTTATTATTTTCTGTTACAATATATATATATAACAAGTTATAAATTTCATATATATATATATATATAACAAGTTATAAATTTCATAACTTGCTTTTAAGCTAGCATTTAAACGGTCACTAGATGGAGCTTACCAATAACTCCTATCAGGAAAGTCCCTATCTCCAGACCAATTGATTTGAGCTTATGGCTCACCTCAGTGGATGGCTGGGACTCTAGAAACTAGATCTGAAATACTAAGTCAAAAGTCAGCACTTATAAAACATGTTACTATCAATTTGACAGCCTGAACCTTTCAGATACATAAATATCTTTAAATCTAGCCTTACAAACCAGATAGCTATATGGGTATGAATTTAGCATGCAAAAACCTTCAAATTAATAAAAGAAGTCAATTGATCTGGAGATAGGGACTTTCCTGATAGAGATTTTGAATTCTTTCACTTTTGGTACTTATAAAATAAAGCTTGATTAGAGCTATTGGTAAGCTCCAGCTAGTGATCATTTAAATGCAAACTTAAAATCAAGTTACTAAATGATGAATTTATATATATATATATATATATATATATATATATATATATGATCAATAGATGGCATTTTACCAAAAACACCGACCAAGCGTTTTGTTTACATAAATGATCAAAGAGTCAGAATTAACTATCTCTTTCATTTTAGCCCACCTTCAGATCAGCTTATTTCAAGCTGATTTGCTATCATCAGTGAAGGACAGATCCAAGAAACTAGATCTAAACACTGACTCCAAGAGTTTATGCACAAAGTTTCTATCAGTTTGCAAGCATGAAATTTTTCAAACCGATAAAGTCTTCAAACTCAGCCAAACAAGCTAGATAGCTATATGGGTCTGATATCAGTTCAGTTTCTCCACATAGTCAAAGCCTCTGCAATCCATATCATTGCAGAAACCTTTAAAAGTAGATTCATGAAAAACAAAAACAAGTTTTAATCACGTAAAAACCTGCTGTCGCTTGTATTTATGATCAATAGATGGCGTTTTACCAAAAACATTGACCAAGCGTTTTGTTTACATAAATAATCAAAGAGTGAGAATTAAGTATCTCTTTCATTTTAGCCCACCTTCAGATCAGCTGATTTCAAGCTGATTTGCTATCATCAGTGAAAGCAACAGCAGGTTTTAAGGGGATTAAAACTTGTTTTTGTTTTTCATAAATCTACCTTTAACCCTTTTCCCGCGCTCGACGAGACTCCTCGTCGACATCTAAAATCACTCTAACTTAGTTCGTTTTTATACGATAAAATTCGTTAAATACGTATTTAATTCGTTTTTAAAAGTTCTGTACGATGGTGACATCTTCCGATTTATTTTAGAAGTAAAAAATAAAAAAAAACGCATTTTAAACCTAAACAAAGAAGGAACATTATTTGTGATTGGTTCTTAGCATGCTCTCAGCCGAAAAAGACATTCTGATTGGCTGGAAAGAACAAAGAAACTGCCTGATCAAAGAAAATAAAGAAAAACGCTGAGATTTTCATTTCGAATACGATTTAAATTATTATTAAATAATATTTATGGAAATTAAACATAATTTTCAGAGAGAATAATAAAAAAACAAAATTATTTTCGAAAAATATTGAAGATTTAAGTAAATATATTGAAGATGTAGTAAAAAGAAATATTTACTTTTCTATAACGTAAAGTCGATCTTTTTGTTTACATTATAACTTTTATGTTGCCGATATAGAATATCTTAGAATAAATAAATAGCAATTTATTTTTGAAAGAACTTTCGTTTTCTTCATGACCTGAAAAATTAATTATATACTTTTTATAAACGTATCTGAGTTGAATTTAATATTATAGACGAATATGTTTTAACAATAGGCTTTGTCTTCAGTTTGTGAGTTGGCCAATTAAAAGATTTGATTTTTATCTCATACAACCAATGATTTAATTAGCGGTTTAAGGGTTAAAGGTTTCTACAATGATATTGATTGCAAAGGCTTTGACTATGTGGAGAAAATTAACTGATATCAGACCCATATAGCTATGTAGTTTGTTTGGCTGAGTTTGAAGACTTTATCAGTCTGAAAAATTTCATACTTTCAAACTGATAGAAACTTTGTGCATAAACCCTTGGAGTCAGTGTTTAGATCTAGTTTCTTGGCTCTGTCCTTTATTGATGATAGCAAATCAGCTTGAAATCAGCTGATCTGAAAGTGGGCTAAAATTAAAGAGATAGTTAATTCTGACTCTTTGATTGTTTATGTAAACAAAACGCTTGGTCGGTATTTTTGGTAACACGCCATCTATTGATCATAAATACAAGTGACAGCAGGTTTTAACATGATTAAAACTTGGTTTTGTTTTTCATATATATATATGATCACTAGATGGAGCTTACCAATAGCTCTAAACAAGCTTTATTTTTATAAGTGCTGAAAGAAAAAGAATTCTAAATCTAAAACCCTACCTCCAGAAAAATTGGTATCAAGCTTATGGCTTACTTCAGTGAAGCACTGGGTCTCTAGAAACCAGTTTTAAAATACTAACTCCAAAATCAGCACTTATAAACATGTTTTTAACAATTTAAAAGCATGAACGCTTGAGACACAAAAATGCCTTCAAATCCAGCCTTGCAAAACAGATAGCTATATGGGTCTGAATTTAGCTCACTTTCATCATATAGTAATAGCCTCTGCAATATTGCATTGCAAAAGTCATCAAAAGTACACTTATAATAATTAATAAAACATGTTATAAATTTTGTAACTTGCTTTTAAGCTTGCATTTGAATGATCACTGGATAGAGTTTACTAATAACTCTAAAGAAACTTTATTTTTAAAGTGCTGCAAGAGAAAGAAATCAAAATATCTTGCAATGCTATATTGCATAGGCTATTACTATATGGTGAAACAGCTTAATTCAGACTCGTATAGCTATCTGATTTGTAAAGCTGGATTTGAAGACATTTATGTATCTGAGAAGTTTAGACTTTCAAATTGGTAGAAATGTATTTTATAACTGCTGACTTTTGATTAGTATTTTAGTTCTAGTTTCTAGAGATCCAGCTCTCCACTGAGGTGAGCCATAATCTTGAAACCAATTGGTCTGGAGGTAATGACTTAATGATAGAGATTTTAAATTCTTTTTCTTTCAACACTTCTAAAACTAAAGCTTGTTTAGAACTATTGGTAAGCTCCATCTAGTGATCATTTAAATGCAAGCTTAAAAGCAAGTTACAAAATTTATAACTTGTTTTATTAATTATTATAAGTGTACATTTTATGATTTTTTGTGATGCTATATTGCAGAACCTATTACGATATAGTGAAACTGAGTTGAATTTAGACACATATAGCTATCCGGTTTGCAAAGCTGGATTTGAAGAAATGTATGTGTCTGAAAAGTTCAGACTTTAAAATTGATAAAATGTGTTTTAGAAGGGCTGGCTTTTTAGTTAGTATTTTAGATTTAGTTTTTAGAGACCCAGCTCTACACTGAGGTGAGCCACAAGCTCGAAAACATTTGGTCTAAAGATAGGGTCTTAATGATAGAGATTTTGAATTCTTTTTGTTTTGGCACATATAAAAACAAAGCTTGTTCAGAGCTATTTGTATGTTCCAGCTAGTGGTCATTTAAATGTAAGCTTAAAAATAAGTTATGAAATTTATAACTTGATTTTTTTAATTATTATAAGTATATCTTTGATGGCTTTTGTGATGCTATATTGCAGAGGCTATTACTATATGGTGAAAGTCTCTATATAGCTATCTGGTTTGCAATTCTGGATTTGAAGACATTTACTTGTCTGAAAAGTTGAGAATTTTAAATTGATAGAAACGTGTTTTATAAGTGCTGACATTTGAGTTAGTATTTTAGATCTAGTTTCTAGAGACCCAGCCCTCCACTGAGGTGAACCATAAGCTCAAAACCAATTGTTCTGGAGGTAGGATCTTAATGATAGAGATTTTGAATTCTTTCACTTTCAGCACTTATAAACTAAAACATTAGAGCTATTGGTAAGCTTCATCTAGTGATCATATATATATATATATATATATATATATATATACATGCATTCTTATGATTTATATATATATATATATATATATATATATATACCACATGCATTCTTATGATTTGAAAAAGAGGACGCTCTGAGGAAGGTACTTGATATTGTATTGAAACATCAGCATTTAGCTTTTTCACTACACGGAATATCCCGCAAATAGTAATAATAATATGACATCTTTTATCCGTGAAAACATTAGAATTAACATATATATATATATATATAAAAAGTCAGATGTCACATGACTTATATATAGCTTGCACTTACAAATATTTAAAATTAAGAGCATGCTAATGAGCTCTAAACAAGCTTTTTTTTTTTATTTATGATAAATGCGACTACAAGAGAAGGCATTCAAATCATTTTTATCTTGGATTTTCCCCATCTCCATATGATTTTTTTAGTTGGAGAGCTGACTTAAGAGACATGTAGATGTCTAAAAGTTTCAGATCTTCTTCTAACAATTAACTTTTAGATAAATGCTTTGCTTGAGTTTGTTTTTTGAATCTAATGTCCCAACTTCTCACTAAAGAGACCCATAGGTCAAAACTGGTCTGGGGATGGGAACAATCTAAGATAAAAATAATTTGAATGCCTTCTCTTGTAGTAGCATTTATCATAAATAAAAAAAAGCTTGTTTACAGCTCATTAGCATGCTCTTAATTATATATATATATATATATATATATACCACCTATATATATATATATATATATATAGGTGGTGGAGATCAGATAAAAGAAAAATTCTTATGAAAATGAAATAGTATTTGCGAGTTTGTTAAAATGATTCATTATGAATTTGCCTGAAAAATAATTCTGAGTAACACATTGGAAGAAAAATATTTTATGTCATGATATAATATTTTATATAGATTTTAATTAGTGTTATGCATTAGTTCTATATATATATATATATATATATATATATATATATATATATATATATATATATATATATATATATATATATATATATATATATATATATATATATATATATATTGTAACTAAATTAATATAAGATTTGTAACTATTTAAATTAACATAGAAATACACCTCTCTCAGGTGTGTGGCATATTTCAATCCCTATTTGGCATGCCATTTGTAACTATAATTTGTAACTATTTTAATATGTCACATTTGTAACCATAATAAATATTTAGATAGGGGAAATTATTAATTATTAGATATATGCCTATCCAATCTGTACCATTTGTAACTATATTAATTCATCATAGCATAGATAAAGAAATTATAGAATCACTGTGCCACTTGAAAATATCAGCATTAAAGATTCTTGGTATTTATTTATATATTGGGGCAGTCATTTGAACAATAAAACATACTGGCCATTGTCATCAAATAAAAATAATATTAAATATAGCAACTGAATAAAAGTACCCACTGTGAAATTCCTGGAGTGCCTTATGCTTATCTCCAATACTAGGTTCTTCTAACAAAGAATCCTTCCTATTCTTCTTTCCAAATATATAAGACCATTCATGGTCATATGCACACACTGGTGCTATTCATGACAACTTATAAAAAATATATATATATTCTATAAAACTAATATTATGAAGTTGGAAAGGGATGATATCACTCTTTATTCAGTTTAGCTAAGTACATGTGTTTTCCCATGAGCGCCACTAGATTGTTTTCAATCTAGATAAGTATCTGTTTATAGTGTACTTGAGTTCAAACTCATTCAGTACATTTTTATTACACATGACTTGGATGACTAATGAAAAAAAATGACATTCTTACATTTTATCTATATTGATAAAATTACAAGATCCCAATATTACCAAAGTTTATACTATAGATCAAAGATTCTTATAGACATTGCTAGCTCATTTACGTATATTGATGAACAGACATGTATAATCCTATTAATGGCTTCCAAACAAGCATGTGAAGACCATTATTGATATTGATGGCCATTTAACTAGATTATTTATCACAATAAAGGTAATAATGATGATGATGATAATAATATCATAATAATAATGATAATAATAGTGATATCATAATAATGATTATAATAGTGATGATGATACCAGCCATGGCTTATTAATAAACTCACAACAATAAATTCATCTTTATAAACTTATAGGCATCTATTAAAATTATCCTATTTCATACTGGGATTTAATAATACTAGTGGTGATGATTGATCATCATGAATCTCTTTGCATAATATTCAATTTTCTATAAACCCCTATTTACTAAAATATATTCATTACGCTAAACATTAAATTTAATGATTATAATTTATTAATGATGATTGATGGCGATCATAACTTTTATATAGTATTATTTGAAACATTTTTAACCAATAACATGATATCCATCTTTGATGAGGATGATCTAAACTCATGGACACAACACAATTTTAGCTTTCTATTGTTGAACTATAATTATCAAAATTTGGTTATTCTCAAGCATAATCCTTAAATACTTAAATATCAACATTCGAGTTTACCTATTATTTTGCGACGCTTAATATTTGCAAGTGATTGCTCAATATATACGAATGGTAATACTTAATAACTGCGAGCAATGATGATGAATTAAAATGATAGAATTAAAACAAGAAAAAAACACAATATTCTTAATAATAACTCGGAAACCAATTAAGATATATAATTATATTTTATTAACACTACTACTCTTTCTTTCCTTCTTTAAAGTCAAATCAACAATTAAACAAATGGCTTATTACCATATTAATTCAATACAAAAATTAATATAAAAATTTATATAAGTATAAGCAAATAAATCTAACATATAGGTTTGTCATTTTTCTTGATATCTCAAAATAAGCTGACTTAAATCAATATTAGAAAAAAAATACATATTCTATAAATGCTTATTTAAGACTTTTCTTACTTATCATATCATAAAATAAATTTCAGGTGTAACTGGTATATGTTATTTCACTTCCATTCAAATGTAATGCCCTACTTTTCAATTTACCATTTTAAACTAATCATATATAACCTATTCTTTGATGTGTTTGGATAAGCAGTTACATATGCACGCATTCGGTAATGTTAACATATATGTTTAAAATGTATACCCACAAATTACATATATAAAATATTTTTATTTTGCAACCTTTTAGCAAAATAAAATAAAATACATGATATTAATTTTTTAATATGCAACAAGATAAAATAAAAAAAACAACAACATTATAAATGCATATATCTATAGGTTGCTCATTATCATAACTGATGAACAATTTAAAAAAAAACATTTCAACATTACAATATATATAATATAAAAATAATGAAAAATTTAAGTTTAAAGATTTAAACTGTGTTTGTGCTATGTTGTGTGATATTGCAAATAACTATAGATAAACAAGTCTTTAATGTTTCTGTATCAAAAAAAAAATTGCTTTGACCAGTAAATTAAGGTTTACTTTTAATAAGCAAGAATAAAATCGGTTAAAGAAAGTTCATATTTACCCGTTTACTTTTTACTTCTTATTAATGTCCTGAGTGTGAATTTTCAGACTGCTTTTCTTTGCTCAACAACAACAAAAAAGAAAGTTATTGCAGATACTTTTAAGATCATGCTGAATCAATTGACTTGCTTGTTTCTTCAATTCTATTATTGTTCATTGTTGATTGGCTTCCTTCTACCATTTAAAAAAAAGTTATTATAAGTACTTTTGAATAAGTAGGTACTGGTGGATTTGCTTGTCTCTCTCCTTTTAAAAAAAATAATTGCTGTTGACACTTTAGATGATTGAGGTAAACTAACAAAAATTTGATTCATGGCTTCAAACTTGGTTCTACATGGCTTTTATAAATTTTCCTTTCCTCCTATTTCCTCTTCTCCATTCATTCGAAGGTAATGAGCTTTTAATAAGCCAGGAACCAGAAAAGAAGCATTCCATATAGCTTGTGTGGTTGGCTTCAAACTCTATCATTTTGTTGGTTATTACTTGATATATGACTTCATAGACAGATCAGCAATTTTAACTCATTCTGTATTAACCAGGAAGCAGAAAAAATGGTTTAGCAATGCAGAGGCATAGTATTATGCATAGCCAAATATGTTAATATCATATTTATACAATTGTTAATAACTTCTATTAAATTCAATCTTGTTCCAATGTTTTCCTCTCTTCTTTAATATTGCTGAAAATTGTTTATATAGACGCACATCTTCGTCTATATTGACTTTATACCAGAGTCTTTTACTTCATTTCCTTTCTCAATTTTTAAAGAGTGAATAAAAAAAATCAAATCGCTTACTTTTCTCTTTTTTTTTTAACATTAATAACAAGGAAGGACCGACTGAGTTGAGTCTCAAAATAATAATCACTGAGTTACATCTCACTTTAATAATAATAATCTGAGTGACTGTCTCTCCAAAATATTCATATTGAGTCTCTAAAAATAAAATCATACTGACTGATCAAAAAATCAAATCATACTGCCTGATCATCTCTCTAAAAAAAAAATTAATGACTGAGTGATCATCTCTCTAAAAAAAAATTAATGACTAAGTGATTAAAAAATTGTTTCAATCATTTATCTCGCGAATTTTAACCAAAGAAAAAAAAAACATCTGGAAACCTTATTTTAAAAAAAAAATCAAAGCTTCACAAGTTTGACATCAGTCACAATCAATAAAGACTTAAAAATTGATCACTATCGTTATCTACATCAAAGCACCTCTTTTGTAAAAATAATCTTAAGACACAGACAACAACAAACCTGGAATCTATAGCCATCAGAAATAGGTGTAAAAGCATCTTTGTGTTTGTACAGATGTATTCATTCTTTCACACGTGTACATTTTTTTATCTCCTAATCTAATAATCTCCATCGCCTTATTTTACACTTTTCTGATCTACTCTATTTTAATAAAACCAAAGTTAAATAATATGACACCTTATTTAATAAAAATATATATAATAAATCATTACCAAATATTATTACCCTCTACATAATGGTTTATTCATTAACTATCTATAAATTTATAATAATAAATACACATATATAAAAGAAAAAAAAATTTTTTTTCTTGATTAATTGAATAATATATATATATATATATTGTAATTATAATTTTTTTTCTTGATTAATTGAATATATATATATATATATATATTGTAATTATAATAACAAAAATAGATACAATGGTGATTAAGTGTTTTAAGATTGTGTATAATAGTAAATTGTCTATATATTTATTAAAAATGATTTTTAAAACAATAAACAACAGAAAATTAAAAGTGTTATGTTTAATAAATAATTTCCACAGATGGAAACCTTTAAAATCATATTTAAAAGTAAGATGATGTAAAAAAAAAGTAAAGATCTAAAGTTAAAATTAATATTTTTCCTTTAAAAGCAATGTAAAAACTAATAATGATTAGATTCAATTTAAAGATAAAAAATTGTGTTTTAATCGTAAAAGGGAAATGTTTGCTTTATTAATTAAATTAAAGCAAACTAGCCCTTGGGGCACTTAAATAATTGAAAGGTCAGATAAGATAATAAAAAAATACAGATTGACCAATGCAAGCACCAAACCACAGCACAAGGCCAGAAAGAAAAACATCTGTACCTTAGGATCAGTGATGTCATGTTTATTGGATCTGTAAAAATGCTGATAATAGGCTATTAAATTATAAAGAAGAACATTTATTGAATTTGTTAGTTGTTTTGTATCTGACTATTAATATCAATGACAGTTCCTGACCCAAATATTGGTGAGTAGTGGCTTTGTTTCCAATGAGGATGGACAATCTACAAATGTGATCATGAGGATGGACTTCTAAATCTGTGCAAAAATATGAACTCTTTTGTTTATCTAATATGAACTTTTACAACTTGCAATTATGAGTAAATAAGCAATAATTTGATCTAGCGCAGTCTTTACAATTATATTACATTCAAATATCAGCCTTTCAAGCTAATTAGTTTGAAAGGCTGATATTTGAATGTAATATAAACTTGCAATTAGTAACCTAAAATAAGAACTCTTATCTGACTTAAAGAATTCTAAATTAATTATTAATATTTTTATGAAGATGTTTTCTAATAATTTTCATCATTTTTCTTTATTTTTGTACTTATTAACTAAATTATTAAAATGTATTAATTTATGTTGGGTGTAGATGACTGTATAGATTCGTTAACATTTCTATTAGTTATTTCTTAATATTTTCAGTTATGGAAAATATATATGCCTGCATGTGCACAGCTACTCGATATATATAAGCAAATATGTCACCTCATGCTGAGGGTCTAGAGGTATTTATCCATATAGCTTTTATGTTATTGTTGTCAAATTGACACCTTATTATGAGAGTCAAAGAAATTTAGTTTATTGTAAATTTCTCCTAAGCAATTCAATTAATAACATTATATTTAGAATCATTTATGTTAGTTAAAGGGTTTAATTTCAGACTATTTATTTTATAGTTGGTTCAATGCTGGTGGAGGGATATATGGGTGTTTATATGAATGTACTGTGTAGTGTGTTTAGCATATAAGGCAACTTTCCCACTTGACTGCATGACCCAAAGTTGTAGTCATTACATTGCAATGCATGCAGATGTATTTCCTGTGACATTGATTTCCTCTAACTCTATTGATAGGAACTATAAGTTGGCTAAAGTTCACTCACTCTCCATACTTAGCACTTCTCTTTAATATTTTATATTGGTGATTCCTTCATCAGACAGATGCACCTTCCTGTACTGGGTGATGATCATTCCTGTTAAATAACATCACACTGCAGATGCACATTCCTGTCAATATGGCATTGTGCTAGCATCTTCATTTTGCATTGGTTGCATCTGTATATCAGGAAGCAAGCATTTGTTTAGCTACAAACTTTTAGCCTGAGGTTGAATGTTTGTTTTTGAAAAGTTTTCAATTGTGTATTCTATGTAATCTATCTATGCTCAACATTCTACAATAAAATATTATATAAACTGTCCATCAGTGAGGACTTTTAACTAAAGTAATAATAATAACAACTTATTAGATTGGGATAAAATTCTTCCTCAAATTTAAATTTATATATGTGAGATAATAAATGGGTTTGCATGTTATTACTGGCAAAGGTTTTTTTTTTTTAAATATTAAAATATATTTTAAAAATTAAATCTTTTTCTTGATTAAAATATTTAAGAATTTATTATAAATCTCAGCTACTCCTTGAGCTAGTGGCATGGTATAATGGTCCATAATAAAATAAAATTAGATCTTAACCAGAAGTATCTGCCTACTTTATAAATTTTCTAGGTTCAAATAGTGTAGTGGTACCCTGTATGGCAGACATAGTATGTGTTTGAAACTCCCCAATCATTGTTGGCTCCCTGACATGGCACAATACATTATAACCATGAGTACCTTAAAAGTTATGCCAATAAGATTTTTTTCAAATAAAATATTTTCTATCTATATTGATGTAAAGTTATAAACGTGATTTTTTTGTAAAAGTACTGCCAGTAAGAAAAATTGCACACATATGAAAAATGCAAGGAATAAAATGTAATTATATAACATCTATAAATTAAAATGTAATAATATAAATATTGTTTTTTTTTAAAAAAATCTGTTAAACTTGCCTAATTAATAATAAAATGTAGGAAAAGGGGAACTCTTGAGGGAGATGGCGTAATCTCAACTGGGATAGAAATGAAAGAATAGTCAACATTTTTATTTGCATTTTATAACCAAATTTTTTTTTAAAATTTTCATATACACCTGGGTCTCGTTTTATGCAGATTATTTTAATGCGATTTTGAAGTTATGTGATTCATGTTTCTTCTTAATATTTTTCATATTTCACTATATTTATCAGATATCAAGAAATTTAAATTATTAATAATTTATTTTGACTTGAAATATTTTTTTTCCTTCAAAATATAACATTATATGCAGCTAATGTGAATATGGCCTGAGGCTGTATTTAGAATAAATAACTTACTTATACTAATGAATAAATAATAATAATAGATTTATATTTACATATAAAAATATTGCAATAAATATTCAAAAATTTTAAACTTTTAAAATGTATTTTATTTGGTATAACGAAATAAATAATGTAGATTTTTAAAATAAATAATGACTTTATTGATTTTATAAACTGAACATAATATTTCTAATGATAATGTATAATCTTTTCATTTTGATTTTGATCTCATTATTTTAATATAGAAACAAAATGTGAACATTTAAAATGTATTTCAGTAGTAAAAATCACTTATCAACAGAAAACTATTAATGCATCACAAGACTAAAATTCGCACTAGTTGTGTAAATGGAATGGAGCAGAATATGGAAAAACTTAGAATGGGGAATGGAAAATAAAGTGGCTAACAAGTTTCTCTGGGCATAATTGCTGAGAGATTTCTGACTTTGTTCAAGTAGAAGCTATGTCAGATCACATCAACGAATCTGATTTCTTACTAGTTTACAAACAAACTGCATACTGTCAAAAAATATGTATGAAAAAATGTCAAATTAATTACTGTAGTTAATAAAAAAAAAGTAAAAAAGTTTGTCTTGTATCAATTTTTTTCAAATATTTGATATTTTTTATTAGTCATACTTATTCTTTTAATGCAAATTTTAAAGTAATTTTTCCTTGTTGCTTTGCTTTTATGTGAATTCTGAAAATTATAGACCATATCCCCCATTTTTCAAGGTAAGTTACATCTATTTTTGTGCATTTTTTTTTAATCCAGGTTTTCTGTGGAACCTATAAACCGCATAAAATGAGACCCAGGTATATAATCAATTTGTATAATGTAATTACTAACACTAAGTAAATTATTTTTATTGCTTTTGTTTTTTTGAGGAAGTTCATTAATATGTAACTGTATGCTGTTACATTATTTTAAAATTAAAAGAAACTGGAAATAATCGTAATTAAAAATGATTTTAAAAAATTATAAATGAAAAATTAAAAGTGCTATATTTAATGTATAATTTGCAGAGATGAAAAACTTTTAAAAAAATATTTAAAAGTAAATTAATGTAAAAAAGTAAAGATCTAAAGTTAAACATGAATACTTTTCATTTAAAAGCAATTTAATTTAAAGAAAAAAATAGTGTTTTAATATTAAAATGGAAATGATTGTTTTAATAATTAAATTAAAGCAAACTAGCCTTTAGGGCATTTAAATAATTAAAAGTACAGATAAGAGAATAAAAAAATTAAAGATTCACCAACGCAAGCACCAAGCCACAGCATGGGCCAGAAAGAAAAACATCTGGACCTTAAGATCAATGATGTCATGTTTGATGGATCTGTAAAAATGCTAAGAAGCTATAAAATTATTAAAGTCAAAATGTATTTAGTCCATTAGTTGTTTTGGATCTGACTATTAATCTTGCAGCTGTATTGTGGACTCGGTGATCTATGAGCCTTGCAATAAAAATGAATTTCCTTTTGCACCAGTCAAGGCCTCTCAGTAACAATTCCTTACCCAAATATTGGTAAGTAGCAGCATCATTTCCAAGGGGTATGGACCCTCTATGAATGTGATCATGAGGATGGACTTCTAAATCTGCCGGAATGTGTAAAGTATAAACTCTTTTGTTTATCTAATATGAATTTTATAATCTGTAATTAGTAACTAAAATAAGAACTCTTATCCAACTTAAAGAATTATAAATCAATTATTAGTAATTTTTTATGAATATGTCTTCTAATCATTTCCATAATTTTTCTTTATTTATTTTTGTATTTATTAACTAAATTTTTAAAGTGTATTCAATTTAAGTTGAGTGTAAATGGATGCATAGATTTGTTAATGTTTCTATTAGTTATTTCTTAAGATTTTGATATACGGAAAATATATATGCCTTTATGTGCACAGCCACTTGATATATATATGGGTAAATATGACACTTCATGCTGAGTGTCTAAATATATTTACCCATATAGCTTTTGAGTTATTGTTGTCAATGTGGAACCTTATTATGAATGTAAAAAAATTATTTTATTGTAAATTTCTCCTAAGCAATCAATTAATAACATTATATTTAGAATCGTTTATGTTAGTTTAAAGGGGTTTAATTTCAGACCATTTCTTTCATAGTTGGGTTGGTGCTTGTTGAGTTATATATGGGTGTTTATATCAATGTAATGTGAAGCATGTTTAACATATAGGACAATTTGCCTATTTGAATGCCTGAACCAAAGCTATAGTCATCATGTTGCAATGTATACAGACATATTTGTTGCAACATTTATATCCTTTAGCTCTATTGATATGGACAATAAGTCCGCAAAATTCCCACTCTCCCTCCATACATAGCACTTCTCTTTAATATTTTATATTCATGATTCCTTCTCCAGACAGATGCACATTCTTGTACTGCACAAGGATTGTGTCCTTTAAATAACATCATGCAGTAGATGCACATTCCTGTCAGCATGGTTTTATGCTAGCATCTTTATACTGCATTTGTTACATCTGTATATAAGTAAGCAAGGTTTGGTTTATCTATGAACTTTTAGCCTGAGGTTGAATGTTTGTTTTTTGAAAAGTTTTCAATTGTGTAGTCTATAGAGTCTATCTATACTCAACCTTCTACAATAAAAATATTATATAAACTGTCCATTTGTGAAGACTTTTAACTAAAGTACAAAAAGAATAACATATTAGAGTGAGATAAAATTCTTCCTCAAATTTACATTTATATATGTGCGATAATAAATGTTTTTGTGTGTTATTACTGGCGGTGGCTTAGTTTTTTTTTAATATTAAAAATATATTTTAATGATTAAAACTTTTTGTTGACAAAAAATGTTTAAGAATATAGTATAAATCTCAGCTACTCCTCGAGTTACTGGTATGAGATAACGATACATAATAAAAAAAATTAAATCTTAACAAAAAGTATCTTCCTACACTATAATATTTTTAGGTTCCAATAGCCTAGTGGCATCTTGTATAGCAGATATGGTAAGAGTTCATTTTCCTTTGACCATTATAATATATATATATATATAATCAATGCAGAATAGGTTAACATTATATAAATATATATATATATATATGACCATATATATATATATATATATATATTATCAATGCAGAATAGGTTAACATTATATAAATCATAACAATATGTGAATTGCAATTTTCAATAGTTTTCTTTTCTTTGATATTTCTTCTCATTGTCAAATTCTATTGGTTAAGAAATTTTAAAAAATATTTTATCTTCCAAATATTTTTTTTTTTTCAAATATTGTTAATTTTCTTCAATTCACACTTCATTTATCCTCTTAGAATTTGAAAATAAGGAGATTTTTTTAAATAACAATTTTCAATCTTACCACGCACATTATTATGATTTGAACAGAACAATCTCTGAGAAACCGACTTCTTAGTATACTGAAACATGAGCTATTTAGCTTTATATTTTTAGCTTGCAAAAGGACTTTATTGCATATAACAAGAAAAGGATTATATTAATAACTATTTTACCACATGCAGATAAATTGAAATTAATATAAACAAATTGAAAATGTTAAATTGGAGGGGCACAACAAAGGCAAGGAATTTGCATGTGGTTTACAAAGTCGAATTTCAATATTTTCATACATGTACAAACAGATTTATACACTGACAAGGCTCTTTGTTTTTTCTTTTATTAGTCTTTTTTCATGCTATAGTTTTGATCATTGTGGCAGTATGGACCAAGTGGCTGTGTTCATCTCTTGGGATATGATTTTTATCCCTTCAGCAGAGTAGTTCCATTTTGTTCCAGAATGTATTTGGATGTCTTTCTGGATTATTGTTATATATGAAGGAGCATATAGAACCCCATATTGAAAATGATGTAAAAGTACTTGCTCAAATATATGGGTAATTATCTTTCACAAATGATGGTAAAAGAGTTTGAAAGTCACAATTTCTTTGATTGTACAATGATGGTATGGATGAGTGAATATTATCAAATGCAGGAAATGTAAAAAGAAAATACTCTTCAGTCTGTCTCTCTAAGACATAACCAACATATGTCTTCTGTATTTATGTAATGTCTTTTGTATCTATAGAAGTGTAATGTAGGTAATACTTCAAGACTAAATTTAAGCAGAAAATTATAATATTTGGGTACTCATGCCACAATAAACATAAAATAATCTTTAGGAGGTTATGTTGAATTCATGAAATCATCAAATATTAATAAAACAGCAATAATCAAATGCTAAAATAACAGAATTCTAGGAGAACAAAACTAAATTGGTTATTGTTAAAGGATGTCTCATTTTTATTATTCAATGTTATATAATTGATAATGGCTAAAAGATGTATAGTTGAAAGTACTTCTAATAAAATAACTATAATTTATATTTTAAATATATTCAATGAATTTTTAGATGTTGGCTTCAGTTATAATCATATATACAATGTTATTACAGATTTTAATAGAAAATATAAGAATAAAAAAATTAATAATAATATTAATTCAATTGCTAATAAAAATATGCATATCAATACCATATATTTGAAATGATCAAGTGAATTTTAGAAAAGATATTTATAAAGGTATATGTGAGATTGCATTTTACACACCTCCTGCAAATTAATAAATATCTCTAAAGATAAAACCTCATTTATAAATGAAAATTGTGTCATTTATAAATGGATATGTAGATGTGGTCATGGACATATAGATGAATTAAGATGTACATTGGGAAAAAAAACTAAAGAGCACTTGTAGTTATTAAAACAGGTTCAGAAATCAAAACAAAATTGTAAAGTAGATAATAATATTTCACCATCTGTTTTTTATGACAATAATAAGTCATGTTTTTATGGTTTTGACTTCAATTTTAATAATGTAAAAATATTGGAAATAGATAAAAAATAATAATAAAAGGAAAATAAAGGAAGCTATTGAAGCAGTCGATCTGATGTTCAGATTGAGCTTCATAGCCCACTCAGAATCTACCACCACCAAACCATATTCAAACTCCATCCTTATGCATATATACATATTTATTAATATATATTTTTTTGCTTAACTATTAAAATAATAACTGGCATAGATATATATCTTAATATAACTAATTTTAATAAATAAATAGTTGATTTTATTTTAATTCGTATACATGTGCAATGGATGTGTACATATTATAGGTGAGGGAGATTATTTTTAAAACATATATAAAATATGTATTATATTAATGCATATTTTAAAAATTATATGTGTAATTTATTTTTTAGTAATGACGGTCATAAAGGCTGACACAATCTTGTAAAAATATTCTCAAATGTAATTAAGACAATTTACCAGAAACCCAATTAGTCCATCTAAAACATATGATAATTTTATAGAATAGTGTAAAAATCCATTAGTGGAAATTTTATCAACTTTAAATTTGTTTTAAAATCTTAGATCATATTTTAAAACAATCATTCAAGAAATTCTGAGAGGAATGCATTGTCTTTAAAACTTACTTGAACAAAAGGTGCATCCGGTCAGCAAATTCCAGTTCTGCTAAATGCATAAAGTGCCTCAGGTCTAGCAACTAAAGTGCATTTCAGGATAGATGGAAAATAGTATAAACACAACTAGATTTGAATCCCAGAGAGACTCGATAATTATTAAACAGCAATGGTAATAATAACCCACACTTGTCATTATAATAATTCAATGTGTCATGAGTAGTGGAAATTTTCACCTTTCTCTGTTCCCACACTCATCACCCATGAACTTTAACATGCTTAAAGACTGAATAATGAAGTTCTACCTGCCTGACTGAATCTAACTAGATCTAGTTTACCAATTCCAATGGACACTGAATAACCAAGGATTGCGACTAATTACAAAAGTAAAGAACTCTAGCCACAGTTGAATGTTTAAAGTCTTAAGTTCAGCTTTCCATAATTATTTCTCATAACCCTGTCTATAATTTAAAATGATAATCTATTAGCTGGTTCTTCAAATAGAAATTTTATTTTTCATTAAAACAATTTGTAATTTATTTACCTGATACTAGCATGTAGATAACTCTATATAACTTTCTTTAATTTATTTTAATCATTGAGCTTCTATTAAATAAGTGTAATGTTTTCTTTCACTTTCAAGCAGCAATAATATTTTATAAGTTCTAATATTACATTCAAATATCAGTCTTTCAAGCTAATTGTGCATAAACTTTTGCGAGTGTTAATAATAATAAATGAATACTTTCCTCTCCAATACAAGATATAGTATTTATGCAGGAATAAAATGAATCCACTTATTCCTACAACTCAAATGCTTATATATGAGCAAATCTGAAGTACTGACAAGGAAAGCATGAGGATGGACTACTCACTTTAAATTACATATACGATGTCTGAATGAATGACGTCAGTGAAATTGTCTAGAATTTACTAAATGTCACTCTAACTGAAACTTAATCATATGTAAATAAGCATTTATTTTTATATAGCACATGTTTACAATTGTATTACATTCAAATATCAGCCTTTCAAGCTAATTGTGCATACGCTGTGTGTTTTATATATTTATATCTTTAAATATGCCAATAATCCCTCATATTTGCCAGTATGTTATTCTTAATTTTATTTTCCCACTCTCTACTTTATGAGTGACTAGATTAACTTTAATTAAAACAAGTCTTGTTATTTTTATCTTAGTGAATGCTTGCAAATTTGGGGAAAACAAATTAATTATCTCATAATGTTATTGTAGAAAAAACAGTAGAAATCTGTTTTTCTAAGGAAGTTTCTTTTTGTATTTAAATAATAAGCGCTAACCTTAAGAACTCAAATTGGTGATATGAACTTAAATCTGTTTATTTTGCAATTAATAACCATCACCCCATTCATATATATATATATATATATATATATAAAGTATATATAACCCATATATATATATAAAGTATATATAACCCAATTTTCATAGTGTTAAGGTTGTGGGAGTATATATATATATATATATATATATATATATATATATATATATATATATATATATATATATATATATATATATATTGAAACAGCTTTCACAATCCTACTGTTTCACCTACTATATTCTACAGAAGTATTTCTATAATGTAACTATCACCAAATCCTCGTATATCATGTTAATTTTATGTTAAAAACAGGCTAAATTTAAATCTAAATATGTTAATCATGTATGTGTGCATATATCTGAACATATAGTATGAAAATTACAACTATATATGTATATCTCCATAAATATAGACATATATATTTCTGGTAATAAATAAATGGAAATGTGGGAATTAATAATGTTAACAGGATTAAAACATTCAAATTTCTTTACTTAAAATATTAATTCTAAAAAGTAATATTTGAAATTATTATATAATTCTGCATATATCGTTAAATTACATGGTTGATTTACATATATAACAAAATGTTTTTCATTTTTTAGATTTGTTTTTCTAGAAAGGTTGGTGCCAAAAAAGTTGATCCTTCTCACTGTAAAATGACCCAATTTCAATTTAAGGTTAAAATTAGATTTAAAGTTAGGGAAATGAATAAATTACTGCAGATGACAGGTTAAAATGGACCTAATCGAAAAACAATCACAGTGGGTTTCCACAATTTTTTTAGAAGCAGCGAGAAAAGTGGAAAAGCGAATCTAAAAATAATATAATGAAGGAGAGGGGGGTTGATATAAAAACTGCTGCAGCCATCTTAGAGGCATTGAGTCTACCATTATATTTTAACAAAGTACTTATGAAAAGAGTGATGATGATGATGTCATGGTAGAAGGCTAAATTCTTGCCTTCTCAACCTCAATAAGAAGCTACCTGATGTGGGAAGAGATGCAGTAAGAGCCGCCACTGCCTAAAGAAGTTTCTCAGTGATTAAACAGCCTGCCAGCAGAAAAGAAAAAAAATGGTAATAAATTCCTTTAATTTTAAAGCCTTTCAACTAAAGTCAACTAATTCTAATATGCTAGCTTAATCTAAATCTATGGCCATAATAATAATAATAATGTAAACTAAACTTATTTCTTAAATGTAATTTTTATTTTATTTTAATCCTAAAATCTTGCTTAATTTACAAAATGATTAACTGATTCATATTTGCACATGTGATTGCTTTATGATTTCTTATCTGAATTATTATTTGCATTAATAACACATTCAATTTATTAATTTGAGTTCTTTATATATTGGTTTACTTGCTGATTTATTTATGATTAAGTTAGTTTTACGTATTCATCGTATTCTGAGTTATTTAGTCTTAACTTGCTAAAATCAATTGTTCTTAAATATTTTAGTATAACTTTTATTACGTATTATTCAAATAATCTATTTTAAAATAATAATTATGTTTCTGGGTTATTTTGTATATTTTAAGTTAATGATAATATTTGCCTTAGTTAATTCTCTTAAACAACTTAAAATTACCTTAAACTGAATCAATCAAATCTCAGCTAATGTCGTATAAGTTCCATTTTAAACTAGGCCAAAACAAAGCCAAATTTTCGATTTCACTTACGTGAAATCTTATTTTAAATCTATATTTCTTTTAGTTAAATCTATGCCAAATCTTATTATTTTTCAATTATGTATTAGTTTATGCCATATGTATTCAAAACTGAGTTTTACTTTTAGTTAAATCATTAGTGAGAGGTAATTATATTCTCACATGTATATATGTAATTTCGTGTATATATGTAATAACATACAAACCGAAACTCTGTTTTGAAATGGATAAAATACATTATTTAACATAGAATTACAATCTCACCACAACTTTAAATTAGATTTGCTTTAAATATTATATTTAAGTAATATTCAGTTGAAATGATAAAATGCAGCATAAACCCATAATTCTATATCGTAATTTTCCATAATATGCTGTAATCCTCCCTAGAATTATAAATGCCTATATAGATAGCTTTACAAATTAGATTCTTAAGCTTTCCTTAATAGCATGATTATAGGTGCTATCTAATGAACTGATACACAGTAGTTTCATAAAGGAAATTATTGTTTAGCAACTTAATTTTTATTATATGATAATGTTGTCAGTGGTGTGTATGTGTCCTTAAGAAATGCTATGGCATACTCACTTGTTGCTGTATTCTTTAAAAGTCATATGTGTTAGGGCTACACCATTACACTTAGTTCAGGTAACTACATTCTCCAAATAGTGGACAGGTTTGCACCTCCCCATTCTGCATCCTCAGGAATGGAACATGAGATTCCCCATTTAAAATTAGTTGCTCGATCATCCAGACTAAAATGTCTCTTATTTCCACAGCAATGAGTTCAGTAAAAGGGAACCAGTACTTGGTATGAATCCCATGAAAAAAGGCACATATATGAGATGCAGGGACTCAGAATTGTATGTTTTCTATATGCCTTAGTGTCTGAAGTCTGGCTACCATTCATCAGTTCATCCTTCCATAATAATTGTATTTTCCAGCTTTGATCTGAGTTCAAATCTAATTTCATAGGCATATTAGCTATATAAAGAATATATTGATTATTCACACTTAATAGAATATCATGTTCTTTGTAAATGTTTATAATCACTTCTACTAGCTCTAAAAAAATCTAGATCCTATTATATTGCATAAACTAGGCATAAATAGTCATGAGCAAATTCATTAAGTTATAAAGTAATTTTAAGGCTCATGAAAATGTAATTTCCGACTTATAATTTCTTTATCACATGCGAGTGATATATATATATATAGCTAAGTAAACTAGATATTTGTAACCTAAAAACTACAATCACCTGTGAGTGATTAGAAATCCTATATATAAACCGAAACACTTATACCTAAAATCATCACCTGCGAATGATATACATATATGTGCTAAATCAAATAATTTGTAACTAAAAGTTTAATATCACCTGTGAGTGATTTCACCCACCACTTATATATGTAAACAAGCTATGTATAACTCAGCCATAAATGATTATATATTCAAAACCATCACCTGTAACCTATCCCTCAATCACCTGCAAATGAGACAATACATATAGTCATTGTATTGTCATTTAATTTATAATTTTAATATTTAACTTTTATTAAATTAATTTTAAATTTAACTTTTGTTTCATGTCTCAATATTGCTCATCATTAACTCATCATTAAGTCATTATTTATTATTCATTATTAGTTATTAAGAATCACTTCCTTATTTAATAATTAGATCCTAGCCACACAATATCTATATAGCTATACTAGTTAGAATATCAACTTTCCCCATAGTCTCTGCTTTACTGATGTTCTACTGCTGGCATGTAATAAAGGAGAATACTGCTTTGGCCTTATATATGTCATCCATAAGGTGTTAAATCTCTGAGTAATAGTAAAGGAACTAAGGCTATATCAGACCTGTAGTTTCACCACTGTATTCTGGTCAGCCTTGGGATGATTTACTAAAGTTTTAGATTTTGTTACATGAATGTACATATTTGCCATTATATAATTATATATATATATATATATATATATATATATTAAAGTAATGTGGGAGAGGAGTCTCTATTCCAATGGTTTGTGTATTTTAGTAATAAGTTTAAATGATACATTACTGTTTATTATTTAAATCATACCATTATGTGGGATATTCCATAATGTAGGTAGTGATTAATTAAATATTCCTTTAAAGTTATATGTGTTCTTCCAAGCATTGCATGCATACATACCTCATCATTCATTTATATATTTTTGTGCTTCACTCTATGTGGGTGTATCAGAAAGCTGAACCCCATCTCATATCTCCAAGTCCAAGAACCAGGCTCTTAACCCTCGTGGGGATTATTTGGTCACTTAAGCTGGATTTATTTGGGGGTGCTCTGGGGAAAGCCCAGACCATTAAACACACAGCCAAACATTCTTTGTCTTGTGTACTGATGCTGCCAAAGTTTGTGGACATATATCAGTCTATTTCTTCAATGAATTCTTGGAAGCACCTGAAAGGATCTGTGACTGGATAACATACATATGCCCCCACGCATGCATTGCCTTTTGTTATATTTCCAGATAAAAACTATGAATATTTATAAGACATAATGATATTATTCTGCTAAACAGATTTATTTATTATATTCATTAATAGTTTCATGTGCATGTATTTTTGCGATGCAATTATATATATGTTAATGAATTATCCCACATACGTTTCTCACTCAGTATAAACTGAGAGTAGTTATTTATTTTTATAAAAATGTATTTTCCTCATAAAATTAATCATTTTAAATATTCAGTCAAGTGCTATATTTTGTTTTTTTCTGGGGTGGATTGGTATATCTCAAAGATATTTACTTATCGCTCTAAATCAACTATGTTTGTCAGTGTATTTATTAATTATTGGCACATGAAGTAGCCATAATCAAATAAAGTAATCAATCAAATCTGTCATTTTCTATGTTATAAAAAATCTGCAAAGCGCATGTGCCCAGCTTAATGTTGTATAGCTATTACAGTTTATAAAACATTGTGCTATATAAAATTATTGATTTATAAACAATTTTTATATGATTTACCTGTTAATCAAATTATATGTATGTCAAGAAGCCAATGATGATCAAGGAACTACTATAAACTAAGTACTTACACACACACACACACACACACACACCCCCATATATATATATATATATATATATATATATATATATATATATATATATATATATATATATATATATATATATATATATATATATATGTGTGTGTGTGTGTGTGTGTGTTTTATATTAAATATTAATATTTTATTTATTGAATTATGCTTGCTCTGACAAGATGATCTCCCACAGATCTTATAGATATAATTAATATGAAAGGCCATGCTCTTTAAATAGGTCAAACATATATTATGCTAAAAGGTTCCATTATATGAATTCCAATTAGAGTCTCATTGTATCTCCGCTTTGCGATGCTGGCAGAGACAGATAAATTAGATTAGTATCATTGGGATTGTTGCTCATAAGTTGGTAGATCTGGAAAATTAGGCAAATAGGGCAAAGTTCATGAGTGTTCCTGACTTATGTATTTTATGCATGATTGGACTTGAGGTACTTTAGCCTATATGCTAGATCTTGTTATGTGAACAGACAAAAACAACTGGTACATTATGCTAATATAAAAATGCAAGCATGAATTAATTAATAGGTAGGCATCAAATGCTAAGGTCACAGAATTGTGGGAAGGCTAGCCTGTCAAAGTGTTAGTTGAGAAAGATTACTAGATAATCGAAAGTGCTCCTAAGTGGATAATTTTTTTAATTATTTAATTACTGTATTTATAAATATTCAACTATATATATATATATATATATAGTAATATCAGCAAGTATATATATATATATATATATATATATAGGTTACTTGCTGAATTACTGCTTTTGTTTGAATAGCCTTAAAATTATATATACACACAACTGTGCATTTCAAATGTGTAATATATAAATCTGTTTACCATATTTACATTTCTAAGCTTGAAATTAAGCATAAATGTTATATTATCTTTTATACATTAAAATAAATAAATTAACAGATAATAAAATTTTAAAAATATATTTCTGTTTTTCACTTAAATAAGATTACTCATACAATTGCAATGTATGCATTATATATTAATGTATATAAAATGATGTATTAGTATATTAAACCTTTACCTATTCTGGTCCACTTTATTCTTTCTTTTTTTTTTACATAAGTAAGAAAAAATAGCAATAATAGTTTGTTTATATATATATGATTTTATATTATTATTACAACTTCGTTCTTCTCACTTTGTTTGGAAACTAGCGGTCAGTAATAGTTTACCTGTGCTAAAACAGAAATCAGAGAGAAGCTAAAAAAATATTTCCGATTGCATTGGCTGTCTTTAAGACACACTTGCATATAGTTAAGCCTTTATAAAAATCTAACTCACTTGAATGATTTATTCCAGATTTTCTGTATAAAATAAATAATACATGTAAACATATAATTTCTCAGGGATGTGAATTTAAACCATTTTACTTTCAAATTGTGATCTACACTTCATCACATTAACATTGCCAGTTTATTATTAAATAATTTTGAACTTAAATGATTTTACTTTGCCTAATCAGTAAGTACATATCGTCAGAGTTTATATCCATAAATGCAATTAGAATAATTACTTCTCTTGCTTTATATATATATATATATATATATATATATATATATAGATATATATATATATATATATATATATATATATATATGATCAATAGATGGAGCTTTACCAAGACCTCCAAACAAGCGTATTTGTTTACATAAACGTCAGAGTCAATATTCACAGTCTCTTTCATTTTGCTCCACCCTCAGATCAACTGATTTCAAGCTGATTTGCTCTCATCAGCGAAGGAATAGGAGTTAGAAACTAGATCTAAATATTAGCTCCTAGCGTTTATGCAAAACGTTTCTATCAGTTTGCAAGCACAAATTTTTTAGACACCTAAATGTCTTCAAACTCAGCCTATCAAACTAGATAGCTATATGGGTCTGATATCAGTTCAGTTTCTCCACATAGTCAAAGCTTCTGCAATCTATATCATTGCAGAGATGGTTGATCCTGTAATAGACTCTTCAGCTGGCTGGGTTATTCTTGGTGTTATTTATTGCATTTGGTTTAGTTTCCTTCCTTCTTGCTTTCAGGTTTCTTAGTTGTATATTATTTTTTTTCTAAGGATAGTACAGTCAGACACAGCAGTTTACTTAGTAGGCAAGGCAGCAGATATTGGTCCCTGTGCAAGTTCGAAGTCAGGTGGGCAGAGACTGAGCAAACGCCCATTCAAAGCCACTAGCCACGCATCTCTAAAGGCATACTCATGCTAATATTAATTATATTCATGACTTCTGGTCTCACACATTCTCAGTTCTTTTGCCCAATATGATAACAGAAAAGTAATTAATATATCTAATCTTGAGCCACCTTATTTATAGATTTGCCTGACCATTCTTTGCTGGAATGTTACTAATTAACAACAGATCTTCTCAGACCTTTATATTTTTATCTTATACAGATTTACAAAGGAATTTTTATTCAAGTTTTACATTATCTTTTTTTCATAAAATTTTATACTTTCAATTTTTTATTTCAATTTATTTATTAGCAATATCTAATGTTTTAACTATAATAAGTTTCACATATCTTTGATTTGTTTTTCCTTTTTCATATAAGTAATTTTAAAGAGAAAAAGAGAAACATTTTGCAATACCCCCCCCCCCCTTCTCCCTTTTCTTTCTATATTTTCCAAAATAAATTCATTATAATTTTTTATGATTTAACTAAACACTAACCCTTTATGAGTTTAATTTTCTTTTTTCTTTTTAAAATATCAGTGACCTACTTCTCTTAATTTCATTTCGTGATTTACCCTTTACCTTTTAACAAAATTTTAGCTAGTTATTATGCCAAATTTTCCCACCCTCTCAATGTAGGTTTGTTTCTGCATTTTTAATATTACTCAAATAATAAGTATATACATGTGTGACTACAAACACTGTAGTTGGCATAATATTAAGATAGCAAATCTTAAAACTTTTATGGACCAGCTTCAATCTTTTCCATTCTCTAATTCTTTAGCCATCCATATCAATGAATATCCTATAATAGAACCCTCAAAGATCTTGCTAATGCCAATATTATTATCATATACAAATTGACTTTAATTCAAACTGACCTCTCACATTATGGGTTTGACAATAATATTGATATCGGCAAGGGGTTTGAATGTTCTGTCATCAAATTTTCAATGACATGGATGGCTGAAGAGTTGGAGGGTGAGGGAGATTGAAGCTTGTCCATAAAAGTTTGAAGATGTGTAGAAGATCATGATCTGGACCAACAAATGAGTCCTGTTTCAGCTTTAAATACATATTTTGGAGATCATTCATATTTTTCACATGTATGTGGTCATGTGTATCAATTGCATATGTTGCTGTGCATAGCTGTAGAATCCCGAAAGTCTCTTATAATTACATTAAGTATAGTTTAGACAATATGCTTATACTTCTCTCTCTATATATAAACCATTAAACAATTACAAATATCCAGTAATGCTTTCTGTTTAAAAGTCTGTATCTCAATAGTAGCAAACTTCAAAAATGATACCACTTTAAAGTTGTACACTAAACGATGTTAAATATTGAAATACAAACTAACTCAAACATAGAGCATGCAATTTTTAAACAAGAAAATGATCTTAAATTTTGCTAATAAACTAACATCGTTTGGCGTACAACTTCAAAGTGGTATCATTCTGAAGTTCACTATTACTGAGATGTAGACTTTTAAACAGAGAGCATTACTGGATATTTGTAATTGCTGAGATATTCTTGACTTCGTTTAAGGAGAAGCCATAATACATCACTTCACATCACATATAATGGTTTATGTATTTGTATAATTACTTCAGTTAGTGTTAATAGTAACTTTATTTACATATATATATATATTATAATGATCCGGAGACAGCTACTTAATGTAATCTGCACTACAGGGCACCACTAGGCATTTGAACCTAAAA
The DNA here is from genome assembly GCA_028023455.1 of Epiperipatus broadwayi. Classification (NCBI taxonomy): domain Eukaryota; kingdom Metazoa; phylum Onychophora; class Udeonychophora; order Euonychophora; family Peripatidae; genus Epiperipatus; species Epiperipatus broadwayi. Next base: position 6,378,136 of record JAQFVV010006233.1, read on the forward strand.
AATGTATATAGTAGGCAGATACATAAGTTTAAAAAAATTTAAATTGGTTGATTCTGGTCGTTAGCCCATTGTCACTAGCTCAGTGGAACAACAGAGATTTATATTTCATAATAAATTCTTGTCTAAGCTACATTTCAATATTAAAAAAGGAAAAAAATAAGCCACTGCCAGAAATTAACACACAAACATTTATTTACACACATATATATAAAATTTAGCATTATTTTAGAATAACTTTTACTTTGGATTTTAACATGATTTTAAAATTTAAATTTACATTTTAATTTTTATAATATTATAAGTTTACATTTTAGTTTTTATAAGTTCACACAGATGTTTTTTATGAAAGTTTGTTTTATAATGTCGAGTATAGATCGGTTACATAGACTACATGGTTAAAAACATTTCAAAATAAACATAACCGATCAAAATACAAAGTCATTGATAACGTCAATTACAGAGGGAATACAAGAAATCCTTTGGCATTCATCGTAAGATGCCGCAGTGACATCGATGACTTATATATTCTAATTGAATATTAAATCCAACAAACACAAGTAACCGTTAATGAATCTATGTACGTGTCTATACCCAACTTAACTTTAATACATTTTTATTTAGAGTGTTGAGTATGAATAGACTACATAGATTTGCATTTGAAAGAAAATATTCTATCCTTATTTAACCTAAGGCCAAAAGTTCGCAGTCAAACCGGTGTCAATCCATCTGATATATTGATGTATTCAATGTAATATGAATATGGCAGCACAAAAGGTTAAGAGAAGAAATTGCCTCTCATCAGATAAAAATACTACATCTATCTAACAAGAAGTGCAATAAAAAAAACTCCATAGGAAAGGACTGCGGTCATTTTGCCGACTTACGATCGCATTCCATAGGCAATAAGGAAGTGTGCGGTGTATAAAGCGATTCTGCCCATAGCAATTCTCATTCTACATCTACTAATTACACCAATATATCCAATCCATTGACCTAATTCAACTATGAATGAATAACCTAAGATTACCCTCCCCTAATAAACTTTACAAATCTATACAGCCATTCACACACTACTTAAGTTTAACATTTATATAATATTAAATTTGCGAAAAACAAAAATCATAAATAAAACTTAAAAGAACCAAAAAATAAATAAATAAATGGAAATGATTAAAAAAAAAGAAATACATAAATAAAAGATTTAATAAGGAATTTAGTTTGGTCAGATAGGATTCTATTTCTACCTTTTTTTAAATACTGGGAAAGTTTATATTTTAAAGTTCTTAGTGTTTCCAAATTAATATTCATTTAAGTTCATAACATGCTTACTGTTTTAGAAATGTTCATTAGTTCTCCGTTACTTGCCGTTTGGAATCCAGTGTTAAAATCCCTCGATGATCCTGTGGTCCTCAGTATAGAAAAAATGATGTTTCATTTCTTTTCTTTTTATAACAACTGAAGGAATTGAAAGTGTGTCTTTCAATCCCTTCATCTCCAACTCTCCGACTTAACACATCTCAGTCTTCTCTTAAATTTTCTTCACTCACTAATTTTTATTATCAAACTTTTTCTTTTATATGTAACTCTAGGATCCAATGGACATTACATCATCGATGATGATGATCCTTCCATTGAGGTCCAATTCCTCACCTCTGGATCTCTTTCATTGGCCATTAGTTTCTATTGTTTTCCTATCTGACCATTGCTTGTACATTTAAATGCTTAAGGGATAGTTCATATTTAAGTAATTAAAACAATCATTTCCATTTTCTGATTAATTAATGTGTTTTACATTACTGATATATTTTTATCTCTAAATCTTTTTGTTGAAATATTTAGCTTTTCTATTTTTAATAAAGTTTTATTTTAATAATTTTTTTTTTATCTGTGCGATATTATATATATACGAGTTTAAGATGATTTTTTTAATTTCCAATTTTTAATTCTTAAAAAAAAAGTTTTTATTGGCAAACTTTTATTTTTTTCATGTTTACTAATAAAAAAATAATGTAATGTCGTATGTGCCCGTTACATATCAGTAAACTTGCTTTTAAAAAAAAATGAACAAAAAAAAATATTTTACTTAGGGTTAGTAATAGATTATATACAAAAAAAAAAATGTTTACTATCGCTTTTCTAAGGACCATCCTCGTTTACACCTCCTCCCCCCAAGAGCTCTAATTTTTATACATTTTATTTTTACACACGGCATGACAAGCAAGTTATTTATTTAGGAAGGTTGCATTGAAGTAAATATGTTTTGAAAGTTAATGGGTTTTAATGTGTATATTTGCAGCACATTTATAAATACCACCCTTATTTATGACTGAATGAAATGCATACATAGGGTTACACTGACGTAATTCCTAAAGGTACTCATCATAAGGTACCACATTTCTATCATAAACTTACATGGCTGTGCGCGCCTATACACGTTAAAGCATAAAATATATTAACAAAAAAAAAACATATTAATTGCAACCTTTTGACTTTTTTTTAACAAAAAATTAGTTTTAAAATTATTTATATCTTTCCTTTCTGGTTTTTAATATATGTGCAATTTCATCCTGGCAGCACTTTTATAAGATTTAAAGTATACGACTTTATGTAAACAGATAAAAATATTTCATTTTGAAAACAGAAATTTACTCAGGGTCCTCATGGTTTATCAAAAATCAGCTCATGTTGGGAAGCCAGTTATAATGATCCAGAGACAGAGATACTTATCATAATCCACACTACAGGGCGCCACTAAGCATTTGAACCTAGAAAATTTATATAGTAGGCAGATACGTAAGTTAATAAATAAATAAATATTAAATTGGTTGATTCCGGTCATTAGCCCATTGTCACTAGCTCAGTGGACCAGCAGAGATTTATATTTTATAATAAATTCTTGTTTAAGATACATTTCAATATTAAAAAAGGAATGAAATAAGCCACTGCCAGAAATTAACACACAAACATTTATTTACGCACATATATATAAAATTTAGCATTATTTTAGAATAACTTTTACTTTGGATTTTAACTTGATTTTAGAATTTAAATTTACATTTTAATTTTTATAATATTATAAGTTTACATTTTAATTTTTATAAGTTCACACAGTTGTTTTTTATGAAAGTTTGTTTTATAATGCCGAGTATAGATCGGTTACATAGACTACATCGTTACAAACATTTCAAAATAAACCTAACCGATCAAAATACAAAGTCATTGATAACATCAATTGCAGAGGGAATACAAGAAATCCATCGGCATTCATCCTAAGATGCCGCAGTGACATCGATGACATATATTCTAATCAAATATGAAAACAAACACAAATAACCATTAACGAATCCATGTAAGCATCTATACCCAACTTAACTTTAATGTATTTTTATTTAGAGTGTCGAGTATGAATATACTACATAGATTTGCATTTGAAAGAAAATATTCTATTCTTATTTAACCTTAGGTCAAAAGTTCGCAGTCAAACCGGCATCAATCCATCTGATATATTGATGTATTCAATGTAGGTTAAGAGAAGAAATTGCCTCTTGTCAGATAGGAATACTACATCTATCTGACAAGAAGAGCAATAAAAAAACTCCATAGGAAAGGACTGTGGTCATTTTTCCGACTTACGATCACATTCCATAGGCAATAAGGAAGTGTGCGGCGTATAAAGCGATTCTGCCCATAGCGAATCTCATACTACATCTACTAATTACACCAATATATCCAATCCATTGACCTAATTCAACTATGAATGAATAACCTAAGATTACCCTTCCCTAATAAACTTTACAAATCTATACAGCCATTCACGCACTACTTAAGTTTAACATTTATATAATATTAAATTTGCGAAAAACAAAAATCATAAATAAATCTTAAAAGAACCAAAAAAAAAATAAATAAATGGAAATGATTAAAAAAAAAATACATCAATAAAAGAATTAATAAAGAATTTAGTTTGATCAGATAGGATTCTATTTCTACCCTTTTTAAAATACTGGGAAAGTTTATATTTTAAAGTTCTTAGTGTTTCCAAATTAATATTCATTTAAGTTCATAATGTGCTTACTGTTTTAGAAATGTTCATTAGTTCTCCGTTACTTGCTGTTTGGAATCCAGTGTTAAAATTCCTCGATGATCCTGTGGTCCTCAGTATAGAAAAAATGATGTTTCATTTTTTTTCTTTTTATAACAACTGAAGGAATTGGAAGTGCGTCTTTCAATCCCTTCATCTCCGACTCTCCGACTTAACACATCTCAGTCTTCTCTTAAATTTTCTTCACTCACTAATTTTTATTATCAAACTTTTTCTTTTATATGTAACTCTAGGATCCAATGGACATTACGTCATCGATAATGATGATCCTTCCATTGAGGTCTGATTCCCCTCTAGATCTCTTTCATTGGCCATTAGTTTCTATTGTTTTCCTATCTGACCATTGCTTATACATTTAAATGCCCGAAGGCTATTTCATATTTAACTAATTAAACTAATCATTTCCATTTTCTGATTAATTAATGTGTTTTCCAAACTTACAGATATATTTTTATCTCTAAATCTTTTTGTTGAAATATTTAGTTTTTCTATTTTTAATCAAGTTTTATTTTAATATTTTTTTTTTATCTGTGCGATATTATATATATACGAGTTTAAGATGATTTCTTTAATTTCCAATTTTTAATTCTTAAAAAAAAAAAAGTTTTTATTGGCGAACTTTTATTTTTTTCATGTTTACTAATAAAGAAATAATGTAACGTCGTGTGTGCCCGTTACAATATATATATATATATACACAAAACTTAAGTATATTCCAAATAACGCTAAATGATTTGTAATAAAATATTAATAAAAATTCATAGAGAAGTATTTTCAATTATATTCATAATCATTATCAATACTCAATTCAAATTTCAAAATGGAATCATCTAATACTAACCGGAAACACATGTCGATTTAAATATCCCATATTTCATTAATTTTAACATTTGTTGTCTGTCTATTCATTATCATGTTTTTATATCTACTAATAAAAAATGCTTCCTTAACTTTTCACTTTTCATTATCTCTTTTTTGATCTAAAATTGTTATCTTTTTCATAATCAAAATCAAATTTAAAATTACAATTCTTATCATGATCATAAAAAAAACAGATTCAGTATATAACTTCAATTCATTATTTTCATCACTATATATCTGCACATTTTTCAAAACTCTTTTATACAACAATTTATGCTCTTTAATTCTCTTGTCCAAATTACACCTAAATTCCCCACATATAATAAGTTACACTCACAAAAAAATCTGTAAATTACATTACTCAAATTATTTCTTTCTAACTTATCTTTTGAATTATTAATTATTCTATTTAAATTACCTGATCCATAAAATGAAACATTATATATTCCATTCTAAACTTTTTTCATAAATTTCACTTGATTATTATTATAAAAAGGTAAAGAAATCCATTTCTTACTTTCAATTTTTTCATCATCCATATTTCTCTTAATTTCCTTATTAAATTGACAATTTACCTGATAAGTTTTTTGTATATTATAACCCACACTTAATAATTCATTTACATAATTTTCAATATTTTTCTTCTTATCAAACAAATATTTACACAAAATATTATTTCTATGCAAAAAAGATCTAAAACCAATCATTTTATAATTATATACCACTTTAGACAAATATGTAATATACCCCCTCGTTTCAATAAGTTTACCAAACAATTTATAGTTAATCATATTATTTTTCTTTGAAATCATCATATCTAAATATTTAATACTATTATTATATTCTTCCTTCATAGTCCATTTAAAACTTTTTAATTCGTTATATTCATCAAAAATTTGATTAATCATTTCTGAAGAAGCACATACAGAAATATCATCTACATATCTTGTATATATCTTAATATTTACCACAAATATAAAATAGTTTATATTTTTTTCTTCATAATAAGACAAAAAAAAACTACATAATTTGTGCAATCATTGGTAATCCCATTGAACATCCTTTACTCATTTCATAAAATTTATCATTAAATGATGCAACAGAATTTTGTTCAATATAATTTAAAACCTTCATAACAAAACATATTAATTGATTATCAACTTTCTTCTCCAATAAAGCTTGATGAATTATTTTACTTGAATCCTCTCTATCAATAGACCCATACATCTCAGATACATCCAACAATACTAAATTATCATCATAGTCCAAATTCCAATTTCTAATTTTATAAACAAAATCAAATGACTATACCACAGAATGTTTTTCAAACCCAAGTAAATCCTGTAATATTTTAGCTATATATTTACTAGTCTTATATATAAAAGACCCTCCAAAATCCAAAATTATTCTAAGTGGATAACCTTCTTTATGTAATTTTACATTAGCAAATAGACGTGGACAAATAGCACTTGAAGGATATAATGAATAGTACACATTATTACTTTTTCCTTTATTCTTTGCTTTTAATAAAATGTTATTAATACATTTCATCATTTCTGAATCAACATTATATTTATTGATCAATTCAAATCGTAACTTATCCATTTGTCATATAACTCCTCGAACATATTTATTACTTGACATTAAACACATCCATAAAAGAATAGAATTAAGGAGCATAAATTGTTGTATGAAAGAGTTTTGAAAAATGTCCAGATACATAGTGATGAAAATAATTAAGTGAAGTTATATACTGAATCTGTTTTTACAATCATGAAAAGAAATTTTAATTTTACATTTCATTTTGATATCAAAAGATAGGAATTTTAGGTCAAGAAGGAGTTAGTGAAAGAGAAAAATTAAGGAAGCAATTTTTATTAGTAGATATAAAAACATGATAATAAATAGAAAGTCAGTTAATGTTAAAATTAATGATTTAGGGATGTTTAAATCGACATGTGTTTCCGATTAGTAGTAGATGATTCCATTTTGAAATTTGAATTGAGTTGATGAACCCGAAAAATGTCTTATATATATATATATATATATATATATATATATATATATTGTACCTAATTGAAGTTTCACTTAGTTCCAAAAGGAGCCAAATGTTATCTTAGTTTAACCTTTTGGTTTGAAATTGTCTGATTTTTTTAAAAAAAATAATAATGATAAAAATGAAAATTAAATTAATTAATGACTAAAATAGGATAATCTAAATATTTTAATATTGTCAGTTGGTTTGATAAGGGATGTTAAGTAATAATTTTTACATAAGCAAATGTTAAAAAAATAATTGTGAATTGATAAATAGTATTAAATGTATTCTAAAATAACTATCGTATAATCTATTCTAATGTTTAAAGAATAATAATAAGATATTGTTATTAAGTTGGAATAAGTAAGTAATAATTTTAAAAAAAAATGATATATAAGTTTTTATTAAAAAATAAGAATATTTGTTATTAGTTTTGTAGTTTAACATTCAGTTATAAAAAATATTTAGATTAAATATTCATTAACTTTCTATTGCTGTAGTTTTAAAAATAACATTTAAACAATTAGCTTGCATTCATATGTGAGAATATGTCTATGCATTGCATACAAAGATAATATAAATATAAAAATAAAAATAAAATAATTTCCAATATTGTTTAAAATAGGTAAATAAAACAAATGTGTGGATAAAAATATTTCAATGAAATATTTATGGGTTTAATAAAGAGTATAACTTTAAATTTTATATTTATTACTATGGGTTGGATAAAATATTTAAAAAAATTATTGCACAATATTTGTTAATAATAAAATTTTGACTTTGCAGCTAAAGGTCACATGGTATGGGAGGATTATATTGATTATGTCAGTAGATTGATTTCACAGCTGGTTTGTCAGAATATTAAAATTTAATAAAAAAATAGTTTTATTGGTTTTTAAAGGAAGTGTAGATGGATGAAAAATTGTGAGATAAAATGGAAAATCTAGGGATTATTCAGTTGCTGATCTATTTTAATTTTACCTGTGGCTGAATCTTAAAAGTTCTTTAACAAAAAGTAAATTTTTAAAACTTTGTATTTTCTAAAAAATAAAAGTATGTTTTTAAAACCATTATTTTAAATCATCTTATAATGAAGAAGAGCTAAAAAAGAAAGGTAATCTGTTTTTTGACAGTTTTTCATTACAATTGAGACATTAAAATTTATGGTAAAATGTTTGAAGAAAAAAATACAGTGTCTCATATTTCATTTACTTTTGATCTATTCATTTTTCTTTATTTAGAAGTAAAACTTAAATTATTAAGTATTGTTATGGCAAAAGACTTTATGGCATGAAACTATAGTATATCTCCAACAAATTAAAAATACATGTGAAGAAGAAATTAAAAAAAAAGACATTTAAACATTTTAAAATATTAAAATGGAAATGCGTTAGCGTCTTTATAAATTAGAAGTGACATTAAATTTAATAGTTTATTACTTAATAGATGATATATACATTTAAATATGCTCTTAACAGAATAATGTTTCTGTGGACAATATGTATTTTAAAATACTAATTCTCATTTATGCTAGTAGAATGAAAAGTATTTGTTTGGAAGTAAAGCTTTAAGAGAATTTAAAATATTATTAATGAACTTCTCTCTATCAAATGCATGTTTTGTTATAATTGCCAGTACTTATAAGTAACTTTATGACCGTTGATCTTAGCACATAAACCAAGGAGTGTCCTTAATTATAAACAAAGTCTACTCTTATGTTTTAAAAATAAATAAAAGGAAATTTGTTAAAAAAAAAAAAATACATTTTTAAATATTAAGAAATGTTTTTAAAAAAAGAGCTCTATTTTAAAAAAATGCATTTATCTAAAGAAGAACAATGAAAGTTAACTAAAAATATATATTATAATTATTTCGTGTTTGAACCTAGCTGAAGAATTTATTTTTTTCAATGTCGGCTTATTTTACTTATACTTATGCTTATTATACTTATGCTACTCAGTTGAATAATTTATTTTCCAGTGCCAACTTATGTTTATGCTTACGATGTTTTATTATTTTAATATTTAAAATTATCTTTAAAGATAAAAGAAAGTGGAAGTGTTTATATAAATAACTACTGAACATTTTTGTTTGGAAATGATTGCCATGTATATAAATGTATTAGTTGAAGCTTCGAATTCAAATAGATATCTTAACCTGGATAAATTGTCTACACATTATGAAATGGAAAAATCATCACGGAGCCGAAATATGAACTTAAGTTAATGTATTTTTTTTTTATTGTTTGTTTTATTGGTTAAAAAAGAATGAAACCATAAAAATATTTATGCTATTAAATTTTTATGTAACACTTTTTGCATAAATATACAGGTAAACTAGGGTTATAATTTTAAAACGAAATAGGTTTATCTAATGAGCAAATTCTTTTTGCCATTCTTAAGTAGATTTAGTTTATTTATCACGCATTACACTAGCTAGTTTCTATTTAATAATTTTATTATAGAGATTTAAATATCACAGTCTTATTTTCATATAAATGGGATGTTTTACTCAATTTTTATTTTAAATTTACTAAAGAAGTTTTTCAGAGAATATCCATTCATTTGTTTTATGAATGTTATATTAATAATAATTACAAATATTTTATATTCACTGAGAAGTAAATATTCTGGCATTTAATTTACAATTTCAAAAGTCCACTAGTTACTATATTTTTAGCATTTAATATTTTGTTATGTGTGCATTGTGCCTTGCCTCGAATTTTATATGCATTTGAGTTTAAAGTATTTTCTACAGTAGTCAGTTGACACATAGTTTGCTTTGTTGGTTCGAATATTGGATATACGTTTGTATTTTATAAGTTTCTTGGAAATAACTTAGTTAGTTTAAGTGAAGTATATATCTTGCTATTAGTTAGAATTTGTTAGCCTCATAGAGTTAGGCTTAGTTTATAATTTTTAAATATGCCTTATGGAGTCGAGAGAATCCTCCATCCTTATTGTATTGTATTTCCATGATTTGATAGTGCTTGTCCCCCAAAAAGAGGGTATTGTATTGTATTTTTCAGTGATGATGATCACATTTATAAGCATTGGAAATTCCATGAGAGGATTGTGCTTTTCTGGTGGGTGTTCCTCTTCCCAGATGTACTGTAGATGAATTCCAGACATCTTCGTTTCTGCCTCAAAGTTAATATTTTTGGAAGCCACCACATTCTTTTCCAGATCTGAGGAGCCTAGTATCTTTATATTTTTTGCCTATCATTTATGATGACTTAATGCTAATTCCACCATGGTAGGTGATGTTGCATTTGTAGGTGATATGCTTGTTTGAGGAAATGTATTTCTTCAGGTAGTTGTAGCTAATTTAAGGCTCATAGGTATATTAATGTTTGAATTGTGTTGCTATGATAGTTTTATCATGCACAAGCTAACCAACAATAAGTTATATTTATTTTAAAGTATGTTAAATATGCATATGGTATAAGTGGCAATTCACACATAATAATTTAATATTTTCAACCAGAATTTCGCCGCTGGATTTGTAAGTCTGTTACATCATTATCTTTAAAACATCGAGGGAATAATTTTATGTGGACTAAAGTTATTTTAAAAAAAGTATAACTGATCTCTGATGAATGATTGTCCCATACACTTAATTTAGTTTAATTTTAGCATTAGCCTAATCTAATTTAAAGATATATCTAGCTGTGATATTAGTTATATCCGTGAAACTAGTGACGATATTTTTAAAAAGTATTGCTGAATATGCTTACTCCAACTTAGCGTTTGTTAAGTTGAGAAGTATAAAATTAAGCTTAGGGTTTTCAATATAAACATAGTTCTGTGTGTTATTCTGATTAGTAGATGACACAATAATGTTATTAATTAGTCCAAATAATTATATAAAATCTTAGTGCGGTATTGGCACTGTTTGTATTCCACTATATTTATAAACATTTCTTCTCATTATTAATAAATCAAATTATTATTATTTCAAAAGTTTTGTTTGTTTGTTTTACTTTTATATGAAAATATATTATTGTCTTGGGTTCCAAGTTCACAGATCTTAAAATTTTAAAGTTAATGAATCTTCAATTCAGAAATTTACAAGTTTATTCTAAGTTAATTATATATAGTTGATATTGTCTTGAAAATTAAAAAGCTATGTTAAAGTAAATGATTCTCATATTGAATCACAAAAACAGATAATTGCATTATAGCAGATACATAAATAAATACTTAGTTAAAAGTTTATTTTTTTTAAATTATCAGTATATCTTTCAGACTAAAGATTACGCAATATCAGATTAATAATATTAGTACTTCAGAAGAATATTTTAATTAATATTATTTTAAAAGCTGCACTTTGTCTTATATTTACTGTACATCATCGATCATCATCTTAAATCTGATATATTTCAAGAATTCTAATCCATTTATATTTGAGGTCTTTAGTGGTTGTCTAAGAGTATGGAAAGGCATTAAAAGTACCCTAGCTCTTTTCTTTGCTCAAGTAATATCTTAGATAATAGGCCATTATTAGTTTAGATTTAAATTGATTCACTAAATTTTGTGAATCAATATTCGTTTTGTTTATTATTATAAGATTGAACATATTATAATTATTTTATGGTCACCTAAGATGTCACTTATTTATTTATTAATCACAGTAATTCTTTATTAGGCAACTTAACTTAAACATTAATTTTGAACAAGAGTTTTAGTTTTAAAATCCCTGAGGTTATTTACTCTTGTTGTTTTAGTAAATATAATTCTTTAAGATAATCTTGTAAATCAAAGCATCATTAGTCTTATTCAGAGAGTGTATAATCTATTGGTATGATAATATGGTAAGCATTGATTAGTGATTTTAGATAATCTTTTGTATGGCTTATTAAAATATTAATATGCTGTAGTAGTTATAGTTCATCAGTATTGGATTTGACCTTTATTTGATTATACATCTCTAAATCATAATATCTTTTCTTTAAATTTATTGTAACCCCACTAAGCCTAGTCGTTTAGAGACTCTCATTTATATTTCATTTCTTCTCATTTCAATTCTATTCCATTTCTTTTCATGTCATTTCTCAAACCTTTCTATCATCTTAGCCATTTAAAACATTCAATAAGAATATTTTTCCATCATCTCATTTCATTTCTCTCTCCTTTATTTTATCTTCTTTTTACATCTCTCTATTTCATATCTTTCCCATAATCTCATTTCTTCTCTCTCTCCATTATATATATCATTTCTATTACTTTTCCCCATTTCTTTTCCCTTTCAATTCTTTTTTTCCATCATTTATCTTTACCATTATCATTATCTTCATTAGCATTATCTCTCTCTATATCTCTCTTGTCATCTTCTCCATCTCTTATTTCTTTATTAGCATTATCTCTTTCTCTTCTTCTTTTTCTTCCCTCTCTCTCATTTCTTTATTAGCATTATCTCTTTCTTTCTCTTTCTCTTTCTCATACCCCCTCTAATTCTAGTAGGTTACAATTGGCCTCTCTCATTTCATTTTCATCATTTATCTTTATCATTATCTCTCCTTATCTCTTTTCTCTTTCTCATGCACCCCTCTTATTCTAGTAGGTTACAATTAGCATTTTCTCTTATTCTATCTCTCTTTCTTTTTCTCTCTTTATTTTCCACACCCCTCTCTTATTTCATTATTAGCATTCTTTCTTTTCTTTTCTCTCTTCCTATATCTCTATTTTATTAGGTTACAATTGGCCTCTCTCATTTCATTTTCATCATTTATCTTTATCATTATCTCTCCTTTATTCCACTTTCTTCTTATCTCTCCCTCTCTCTCTATTTTATTAGGTTACAATATATATATATATATATATATATATATATATATATATATATATATATATATATATTAGAAAATACAGTACTTAAAAGATTATAAAAATATATCTATAACCGTCACTTAGAAGCACTTTCAACTATATTGTAGTTTTTATCAACTAATACTTTTAAAATGTCAGCTTTATTATAATTCCATGATGTCATCTTGCCCATAATTTTGTGATCTTAACATATGCTACTTGCCTATTAATTAAATTTTGCTTGTATTTATATATTAACATCTCTTCTTTAATTTTTCTTTTATTATTTCTTTCAGTTTCCAATATTTTTAAGTTACTATAATTAAAATCAAAACCATATATACATGATTTATTATGGTCATAAAAAACAGAAGCTGATAAATTATCATTTTTTTTATAATTTAGTTTTGTATTTTGAACCCTTTTTAATAATAACAAGTGCTCTTTGTTCTTTTTTCCAATGCACACCTCGATTCACCTATATATCCACAAATAAAAAATGTATCATTTACAAATAGACAAGTAGGTGTGGCAGTGGATATATAGGTTTAGCCCCCAAAACAATATATATATATATATATATATATATATATATATATATATATATTGTAACAGATGGGATTCGAATACAAGAGATAATGCAATATACAGTGTTAATTGCAAGTGTTGATATGGAGTGACTGTATATATGTGAAAAGATATATATAAATAGTCATTCGAACACTGTTACCAAAAGTGTGAAAGTAATATGTAATCTGTTAAAGGCTGGACTGTAGGTCTGTATATATAGTTGTATGTGTGTTATTATAAGGGTGTATAAGTATTAATGGTTATATGTGAGATTGACGAGAGGTAATTATATACGGAGTTGTATAAATTTGTTATTTGTTATACATATATATTTTGTTGTCATTAATGTTTAAATTCTACATTTTTAATAATATGGATGGTGACACGTGTTTCTTGGTTAATTTGTTGAACATATAGAGCTACAGAAATAGAATAAAGTGGTTGCTGCAGTTTCACTTAATGATTCTGTCTGTCAGAAGTCTTAGAACTGGTTGAGTTGGTATTTTGAAACAATAGAAGATCCGGGTATGGTGTATGAATCGATAAGAGAAAATGCAAAGTTAAAAGGTGTAAAAGAAAAGAATTTTTTTATTGAGGACAAAGAAAAGAAAAAAAAGAGTAGTCTGTTTTGGGAAGGAAAGAAAAAAAAAGAGCGCGTATTTTAGAGATCATTAACGTGTAATTGATTAAGAAGTTTTAGTAATATTCCCATCAAAATGTTGGGGTAATTATAATAGTGTAAGTTTTGTCGGACTGGCCCAGTGGATCATTATTGTAGGACTCACCTGAATCGGATTTATGAAGATTCGCTCTCTTAAAATTATCAAGATTAATGGCGATGAAGCACGTGCAGTTAGGACCTCTTAAGCAAGCGAGATCATCTACTTTAACTCTAGAGACCATTTGACAAATCACATTGCAGACTGTTTACCATCTTTAGGATCAACAAATACCGATAAGGTCAGTATTTCATTAGGATTATAAATGTGCAGACTGTTAGATATGAACACGTGGACATTCGATCGTAATTAAGGTAACTTGACCTTTTCTCTATATGTGTATGTTCAATAGATGCATAGTAATAAAGGGACCTGTGTTACTTCTATATTAAATACTGTAATGAATCTTTGCTTAAATAAAATTAAAAAAAAGATTAAACAAACAACTCTGATGTGTAATTACACTCTTTTCTTGATATATATATATATATATATATATATATGAATCACATATGTGTGTATCGGAATAAATGGGTTATGCACATGAATATTAAGATATGTATATGTGTGTATAGAACTTAGAATTTAATGGTAACTAGTGTAGTAGCATATAGCTTAATTTTGTTATAACTTCTGGGCTAGAGTAATGTATTTATAAACAAGCAAATTATAGTGTAGTATACATAGATATATGTGATGAAGTCGTGAATCTTCTTTGCTTTGTTCTCTCATTAGACCATGTTCCCCAGACCTTGAGATAGAGCTAGTCCGGATGCACTACCCTAGATATATATACAGAACCCCTATTTATGTTTTCGGTAAGTATAATTCTTACCAAAGTGTAAGATTGGCGCTTGAGATGGGATTTAACTCATGCTCATAAATATGCTTACTTGGAGCTGTGGGTAAAGAACTTAGACATGTGTGAATTATAGTACAATAATATGGGTAGATGCTTACAATATATGTGATCAATAGATGAAGCTTTACCAAAACCTCTGAACAAGCGTATTTTGTTTACATAAACATCAAAAGAGTCAGAATTAACTATCTCTTTTGTTGGATCCACCTTCATATCAGCTGATTTCGATCTAATTTGCTATTATCAGTGAAGGATAGGGCTAGAAACTATATCTAACCACTGACTCCAAGCGTTTATGCAACAAGTTTTTATCAGTTTGCAAGCATGAATTTTTCAGACACGTAATGTCTTCAAACCCAGCCTAACAAGCCAGATAGCCAACAAAAGAGATAGTTAATTTTGACTCTTTTGACGTTTATGTAAACAAAATACGCTTGTGATGTGATGTGATGTGATGTATTATGGCTTCTCCTTAAACGAAGTCAAGAATATCTCAGCAATTAAGCCCAGATAAACCTGTTAGCCACTTTCTTTTACATTCCCCACTCTAAATTTACCCATAATCTGCTCTATCCCATTTCCACAACATAATTTTTGTCAACTCTATAACCTTTATATCTAAATCCCCCTTATCTTTTCCCAAACCTAGCATAAAAACCAATAATTCACTTTCTGTATAATCACTCTTTTCATATTTATTTTTCCACAACTTCATTATATGTACCCTTTCTGTTTTCAAACATTTACATTCAATTAACAAATGCCTAATATTTTCAATTCCTTCCTTACATAATTTACAAAATAAATCACCCATATTTTTCCATTTACATGTATATTCTTTTGTAGCTAAAGATCCCGTTCGAGCTTTAAACAATAAACTACTTTCCTTACTATTATCATATATTAACTCACACCTAATATTCTGTTTATTTCTATATATATTTAAACTCTTTTTACTCTCCATACTATTTCTCCATCTCTCTAACTCCCTAGTCTTTATTAATAAATCTATTCTTTTATCCCATTCCTTACTACTATAACACTCAATAATCCTCTTAACAATCATCCCATCTTTTGTATAAATATACTGATATAAATTCTTTATCCAAATCTTTTGCATAGTGCATTACCTTTCTCACCCATCTTGTTACCTGCCCTTTACTCATAACCCAATTAAATACTATTTTAGCTATTCTTTTATTATCCATAAACTGCAATCTACCAAACATTTTCATTTTACTTTTTGCATCTCTCATATAAAAACTTGACCATCCCATTTCTCCTTGAATTGCCTCCCTTGCTGTCCATACTTCTGCATCCAATGCATGTCTTCCTACTTCCCTTTGAGTTTTTTCTAAATAATCTAATATCTTTTTACTAACATATAATGCATCATTACCATATGTTAACCCTGCTACTGCAACTCCTTTCCATATAATTCTAGCTACATCATATTTATTATATGAAAATACTGTTAATTTCTTTATCAATCCCTTTCTTTTCTTTGCTTCATTTATCAATTTTTTCTCCCATTCATCCAAATAATTTTTCTGATTACTTAAAATAATTCCCAAATAACTATATCTATTCACCACACTTAACTTAATATCTCCCAATAAAAATTCTACATCTTCTCTTTCCTCAGTATTAACCATCATTATATTTGATTTTTCTTCACTAAATTTAATCCCCATCTCTTTACCCACCCTTGCACATGTCCTCAACGTAACTTCCATATCTTCTCTTTTTTCTGCACACAAAAATATATCATCTGCAAAAAAAAGACCTGACAAAATATATACTCCCTTACTACCTATTAACGGTATCTCTATCCCTCTTCCTAATCTTTCTATTGCTCTTTCCATTTCACTCAAATACAACACAAACAAAATAGGTGACATAGGCATCCTTGCCTTAGTCCCACACCATTTTTAACTTTAATTGATTCTATATTCTCTAATTGATATATATAATAATTATTTTCATATAATTTCTTAATAATATCTATTAAAGCTTCATCCATTCCCAAATTTGCTAAACTTATCCATAATCTATTTCTATTTACTCTATCATATGCCTTCTCTATATCTATAAAACTCATATATAACTGTTTATCTGCATTCCTACTCATATCCATAAGTTGTGTAACTACAAATAAACTATCTCCTATACGCCTATCTAATCTAAAACCTCCTTGCATTTCACCCACTACATTATTCCCTTCCATCCATTTTACAACTTTAACACCATATACGAGAAAATTATATAAAATGATTTATATGTTATAATTATTAATTTCTATGATCCTTATTTTTTAAATAATAATATTTATATAAATGGGAAAAATTTGTGCAAGTTACATGATTTATAACTTGTTTTTCATAAATATACCTTTAAAGGTTTTTGCAATGATATATATTGCAGAGGCTTTGTCTATGTGGTGAAACTGAACTGATATCAGACCCATGTAGCTATCTAGCTTGTTAGGCTGGGTTTGAAGATATTATGTGTCTGAAAAATTCATGCTTGCAAACTGATAGGAACTTATTTCATAAACACTTGGAGTCAGTGTTTAGATCTAGTTTCTAGCCCTATCCTTCACCGATGATAGCAAATTAGCTTGAAATCAGCTGATCTGAAGGTGGAGCCAATGAAAGAGAGTTAATTCTGACTCTTTTGAGGTTTATGTAAACAAAATATGCTTGTTTGGAGGTTTTGGTAAAGCTCCATCTATTGATCATAAATGCAAGCGATGGCAAGTTAAGTGATTTATAACTTGTTTTTGTTTTTCATATATATATATATATATATATATATATATATTCAGCTGCCAATGAAAATCCTCATTTTAAGATTTCACAGCTTATATCAGTAATCTTAGTCATTTTATTGCAATAAATATGTAAATAATAAAAATCTTAAATATTCAAATTTATTTTAATGTCAACATACATTGTCATAGCATTTATAATGTTTGGAATGTTGTTTGTTTATATATATATATATATATATATATATATATATATATATATATATATACTTTTTGTTTATATATACTTTTTGTTTTGACTTCAAACATACCATTGCAGCCAAACAGAACATTAGCCAAGATGAAGAGCATACAACCTGATGTCTGTACTTGGGTAAAACCACATATATTACTTCAAATATAATTCACTACTATGTCATATTTATTGATGTAAAAAACAGTACATATGTATTTTCATTTTATTTTATTTAAAATCTGTATTTAAGATTTAATAAATTGTATTACTTCATAAATAATAGAAAATAATTATTAATTTGTTGTATACTTGTTTACCCATATTATCTATAAATATTACATTCTATAAAAATATTGCAACCTTCTAATAAAAGTAAACAGTAAAAGAAAATGTGATAAATTTTCCAATACAAGATGATTTGTATCTAATCTCATATAAGTTTACAGTATCTAGAAAATAATTACAGTAAAATAAAGATGCATGCAATCATTATATTTTTATTAAAACATAAACATTTAACAATTTAACACTAAAAACAGTAGCTAAATAAATGCATTCATGTATTTTCCAAGGTGATGTAAGCAATTAAAATGGCTGTCAAAGTTTGACAACTTATAATCGTGCAGAAATATACTTTTCCTTTATTAGACCAACTCCTGTTTTCCCCCTTATTACTATTCACACTTACCTTCTTTATTTAACAGTAAAATCTTCAACAATATTAACAGTACTTAGAAATTATTGACCTAATGCGGAATAAGCTCATGCTATCAGAAATATAATACTAGTATGTAATTTTGCATTGTATTCTGAAAAAAATAACTATTAGTATTTTGTACAAAATATGTCATTATTCAAAAAATGTTCACCAATGATAAAATATATATCAAATTTAGATTCACATTAGATTTATTTTCAAAATTGATATAAATCATCGGAAAATATGATTGTCATAAGATTTAAGCTTAAAATCATAAAGAAAGAAAGCAAATAGCAAAAGTATAAAACTTCTAAATCTTTTTGGTGATAAGAATAATGCAGGGTTCATACCAACATACACACAATGCGCTGAAATATAATGTTATAGATCTCGGAAAATTCTATTTCAAAATCAATTTCTATGGAAATTTGAAACAAATAAAATTATAAAATAAACAAATAATATATAGCAGGATATTCAAAAGTTCTATAAATATTTATTGCATTAAAAATAAGGAATGTAGGACGTTTAACAAGACATAAAAATTAATCCACGAGTAGGTATGAAAAATTATGTAGAAATATAAATAATAATCAAAATCATGTGTAAATAAAATTTTGAAATGACTTTTTTTTATCGGATGGTAACTAACTTGGCTGATTAATAAAACCAAAGATCTTTTTTTTACTCAGTGATGAAAATTTATTCATCAAAAAAGGTACAAATACAGTTTCAAATAAAAGGTTTACAAAGAATGATAAAAATGAAATTCAGCAGCAACATGGTGAAAAAGAAAAGATACATATGAAAAAGAAAAGGGATGTGAAAAGGTTGTGTATTAACGGTGCTTGTCTTATAGTTAAAGATGCCGTTGGATGGCGCCGTTTTCACGCTAAAACTATAAAATATGAACATTCACAGCCGTTGATTTTAATAATTTTTCTGTGCTTTTTTGAAAATAAAAACAAAACAAAATCGTCTTTTTTAAATATTATTTTTTATTAACGTATACAATTTAAATGATAATAATAAATGTAAAATAAAATCAACAAATTACAATTTGATTCGTGTTTTTTATATGTATACTTTTTAAATTGTGTTATGGCTTTTTTTTATCAATTTTCTATCGGATATTTTATTTTTTTGTTGTTGTTTAACTAAAAAATAATAATCGTTTGTTATGGTTAGATTTAGGGTTAGTTTTATGGTTAGTTTAGAGTTATGTTTAGGGTTAGTTTTAGGGTTAGTTTAGGGTTAGTTTTAGGGTGAGTTTTAGGGTTAGTTTAGGTTAGGTTTAGGGTTAGTTTTAGGGTTAGGGTTAGTTTTAGGGTTAGTGTTCTGTTTGTAATGCTAAAATAAAAAAAATTCAAAATCGTAAGCGTACTTGGACAGAAGAAAGAAACTCAAACTGTTTTAAACAACAACAAACACATACAAATGTCTTCTTTACTTATTAAACATGTTTATAATATTTGCTTTTTATTAAATTTACAAAAAAACCTGTATATTTGGACTTTTCTTACTGGATATTTTTTTCGTACCGCTCTTTTTTACTTCAAAAATATACAGACGGTAAATCTTCTTTGTCTCGTTAACAGTACGTCACTTGACATGTTAACTAATTGCAACTCAATAAAAACATAGATATTTAACATTTACCCAAATAAAAGTTCAATACAGTATGTTGTAAAAAGTCTTATAATTATTGTTTTAAAAAATCTGAACATTTCAATAGTTTAAAATAAAAAAAAAATCCAATGAAAACAACATTTCAATACAATTGCATTCTATAGCATAACAAAAAAGTTGTATTATAGAAAACGCAGGTTCGAACGTGTCGGCCGCGAAAACAGCACTTTCATGTGTTTTAGCACGAAAAACGGCGTCTTTAGCTATAAGATGAGTACCTGTATTAACTATTAAAGACAAATAAATGTTACAAATAGAAATTATTTGTAAAGTCTAGAGTTTAAATATGAATAGTGTTTTAGGAGTACAATATTGGGAAATCCAATTTGCAGTAGATAAGTCGAGAAATGGGAAAACACTTGTAGATAACATAAAATACAGACTAAATCAATCTACTGTTCACTACTTCCAAATGGCCTCAAATATGTTCACAAGTTAGAAATCCCGAATACTTTGGAAAAATTAAGGAGAACAAGGAAAAAAATCCAAGTTTCAAAATGACTCTGCTGAAAACCATTCTAATCCATCATGAAAATCATATGAACAGCAAAACGCCAGCCCTATCAATAACAACATTGGAAGTAATAAAATTAAATAAGGTGAATCACTTGCAATTAGAATAATGAGATAAAACTGCAACTTATTTTGAAATAATATATGGATAAAATCATTTATGATGATAACGTTAAAGAATCGCCATAAATAACGTTATTTTTTCTATCTTGTGAATGAGAAAAACTAACGTTGGTAACGATCACTACAGCACCCTCATCCCAGCCCCCTCCCTCAAAAGAACTAGGATTTAGGCCCCTGGGCGTCCTCCAACAATCGGATTCTTTCATTCATTCAACAAAATTAAGTGAAATGAAAATTTTCATTAAAATGTAAAATATTTGTAGAAATCTTTTGTAATTTCAATGACTTTTTTGGAATTTATGTATTTATCCATTTCAATGTTTCTTGTTCTATTGAAATTTACTGCACATCTCTCAACATCAACTGTAATTAAAAACACACATAGCAAAGAATTGGAATAAAGGATTCTAATATAAAAGATATTTATGTTATATTAAAAAAAAAACAATAATTACAATGGATTTGAAAACCTTAAATTATTTCAACTGAATGCAAGAACAAAAATAAAATAAAATATAGAAAATGTAGTTATGAATAGGTGATAAAGTAGTATTCATTATGCACATACTGACATATACCATTTTCTAATAACAAACAAGAACTTATCTTTATTACAGTATTATGAAGATCTGCTTTAAATACTTATAATATATAGAGTATATGAGCAGAGATTTTTACACCACCTACAACTCACCACTCTATCTCATATCACTGATACATTTGAACACACATATGGCAAAGACATAAATAATCACCAATATAAGTATTTCATGCTAAACCAGCAATCATCTGTTGGTCCAGATTACCATCTCTACACATATATGCAATAAGTGCTCATATATATATATATATATATATTAAGATAGCAAATCGTCATACTTTAATGGATAGGTTTCAATCCACTCCACCCTTCAACTCTTCAACCATCCCTCCAATTGAAAATCTGATGACGAAAGCTCAAAGGCCACCCTGAGGCTGAGATTCTTATTACACGCATGATGACATAAAGTCAATCTGACCCCTCATGTACAAGACATAATCCACTTAATACATATACAAGGGAGGGACAGACAACTCTACTATGTAATAACTGAAATATAGGCTTATTATATACCTGTATCAATATACGTAATATATAGTGTATATGGGCACAGATTTTTACACCACCCACAAATATTTATTTGGATTTTGAATAGAAAATATGATATATTTATAATATGAGCAATAGCTAGAGGTTATAAGCTATATATTTCATAGAAATATATTACATATAAATTATACATTGCGTTAATGGAAATTTCATCAGAATTTTGCCATAAATTTAAAAGTCTCTACAATATTAAGAGTAGAAGAACGAATTGACTATTCAAAAGATGTATACAACACATTATATATATATATATATATATATATATATATATATATATATATATATATATATATATATATATATATATGAACATTACAGGTAGATCCTCACTGCCAATCGAATAAATATTTCATTTATTAATTTTTAGACATTAATATTCATTATAAGGAAAACAAATGTAAAGCCCAAAGTAATTATTAAAATGTAACAACCTAATGCTGCTATAATATACTTCAAAAAGTCCAATAAGATAAAGAAATTAATCTGAATCAAACAACAAAATTCCAAGAAATGCACTTTTCTAGATACTAAACAACATCTACAAATAATTAATAACAAAATTAAAAAAAAAGACAATGATGTCATTTTAACTATTGTGCCAGTGAATATATAAAATACTTTTTGAATGTCTTACATTAAAGTTTTGAACAAAGGCAAAACTCTCCATACAGTAGTGCCACCCTGTGCCAAACAGAGTAATTGATGGATGCCAGAAGGTTTGTGCATAAAATCCCTATCTAGTGCCTACTCATCCAATATCCCCAGACTAGTTTTTGGCTTGTGGCCATCATCAGTGAGGAGCCTTGAATCTGATAGCACTGCACCTAGATCTTAGGATCTAATGCAACCCTCCAGCAGCCACCTTTTAACTCTACTTTACTACAAAACTATGAGAATGAAATTGAAGACATTGTTAATATCTTTAATCTAAGCTCAATATCTTATATAGTCATATGGGTCTGAAATCAATTCAGCACCCATACATTTTGGTGTCTTTGGCTCTTAAACAACCATAGCCATTACTATTCTATTAGGAAGGATTGGTGTTAAACCACTAAACATCACATGATCACCATCTCTATACTAGCACATAATTGTTGTAAACAAAGGCAAAACTCTCCATACAATAGTATAAATATATATATATATATATATATATTGAATAATATATTGTGTTTTGCAAAATATATTTATGGTAATTTAATTATAAGTTTTGTATTCCAAAAAAAGTAAGGAAAATATATTAGAGAAATATATTTTAGATCGCTAACTGATAAGGATTTAATTAGTGATTAAATTTACTTATGCAATTAGAAAATTGAGTTTGATAAATGCCAATAAATATTTGCTAATTACAAATATTTCTTGATACAATAGGAAAATTAAGACTGATAGTAGTCAAGAACGAATCCCAGATTGCCGGAGGCCAAAATGCGGATATAAATAGTTAGAACAACAATGTATGTTATTTCTATTTCCAATGAATTTACCAAGTGGCAGTAGCTAAAATATGAATACTGGCAATTGCATATAAAAGATATTTTGCAATGAACATTTTCTTCAAGAGGTTTCGATGAAGAAAATGTTATGGATGTGGTAGACCAACGTCTCTTTTGAAAATCGAAACTGTTATCAAACGTACAAGACATTTTCTATTCAATTTTATGAAAACTTTTCCTGGTTAACAGGTTGCAATAAAACTAATAACTTTTATTGTCGGCATTGCAAAGAGGAAACTGTTTGGAATACTACTGAGTTTTGAGATATAAATGATTTAGGAAAGACCTGGAAAAAGTCTAATTCACAGTTAACTGTTATGATTTCAATTAAAATGTTTGGTCACCTCGTATTCAAAATTTAATTGATTTTACTCGTTCAGTGTCTATTAAAAATTTTAATGAAAAAGTAAGGAAATATCAAGATATATTTAAATACTTAATTGATGTAACTTGTTTTTTGGCATGTCAGTAATTACTCTTCAGAGATGACGAATCTCAAGATTCTCTAAGTAGAGGTAATTATTTGAAAACCTTTAATTTATTAGCAGCCTATAACCCACTTTTGAAAAATCATCTGGATAATTCTACTGTTTCTTGAGGATTGTCCAGCGATATACAAAATGATATAATTTCATCCTCTGCTTTCGTGTTATTAAAAGAAATCAGTACTGGATATGAAAATTCCGATTATGTGGCATTATTGTTAGATGAATCAAGCAATGTCTCTAATAAATCATAATCATCAGTAGTGGTTCAATTCGTTAAAAAAGATGGACTTTTAGCAGAAATATTTCTTTCTTTCGCTGACATTTCTCTTTGTAGATTAGCTTAAGATTAAATAAGTTTTATCCTTCCATTTTTGAAAAAAAAAAAAAAAAAGTTTATAATAAATTATTTTCTCAAAGTTATGTCGCTGTGGCCGTCATGTCTTGAAATTCTAAAGATATACAAATAAATATTAAGAAGTAATTCCTTAGGCACATTGTATTCATGGTTTTGCTCATAAATTAAATCTTGTTCTTACTCAATCTATATCAAAAATAAAAGAATGTGTTGATTTTTAAAAGTTTGCAGAGAGTTTCATTAATTTCTTCAGTCATTCTTCCAAAAGATTAGCTGATTTTAATATAATTGTAACGGGAAAAAATCCTGCAGATGCTCCAGCACGCTGTGAATATGACGGTCAAGTTTTTTTTCCATATGTCAAATGCGTTGATAGGAGATGAACCTCGGCCAGTTGCTTGGAAGGCAGCTATGCTAACTACTAAACCACCATTAGAGTCAAACACATTTAATGACTTTTTTTGAACACATAATAGACAATGAAAGTGGCTAAGATAATGAAGTGATTTTACAATCTAAGAGTTTATTATATAATTTAAACGACAAAAAGTTTTTAGTTCTACTTTATTTTTTTAGTGATTTTTTCCATGCATACTGATATTTTATTTAACGTTCTTTGAACTAAAGCATCTGATGTGTAATTTTGTCTAATAGCAGTAAATAATTTTAAAAGTAATATAGAAATAACAATTACAAATTATGATATCTTCTGGAATAATATTTATGAAAAGAAAATTTTACAAAATTTTAAAATTAAACGAACCGATTCAAGTATATCAAATAAAGAATATGTTATGATTTTATTAAATGCCACTATTAAACAAATAATTACCGAATTATACAACAAATTAAGTTCTTTCCCAAATTTTGAATTCCTAAAGTTGTGAAACATATTAGAATATGCAGAATTTGCAAAACCATATCCCGGAGATTCTACTACCCAATTTACAAAGTTCCTATCCACGCTTTTTTGGTATATCAATATTAAAAACTGAACCCAAAATATGGTTCAAGGATGATAACTTCAAAAACAAAAAAATCACTCAAGAATTGATGCAGTTTTTGTTTGAAACAGAAATGAACAGCTGTTTCAGTGAGTGTTTTAAATTAAACAAACTAATGCTAACATTCATTGTTACAACAACATCAGTAGAAAGATCCTTTTTCTGTTTAAAAAGAATCAAAACTTATTTTAAGAAATAGATATTCACAATTAAGCCTATCAAATTTAGCCCTGATATCAACGAGAAGGAATTGCTTCAACATATTAAACATGAAAACGATTGCTAAGATAAAGTAATAGATCATATTGCTATGAAGAACTGGAGGATTGAATTAAAATATAAAAATTAATAATTTCAAATTTTGATTATAAGATAATATACTGGATTAATTAACCAATGAAATAGAAGAGATTTTCTTTGATATGACTATATTGCTTTACTTATATTAATTTGTTTTATATGAAATTTTAAACTATGCATGAAAAATATGTGATAATTGTTGTGCCAAATAAAATAAAAAAAACATTATTAAATTATACAGAGTACTTTTTGTAATATAAATCCAGCATATTTATACTGGTCTGAGAACAACGCATAATTTTAATAAACAAATTATAT
The DNA here is from genome assembly GCA_028023455.1 of Epiperipatus broadwayi. Lineage (NCBI taxonomy): Eukaryota > Metazoa > Onychophora > Udeonychophora > Euonychophora > Peripatidae > Epiperipatus > Epiperipatus broadwayi. Next base: position 6,404,239 of record JAQFVV010006233.1, read on the forward strand.
TCCACAAGTAAATTCAATAGGAATAACTTCAGTCCTTTGTTTTACTCTTTTAACAAGGTGTTTTTGGCTAAGTTTGATCATTTCTATCCTCCCCCAAGATTTATCAAGACATCTAGTTGCCTAAATCTTGTTTACAAGAAATTATAATTTTAAAAAAATATTATTGTCAAAACCAAAATTTGGACTTCTGTCTCCGATATATTAAAACAGATGTGTATGGGTGTTTCTCGTTTACAACTTAGTTTAAGTCAAACATAAATTTTATGAAATGATCTGAAAAACTTAACCCTATTTATGTATGATGGTAGTTCGTGCATTACACATTATACATGCGATTTTCAGTGTATAAATCAAACATTGATTTTTAATTTAAATAACTGATAAATTAAATCATGGCTTTGGAATAAATATCTGCAGAAATATAGCCATACCAATTATATTACAGACATTGTGTTCAGTTATTTGTGTGTGGCATCACATATACAACCATGTTAGCATCTTTAGATTATATTATTTAAGAGTTTAAACCTGAGGCAGATAAAGGTGTAGGGGTAAATAGGTGAAACGTATATAGTGAAGGAAATATAGCTTACGTTAAAATTGTTGCGGCAAGTAAAATGAAAAGATTATTAAAAAAATATGTAATGTGCTTCCGTTCCTATAAAAGTCACGCTTTGTCACTGATATATATATATATCAGTATAAATTGACAATTTTTTGTAAACTTCACGGATTATTAACAGTACAAAAAGTAAAATTGAGGGGAAATATAGTATTAAAATAATCTGCTATCAGATACATTTTCTACTTTCTTAAAAGTGTTAATTTATTTCTACCATATCATATTGAAATAAATTTCGTATTTAAATTCAACCGTTGAATTATTAAATTGTTAATAAATATTTTCGTTATTTTTCACATTTGTACAGTTTTGTTTATTGTTGTTTGCTCTGCCAATTGGTATTTTGTCAAAAATCTTTGTTTTCCATGATTTAATGGTGATATATATATATATATATAAAAATAATTAAAAAAATATTTTTAAAAATTTAAAAATTAAAAATTTTTTAAACATTTTAAATAAAGAAAAAGAAAAAAAAAAATAAAGAAATAAAATAAAATTTAAATTTGATTATATATTATTTAAAATTTATTTTAATTTATATTAAAAATATAATATATTTTTTTTTTGGGGTGTGTGTGTGTGAGTGAGTGAAGAGGTATCTGTGATAGGGACATGAACTTCATATGAGTAGTAAATTATACATTTTCTCAACTAAGTCCAGTGGCTTCATATGATCATGGATACTTGGTGCAAGATGTCTATTACCATATATGTATTGTAACAATCAGGTTTGTACATTCATCTAACAAAACCCAGAGCCCATGTAAAATATACTAGACCTGATCAAAATGGTATATAGTGATTTCAGGTCCAACCAAGTTGCAACCTATTTACAAGTGTTCCATTATTTAACACCCTATGAATGACATTTCTGACATTACACATAGGCCTTGTCTTAATTTGCCATCCGTTTCCAAACTGGAAAAAAATGAGACTCAAAATCCTACTACACATAAAATACAAAATGAGTTAATAAACTAATAGTGGGCTAAAGTTAACTAATAAAAGAGGTTAGATTAATATTCTAATTAAAACGCATATTAAACATATCTAACCAATAATTTAATTGGATTGGAATATAGTAAAAATGTTAATAAAGATGAGGTAAATTTAAATAATTTTATTAGGTTTAACGATAATCAACATGAATAGGTTACATCAATTAAAAATCAAAATACAATTAATTTAATGTGTTTAGACTTTATACAATGAAATGTGATTGATTGAAAGTAATACAGTGCATGATCTCATCTAAATTTATCAAAGAACTTCCATGTCAAGTGGATTACTTATACCTATGACAATTCAATATAACAAATAATATTTGTTTTTATGCCAGAGATCGCCAACTGATAATGCAACGATGCTATCCGGAGACATATATTAGCTATTACAACACGGATATTGTGGATGTTTACTTTAAACTAAGTAAGATTCAAGCACAATGGTAATGCTTGCGAATGATGCAAATAAAAATCCATCAAACGAGAGATATAAGTAACAAACATATATATCACACAAAGTGAGAACGGACTAAATTAGCATTACCCATGTTTTACTATAGCCATGTTACTAAGCTTTACTAAAAAGGTGATGGTGCAGATTTGCATGTTATTTCCGCATATAAGATGTGTGGTATTTTTAAATTGAGGAGCTTGTTATTGAATTAATTAATTTGAATATTAGAAGTTTGGAAGTCTTATATGCTAGCAAATGTTCTGGGCCCTTACACCAGTAATATGTTGTTGCTCTAACCTGAACAATACAGCCCCTGGGTGTAACTTTTGGCCTCCATTATGCACGTAGTTAGTACATTGGTCGGCCACTATTGTTGGCACAGACGGATCAATAAGAGAGTGATATATCTGGACATATATTGTAAATTCACATCCCCAACACACAAATGCAATATAACAAATATTTTAAAACAAATGAATTGTGCCTTCAAATAGTTAGTTAATATCTGCACTGCTAACAAAAGTTAATTCTTAAATTTAGAATCTAAACTTAATGCCATGATAAAAAGGAGCAAAATTCGCAAATTAAGAATCACATTTAACATATAATTCGTCTGCATTATTAATTAGTTTCTACGAATGCGGGGTATATTTTAAGAAGTTAAAATTCACGATGAACTACAAAATATACCTTAATAATATGTATCTATATACAGATTTCCATTATCAGGTAAAATTTCTTTTAAAATCGTAATTTACAATTATACTATTGGCAAACCAGAATAACTAAGTATGAACGATCTAATTTAAAGGTTATATGAATTATTACAATGATCACAAAGTGATCAATTATTAATATTAAGTAATCTAATTTCGAAAAAGTGAGTCGAGTTAAGATAAGTAAAGGTTATACTAGATTTATTAGATCTAAGATACAAATCATATCATCAGCACAAACTTATTATATTAATGTCCTCACTGTTTCTAATGATGTTTGGCATATTATCACATATATAAGAAAATGAAACCTTAATAACTAAAATTTATGAAATAGCATAGGCGTCACCACAAACATGAAAGCAAAAGTAGGTTACAATAAGTATAATATGGTCATTAATTTTATCTTTTAGTCTATATAAAATTCAAACATTTTACAAATATTAAAATTACAGAGAATAAGCAAGTAGTAATTTGTGTCTTTGTAATTAAACTATACAAAAGATTTAGAAATTAAAATTGACTTTGAATATACTGTTAGATTTAGATAATAACTATAGTTTTAAAGTTAAAAGTTAATGTTCAATTTTAGAACTCCTTGCGGTGGTTTTAGAAATTTTTAACTTTGATATGTTGGTGGAAGCTTGTTTGTTGATAGCGTGATTTTTGGTGGCGGGTAAAGCAGCATCAATTGTTATTTTAGGATAGGTAGACTCTACAATTGAAAGATCAGCTATAACAGGCCTATCACAGGGACATCGTTCATTACTATAGTGGACAGGGGCCTTCAGTATATAGAGAGGAGATGAGGATTATCGACCTCTGTGTTTGGCGAACAGCGCATCACAACTATCCTACTCAGCCAAATCAAAAATTAAACTGGAATGGTTTCTGTTAACAGATGTTTTCAAAATTTAGCAGAGCATATTTCAAATACAAAACGTTGCCCTATGTATACTCGTCCTCCATTAAGTTATAACCTTTTTTCCAAAAAAAAAAAAAAAATAAACAATTCAAACATTTAAATTTTTTAAATTTAAGTACCAAAATAATTCCTGCCTTTTGTATTTTTCCTCAAAAAGAATGTTTTCTAATATTTGATCATTGACTTTTCACAAGATTTCAGCAATTGACATGCTTAGTTAAGTTTTATTTCCCATGTAAAGTATATTTTGATAAATATCTATCGTATCAATAACTTTTAAAATAACTCAATATGTCATCCCAAAATAGATTTGAATGTGTGATGTTTTTACATATTTATTTTAGAAATAAGTTTTTAGATACAATCAATTTCAAAAATATAACAAATGTTAGAAACAAAAAATACATCCAATATATAGTATCATGGTCATAAGTACAATCTACATACATATATGTGATATTAATTAATCATGAGATAACAAAAAAATCGGTTACTCAGGCCAAAGATCAATGAGTAGAATCATTTCCCTATGGGTTATGTATTAGATAGGCAAAAGAAAAGCAAAACAATATCAGGTTAATAAATATACGAATGCAAAATGAAAGAAGAAACATAGATAGAGTCATACAAGCCGGTTTATGGACACTCGCATGCCTATTCCAATGAAGAACATAAGGGAAATCGGTATGTCCACCAGTCAAGATCATATACCAATAGGAGATAGAAATTACGGACAGTCAACATGACAACCGATATGAATAGCATGCCATCTATACAACTCTACCTCAACCATGCTCTCCAGACCACAGATATATGTGTAACTGGGAGCCAAATGCGAACACCAAATGAAGGAACATTTTAGATCTGTCCACACTACCCTGAGAATTCTTTATTAACCCAACATATTATAATCATCAAATATGAACTAATTATAATGAAATAGCCTTAAATGATCTAATACTGCATAGATATCAATCTGCAGTAACCAACTACTTTATAAATATTTAACCAACAAAAACCAAACATAAAGAATAAGGAAATTTACTTCTCGAATAAATCCCCCCTTCCCACATTCGTAAATTTAAAAAAAAGCATGATAATTAACTGACACTATCTAGAGGTACTGTTACTAGGTCAAAATCCATAGCATATTACTTTTGTTTCAAATTACAGAAATATAAAATAATAGAATCCCATTCTGGGAAATCTACAATAAATTTATTTAAAGAATTACGGGAAGTTTATTTTGATACATATATTCAACATAACTTCACTTGTGAAAATAAAAATAGATCAACTTATTTTATTTAAAAATTAATTCATTCTTTGCTAAAACGCCCTTTTGTGAAGATAATTTGCTCTATTAGCCAAACTACGCTCTTTGGACCCCCACGAGTGAAGTTGCTCAAAATAAAAAAAAACAAAGCATGAAATCTCATACTTTAATTAATATACAAAACAAATAAATATTTTCATGTTCAATAATTAAAAATATTAAAATTGTTGTGAGCTTGAGTTATTAAAAAAAAAACATAAATAATTTAAAAGAAAAGGTTAAAGAGGCAGTTAAAAAATTATTTCCATAACATTAACTTTTGACATTTTTTTAAAGCTTTACGAAACTACATTTATATGGTAATGATAATTTTTAAAATCTTGATGACAGGATATAAGTTCTTCAGCATTTTACCTGGAGTTCTCTGGAATGAGTGCATGGGCAAATGTTGATGGTTGGTGGCATTTGAAGGCAGGTCCTGGCAGCAGCTTAATCGGAGATTTCAGGTCTCAGTAAGGGACAGGCAATAATCTTCCCTTTTACTACTCGCTCATCATTTCTACTGGCATAGAGACATTCTGCAACATTCTTTCTATTCTCTTCTTTTTTTTAAAAAAAAAAAAGACCACTATTTATACCTTGCATTTGTATTTAGATAATCTGCTGTCTGAGGTGATTTGCCTTTTGGATCTTCTATTAAACAATAGGAAATCATACTTTTATTCTAATTTTAGAAAGTTTGTACCTCAATAAGAATCAATAGATTTCAGTATAATTTTATGTTAGTTTTTAATTTAGATAATGATGTAGAATCTCTATTAACCTTTTGACTGTTTGACTCGTTCTTAATCGAGGCAATTTTTGATACATATTCGTAAATTCGTTTTTAATCGAGTAAATTTGACATCGCTGTAAATTGCTTAGTTTTTGGACTACGTTTACGGTTTTAACGTCATTTTTTAGAACGCAAAAAGTTTTATAATATACTGCCATCTATTGAATTATTTTACAAGTAAAAAATCAATTAATTGATGATTTATGTCAAACAAAAACTAAGCACTGCCTTTTCACATCTTTTCTTGAATCTTATTGGCTGTTGAAATTTTGTAAACAAAAGAAAATGGAAAAGCTCCGCCTTCTCATCATCTTTTCTTGAATCTTATTGGCTGTTAAAATTTTTATATGGCTGCCAAAAATTAAAAATTTACGAACGCTTTTGTTTTATTTTGAAAATGATAAGCGAATGTTTTAGAGCATTTAAAAATTGTTGAAATACAAATAAAATCAAATTTTTTCATATAATATGTCAAAAATAAATATTATTTTACAAAAATAGTTGCGATTTTAGCAAGAATTATTTATTTATTGCAAAGTGAGGAAAAAAAAATCAATAACGTGAAATTATGATTGCGTTTCTTTTCATGTCAACCGTAACAAATATTTTTAAAATTAAAAATCAAAATTTATTTTTGAACAAACTTTCGTTTATTTTTATAATGTGAGAAATTACTAATATACTTTTTAAAAACGAAACTAAAGTGAATATATTTAAAAAAACGGTCAATAACTTTTGAAAAATTGATACATTATTTTGTGCATCGGCTAATTAAAAGCTTTGAGTGATACCACCAGCAGCGAATGAACAATTGGACGTAAAGGGAAACCCCCCTTCCAATTGTCATCCTACAAAATATTATTATCTTACATTTTTTAAAAAGTATAGTAATTTCTCACATTATAAAAAACGAAAGTTGTTCAAAAATAAATTTTGATTTTTAATTTTAAAAATATTTGTGGGAAGAAAAGCGGCAATCTAACGTTATTTGTAAAAAAAATTTATTTTTGACATATTATATGAAAATAATTTGTATTTTATTTGTATTTCATCAAAAAATAATTTTAAAATGCCAAAAATCGTTTATCATTTTCAAAATAAAATAAAAGCGTTGTAAATTTTGGAACAACACAGCCAATAAGATTAAGAAAAGATGATGAGCGAACTTTTGTTTAAAAATTAAAATCAGAAGAGGCAGTGCTGATTTTGTTTGACATAAATCATCAATTAATTGATTTTTTACTTGTAAAATAATTCAATAGATGGCAGTTTTTTGCGTTCTAAAAATGGCGTTAAAACCGAAACAATCAAAAAATAAATTTAGTCAAATTTTTCGATTAAAGCGTATGTATCAAAAATCTCGATTAAGAACGAGTCAAACAGTCAAAAGGTTAATTAATGAATAGAAATTCCAAAGTAATGTATTTTAGTAATTTCTAAATGTTTTAATTTAACATTTATTTTAAACTTCTTATGAAGGTACAAATCTTTCAAAAAGGCCATATTGGATTCTTAAAGAAAAAAAATGACACTTTATATATATATAATTCAAAACTTATTATTTGAATTTTTTTTTATTTTAATAAATAAAATAACTTAGTGAGTTAGTATTTGATTAGTACTAATCAAAATAAATTTTAGTAATTTATTCAGGATAGTTGTGTTAAAAATGTTTTAAGAATAATAAAAAAAATAAACGTTGAAAAATACATTTTTCTACATAGGTGAGCTTTAATTAAACCCCCTTAATAAGTCATTAGGTGGGTCAGACAGTGAAATGCAAATCTGAATCAGATTTACCATTTCAATATATATATATATATGCGTGCGCGCGTGTGTGTGTGTGTGTTATAACTAGATGTATAAATTTAAGTTTGATATTAAAAGTGTTAGATTCTTCATGAAAAAAGAAACCATAATAATAGAAAAATAAGAAGGAGCATTTTAATAAATGGAAATAACATGATGAATATAATTAATAGATAAGCTGCTATCATAAAAATTCAGGATTCATGGTATTTCAGTTGAAGATATTTGTTTACATTATGTTTTTTTTTTTAAATTTAACAGTAGTTAAGGAGAATTAAGAGATTTGAAAGTACTTCTGTGGCTTGAAAGACTGCATATGATAATATATATATATATGTTTATAAACAATCCTTAAATCCACAGAAGTACTTTCGGTTACTTTCTAACCTGCCTCAATATTTTATAACGGGTATTGTATTTTACATTTATATGTATATATATATATATATATATATACAATCTTATAAATGAATATTTCTAAATACAATAATTAGATATATATGTAAAGTATAACTTTAAATTTTTTATCCATTTAGAAGTGCTTTTGATTATCCTCATAGTCTTTGTCAACTAACAGTTTGAAAGGCTAACCTTCCCACAATTCCATAATCTCAACATTTGACACCTGTCTGTAAATTAAGTCTTGTTTGTATTTATATATTAGCATAGTTTCATTTATCTTTATTTTGTTTTTGTTTTTTTTCAATTTACAATATTTTTATATTATTATAATTGAAGTTAAAACCATAAATACATGACTTATTATGGTCATAAAAGACAGATACTGAAACATTATTATTTCCTTTGCAATTTTGTTTTGTGTTCTGAACTTGTTTTAATAACAGCAAGTGCTCTTTAGTTTTTTTTCCCACATACATCTTGATTCAGCTATATATACACTACCGCACCTACATATCCATTTATAAATGACACAATTTTTATTTATAAATGATGTTTTATCTTTAGAGTTATTTATTAACTTCTTTAATGTAGGAAGTGTGTAATATGCAATGTCATATATACCTTTATATATTATCTTTTTAAATTGTTTTTTGATCATCTATCCATATTTTATTAGCAGGAGAATCAATATTATTATTAATATTTTTATTTTTATATTTCATATTAAATTTTTTAATAACATTATATATATATATATATATATATATATATATATATATATATATATATATATATATATATATATATATATATATATATATATATATATATATATATCATTGTAAATGTAGCCAACATTTAACAATTCATTCAAATACATATCAATATTTTAAGCTCCATCTGATAAACATATATATTTATTAATATTCAATTATAATATTACATATTACATATATTGATTTGAATATATATATATATATATATATATATATATATATATATATATATATATATATATATATATATATATATATATATATATATATATATATATATACACCCAGGCTGCCATTTGATGACGACTTTTTATTTAGGTACTTACAACTGCAGATCACTTTCAAGTGAAGGAAGATTGCAAGAATTAGAAGAAGAACTCTCTTATATTAAATGGGATATTATTGGATTTTGTGAAGTTAGAAGAAAAGGTGAAGAGACAATTGATTTAAAAAGTGGACATATGCTCTATTATAAAGGCACAAATATTGGAAATACAAGTGGAGTAGGATTCATTATAAATAAAAAGTGGAAGAACAGTATTGTGGAGATTGATGGTGTATCGGACAGAGTGGCAAGATTAGTTATACAACTTAATAGCAGATACCAAATGCAGATAATTCAGGTTTATGCCCCAACAAGTTCTCATAGTGATGAAGTAGTAGAAGACTTTTATATGGATGTACAAAAGGCTTTTGATCAGAGTAAACAACATTTTAAAATTGTTATGGGAGATTTTAATGCTAGAATTGGTAAACAAATGAAAGATGAAAGTGTTGTAGGTAATTTTGGTTATGGTAATAGAAATGAGAGAGGACATAGACTTGTGGAGTTTGAAGAGAAGGAAAAACTTTATATTATGAATTCTTTTTTTGAGAAAAATGTTACAAGGAAATGGACATGGAAGCATCCAAATGAAGGTACAGCAGAATTGGATTATATTTTGACTAACAGGAAATACATATTTCAAGATTGTAATGTTCTTAATAAATTTAACACAGGAAGTGATCATCGATTAGTAAGGGGTAAGATACATGTTAATGTAAAACTAGAGAGACAAAAATTATTAAGAAAAACTATATTTACAGTTGATATTCCTAATCTTCAGAAACATTCTAATGAATTTAAATTAGAACTTACAAATCGGTTTCAAGTATTAGCAGATTTTGAACATGATTCAGATTTGAATGAAATTAATATGAAAATAACTGATACACTTTTAAAAATTGCAACAAAGATAGCTGGTAGAAAAAAGCAGCAATTGACTAATAAAATTTCTACTGAGACTAGAGAATTTATGAAGAAAAGAAGGAATATGAAGATATGCAAGAATGATGCATTTAAAAGAATTGAATATCTCGAATTTTGTAAAATGGTGCGGAAAAGAGTTGAAAATGATATAAGAAAGTATAACTGTGAACTAGTAAGAAAAGCTGTAGAAGAAAATAAAAGTCTTAAGAATGTAAAACAACATTTTGGTATTGGTAGGAAATTTATATCTGCAATAAGGAATAAAGATGGAATTATTACTAAAAAGAGGGATGACATTATGAAATTGGTAGAAGATTTTTATCAAGAATTATATAGTAATAAAGAACAAGTACCTCCTATATCTATTACATCTTCCGAATTGCCCAGAATTTTAAATGAAGAAGTGAGAAATGCAATTAAATGTATGAAAAAAGGAAAGGCTCCAGGTAATGATGGAATTATAATTGATATATTAAAAGAAGCAGTTGAAGAAACAGAAAAAATATTAGCAAAGTTATATACCAAATGTCTAAATGATAAAGATGTACCGGATGATTGGAAGAATGCAGTAATAATATTAATATTTAAAAAAGGTGATAAAGAAGATATTAGAAATTACAGACCTATCAGCCTTTTATCAGTTTTATATAAAATTTTTACCAAGATAATTACAACTCGTCTACAGAGAACCTTGGATTTTCATAAACCAAGAGAACAAGCTGGATTTAAAAGTGGTTTTAGTACAGTAGATCATATTCAAGTATTGAGAGAAGTTATAGAAAGGACAAATGAATATGAGTTGTCATTATGTTTTGGATTTGTAGATTATGAAAAGGCATTTGATTCTATAAACATTTCTTCAGTGATTAAAGCATTGGATCATCAAGGTATAGATCCAGGATATTGTCATATTTTAAAGAATATTTATAAAAATGCAACAGCAACAATTAGATTATATAATGATACTGGGAAAGTCAACTTTGAGAAAGGTGTAAGACAAGGTGACTTCATATCTCCAAAACTTTTTACAGCAGTGCTGCAAGAAGTATTTTGTGGATTAAAATAGGAAACTAAAGGAGTGAAAGTAAATGGAGATTATTTAAGTCATTTAGATTTCGCAGATGATGTAGTTGTTTTTGCAAATAATGCTTCCGAGCTGCAGGATTTGTTGCAGGAGTTATCAGATGAAAGTAGGAAAGTAGGACTAAAGATAAATGTTAAAAAGACTAAAGTAATGTTTAATCGATTTGCTCAAAATATGAAAATAAAGATTGATTATGATGAATTAGAAGAAGTTAAGAGTTACAAATACCTTGGTCAGATTATTAATACAGATGAAAACATAATAGAGGAAATTAATCATAGAATTAAACTTGGTTGGAGTGCTTTTGGTAGAAATAACTTGATATTAAAAGGAAATATGCCTATGTGTTTGAAAAGAAAGGTTTTTAACAAATGTGTTTTACCAGTTCTTACTTATGGATCTGAGACTTGGACACTTAATAGAAGATCAATACAGAGACTTCAGACCACTCAAAGAAGTATGGAGAGATGTATGTTGGGAGTAACAAGAAGAGATCGAAAACGCAATGTATGGGTAAGAGAACAAACAGGTGTTACTGACCTCATTGAAAAAATTAAAAGATTGAAGTGGAGTTGGGTTGGACATATTGCTAGAAGAGATGATAATAGATGGACAATTGAAATTTTAAACTGGATTCCAAGAGATTGTAAAAGACCCAGAAGGAGACCACATGTAAGATGGATGGATGAAATAAGAAAATGTGTAGGGGTGATGTGGAGAAGAGAAGCTAATGATCGGAGAAGATGGATTGGATTAAACTTGGAGAGACCTTCATCCTGCAGTGGATTGATAATGGGGTTAATAATGATATATATATATATATATATATATATATATATATATATATATATATATATATATATATATATATATATATTGAAACAGACATGTTGTTTCATGTATATATTTTAATGGCTATTTTTCCCTTCCATCTAAAGTGATTGATTTAAGTAAAACAGACATATATAAAAAACCTACTTTTCAATAATCTTATAAAAACTTCAAAATGTTTAAAATTAAAAGAAATTAATGATTAAGATTTAAAAATAAACAAATCTTCATCATTGATTTTTCATAATTTTTAAATCATGAAATAAATACATTTCTACGCATTTAAAACTGTCAGTTATTAAAATATTATATTTTTAATTTTTGAAACGATGTTGTTGTATACAAAGTGTAATAATCACTTGAGGCAAAGTTCATAAAATTAGAAAACAAGGCATTATCTACCTAATTTCTCATTAGTCCCACTAAAACTAAACAATCCAATGATCAAGAAGAGAAAGACACACTGGCTTAAATGAAAGCCTTGTGATAAATCAGATACAGTGGAGTCATGCTAGGTTAATCCAGAGACTTGATCAGGATATAAATATTGGAGCTTGAAGTTCAAATATATATATATATTATAACGATCCAGAGAAAGAGAGCTTAATGTGATCTGCACTACAGGGCGCCAGCTAGGCATTTGAACCTAGAAAAATTTATAAAGTAGGCAGATACGTAAGTAAAAAAAAAAAAATTTTTTTTAATTTTGATTTTGGTCATTAGCCCAAGTCACTAGCTCATTGGAATATCAGATATTAATATTTATAATAAATTCTTATCTAAGAATAATTTAAAAAAAGAATAAAATAAGCCACTGCCAGTAATTAACATGCAAACATTTATTTATGCACATATATATAAAATTTAACACTATTTTAGAATAACTTTTACTTTGGGTTTTAACTTGATTTTAGAATTTAAGTTTACATTTTAATTTTTATGCTATTATAAGTTCACAGAGGGATTTATAAAAGTTGTTTATAAATGTTGAGTATAGATTGGTTACATAGATTACACGGCTAAAACATTTCAAAATAAACATAAACGATCAAAATACAAAATCATTGATACTGTCAATTGCATAGGGAATACAAGAAACCCACTGGTATTCATCGTAAGATACCGCAGTGGCACCAATAACTTAAAAGACATCCGAATAAATACCTTTTAGATACTCACCATAAGGTATCAGTATTTACCGAATGTCTATATATATTCTGATCGAATATGAAAACCAAAAACATAATTAGCCGGTAACAAATCCATGCAAGCGTCTATAAACAACTTAAATTTAATGCATTTTTATTTAGTGTCAAGTATGGATAGACTACATAGATTTGCATTTGAAGATAAAACATTCTACCCCCATTTAATCTTAGGCTAAAAGTTCGCAGTCAACCTGGCATCAATCCATCTGATATATCGATGTATTCAATGTAATACGAATATGGCAACACAAAATAGGTTAAGATAAGACATTGACTCTCGTCAGATAGGAATATTACATCTATCTAATGAGAAGAACAATAAAAAAACTCCATAGAAATGGACTGCAGTCATTTTGCTGACTTACGATCGCATTCCCTAGGCAAGAGGAAGTGTGTGGTGTATACAAGCGATTCTGCCAGTAGTGAATCTTGCATTACATTTACTAACTACATCAATATATCCAATCCATTGACCCAATTCAACAACAACATGAATAACCTAAGATTACCCTCCCCTAATATACCTTTACAAATCTATACAGCCATTCACGCCCGACTTAAGTTTATCATTGATATATTTTAATTTATCGAAAGACAGAAATCATAATAAAACTTAAAGAACAAAAAAATATATAAATGGAAATGATTTTACAAAAGAAATATATCAAATAACATTTTAACTACTTTAGTCAGATAGGAAATTCTTATATTTATAAATATTGAAAAGTTTAGTATTTAGAGTTTTTTATTTTAGAAATGTTCATAAATTATTTATATTTAAAGCTGAGAGTTCAAAAAGTTCTTACGATTTCAAAACATTCCTTTTATCCGTTGCTTGCCATTTGGAATCCACATTAAATTCCCCGATGATCCTGTTGTCCTCAGTATAAGAAAAGCTATGTTTCATTTTTTTAACGACTGAAGGGATTGAAGAGTGCATCTTTTCAATCCCTTCTCCTTCAACTCCACTCTAACACATATAGTCACATCTTCTCCTTCTCATTAATTAAACCAAATCGCTTTTTATTTCCAATTTTTTTCTTTTATACATAACTTTAGGATCCAATGGATATTACGTCATCATTGATGATGATCCTTCTGTTGAGGTCCAATTTCCCCAATGGATTTCTTTCATTGGCCATTCTGTTCCTATTGTTTTCCTATCTGACTGTTGCTTATACATTTTAGATGCCCAAGGCTAGTTTACTAATTAAAATAATCATTTCCATTTTACAAAAGATTAATTAATCTGTTTTCAAACTTAAACATATATTTTTATCTGTAAATCTTTTCTGAAAATTTAGTTTAAAATACTTTTTCTTTAATAAAGTTTTATTTTAATAATTATTTATCTGTGCGATTTTATATATATGCGAGTTTAAGATGATTTTTTATTTTTAATTCTTAAAAAATAAGTTTTTATTGGCAAACTTTTATTTTTTTTCATGTTTACTAATAAAAAAAAAACAATGTAACGACGTCTGTGCCATTACAATATATATATATAATGCATGTGTGTGTTGTTTAGTTGTTTAGTTGCCAAGTATTAATTAATTTTCAATATTTTTTTTAATTTTACAGAATCTTAATATCTTTAAAACATAAAAGATAAAAGTGTTAAATTAAGTTTGGATATTAACTTTTATTTTAAATTGAAATTATTTATTTTTATGCTCACTCATACTGAGAAATAAAGTAATTGTTTAAAAACAACTCATATAATTTATCAACTAAACTTTTAAGATTTTCTAAAATAAAACAATATTAAAATACTGCCAAACTAGCATTTATAAACTGTATTTTTAAATAATATGCCAGTTAACTAAATACAGTAGTGATTGTTACTACTATAATAATAGCATTGCTAAAGATCTCTTGTTTTAATTAGTTATGACTTTTATAATTATGTGATTTAAATATATGCAGCTGTCTGTTGGAATTTAATGTGTAAAATGGTGGTTGCTAGTCTGTCAAAATATGGGATTGAAATGCAAGATAATACACAGTTCATGAGCAAAGAATTCAATATATAAATTTTTATCACACTTATATTTACATAATTTATCATTGCGATGCAAAAACGATTTCTTACTTGCCATTTTATGTATCATTGGAATACGTGATTTAAAATGAATATATCCTCTTTCTCTAATAGGTTTAGAAATTAATTTATAATTTAAAGCAGTAGCATCTCTAAATATTTGTAAATCACTAAGTGGAGAATCAAAGAATATATTTCGACATGGACACTATGGTGAAGCCCTTAGCTTAATAATAATTACAAATTCTAGCATATCTAAAGAATTGTGACCTTTCACATTATATATATATATATATATATATATATATATATATATATATATATATATATATATATATATATATATATATATATATATATATATATATATCAGATTAGCAGGATCTCATCTAGTCATAGTAAGCATAATTTATTTAATCAGAACAGGATATCATATTTATAAAATAAAAGTAACAATGATTCTGTATATATATATATATATATATATATATATATATATATATATATATATATATATATATATATATATTGAACTGGATACTTTATCCGATTCAAGGGTTCTATCATGTAAATTAGAAAAAAAAAAAAAACCAAGTTTTATATGTGCAATAACACACACACTTATTTATTTTGAAATCTTATATTTTTAATTCTAAGTTGATTTTAGTATAAAATATTTTTTTTATGACGCTTGTTTTCTTTTAAAATAATTAAAGGCAAAGAAAGTTTAATTAGTGCTCTTATATTTAAACTAAATAATAATCATTTTTGTAAGATAAAGCCCTGTAAGATATTGTTTTTCTAATTAAGATTGAGCGGGAGAAAGAGATTTACCTTGGTTGAAAGTTGCAAAAAAAGATTGCGCAGGAGATAACAAAGGACATAAATAGCTGGGTAATTTATTTTTTTTTATTAGAGAGGAGGATTCAAAGAAACTATTCTGTTCATTCAGTTTTTATTGCTCAGCTTATTCAGCTTCTTCTTATTGAGGATCGATCCAGATTTTAGCTGTTATTGAACTGTTGCATTGTGAAAGTGACTAATTTTTTTTTTTGATATTGGTGCCATGGGAATCACCAAGTTGAATTTCCATTGACTGACAATAACTCTATTTGCCACGATAATAGCAGTCATTCAGATGCCATGCCTGTAATATACGCCATGAAGAATCTCCACAACATGATGGGCTGAGCCTTACCAAAGATGAACCTCCGGAGCTCCAAATTGTGACTTCAATCATGACCTAACTGTCAAGTCCAGTGTGGATCCCAATAATGCCTCCAGACTTCTGAACCTGTAGTAAATGACATCCGTTGTAGAGGACTCTATAAACCGAACTTTGTGTGAACAACAGAAATTAATATTATCTTGAGGTAACTTACCTTTCCATATCAAAATCAGGGGTAAATCTCTAATTAAGTCTCTTGCAAATATCAGCTTAATCTTAAAAAGAAATTATATATATGATGTATAATTTATCAATTTAAATATTAATGTATTTTTGTTTATTTTACATTACAATCTTATTAGCAAGATTTTTAATCTTAAAATGTTGCTTGTTCGAGAGTGTAGGGCAAGTGATATTTTATATGCTTAATAATTTCTCAGTTTTATTATTTACTCTTGTTAAATGCTCAGACCGACCTTAGTAGTTTTCTTTTATTTTTGTTTGTTTGTTTGCTTCGGCATTAAACTAAATCAAACTCGGCTTGCTAGCGATTTCTAGGATATATGATTTATTTATTTTTTTTGGTAGAGATTTATTGTCTATAATTCAAATTATGTAGTTCATGTTTCTTTCTTGTGTTAGACTAACCTTGGCTCATTTCAATGTACTTGTCCATGAGCATTTTGCAGAATTATGACATTCTTGGTTCCAACATTTCTTTTCTGGACTAAGAAAAGCTCGTCTGCACTGTCCCATTATTCTCCACAAACATCCATCTTGCTAAGTCTATAGGGAAAAGGGAATTGGTTAGGCGAACCACTAGCAAGAAGATATAAGCCATTATTGTGTTATAGATAGGAAATAAACTTGTCTGCCTGGGTATTTAACGTAGTTCTGCTCGCATACACTCAATGTTAAGATCTGTTAAATAAATGTAGATCGAGTTTCATGTTTATTTTTTTATTATGTTTAATAAATTTAAAAAGTTCTTATAAGTATTTTGGCTGACATTTGTCTCAGTGTTTTCTCTATTCTCTGAACCAAATTCATTAGCTTTTGCTCTCCCTGGGTTTAGTCCGACGCATTCGATTCGCATATCCTGTAACCCCTTAAAAATAAATGTCTAGTTCCAAATTTCGGACTAGTGGCGCCCTCGCGGTCAGTATATGTGAGTCTAAAGCTTTTGTCCGGTATAATATATATATATTAAGTTCCAACCAGTAACCACCTAAACATTCATAGTAAAATCTAGTAATCAATATTTCTCACTGCTGTCAAGGCAACCTTATATAATTTATTAATGTAAACAAAATAAAGCATTAGTAGTTTGATTATAATAATTCTCAATTAATTATCATTAATCTCTTTTCTTTTATTTATAGCAGAACTATCTTTTGTACAATTTAATAAATCATGTACATATTAATTAGTTTGTTATTTCACTGTGGGCTGATTGATATGCCAATAACTAATTGATTACATTATGGAAATATGATTTGAATATTGCCGTAATATGAGTATATTGAGGACACTAATCCACCACTGGAGAGAAAAGTAGCACTGGACTGAATTTGTTTACAAGTTTTATTTAATTTATTACATTTTTATATAATTATCATTGATATTAATCAATGGAATAATTAATTTCAGCTTACGCTGAGGAAGAGACATGTGTGCGGGAGGTCATTTGGAATATATATAATTGGTGTTGCAGTATGGTGCACACAGAAAATTCATAAATTATAAAGAAATATGTTTAATAAAATCAGAATATTACAGTTGATGTATATTCATATTTTTTTATTTAGAACAAGACATAAAAGAGTAGTATGTGCATGATGGCATATTTATGTGATCCAGTCTTGGATCTTTAAAGGTGCTTCAGAAATTTTGGTTCATTGAATGAAGAGTAATCCGGTGGAAGTTCCTATGGTTCGGCTGTTCCAGAGTGATCACATTGGGATATCTATTGTGGTGAGGAGTCCCTAGGGGAGTTTATAACCTTATTCTTGGACATGGATATAATGAAATGGCATTCAGCTTTTTAATACACCTGGTGGGATCCAAGCACAATATATAGAACAATAACAAAGAAACATATATGCGTGCAACACTTGGAATAACATATATGAGACTTTTAATATCAGAATATTTAATTACTACCTATGTATTTGGAATATATAACATAATGGTATTAATGAGTTATTAAACAGTGATAGATAACTTAAATTAAAATATTACTCTACCTAGAATTGAGAATACCCCTCCTAATTACATTTACTTAGATGTAAACTTCCCACAAACATTAAAATAACAGGCGAATATGTTGTCATAAGTGCTTTTATAATATTTTGCAAATAATCACATATAAGATTTAGGTGGTAGTGATTAAACTTTACTTTAAATAATAAAATATTTAATTTCAAATAAATATTTTTTATTTATTTTAGAATTAGTGCTATTATTTTAAATTAGGAACAACATTTCTTAGAATTAATTACAAAAGCATATTTCTGCCCTGCTATTTGCTTATAACATTAAAATACAATTAATTCATTTCCTCTCCAAGCTGGAAAGCATCCACAGTAATGAAAACAACAAAATATGTATTTAACTAAGAATTAATTAACCTCCCTATGAAAAGAGGGAGGATTTAATAGAGGGTGTGTGTGTGTGAATTTACTTGGGAGTTTAGGAGATTATTGGGATATGAATTTCAAAATACAAAACATAGTAATAAGATTATTATAAAATATTGCTGCCACACAAAAATGAAATAAGAAAATATTATATAATTGAGGCTTAGTGACAGGAGAAAGAGTATATAGAAAATTGAGTACATATTAAAATCAGTTATGAAATTACAAATCATTTGAATTAATACTAATTTCTGATCTCAAGATCAGCTAAAAGAATTATAATACTTTAAAGAAATGGTTAAGTGAGAGATTACAGCTTAAATTGTTTAAAGATAGTTTATTAGTCTTAGGATGAAGCATAATTGTATTACCTTAATCAATCATTAACAGTGGTCATCAGTTGCTTACAGCATCCGTTGGAGACTAGATCTAGTTTTTGATTCATATTTGTCAAGTAGGTAGCATTTCCATTATTTAACTTTTAAGTACATGATTATAGTACATGTGTAGATAAGTCCAGGGTGATAATTTTTTTAGGTTATGGAATGGCCAGGAAAGGTGAAACGTTTCTCTACTCATGGCACATTAATTTGAAATTAAGACCAGTGTGGATTAGCTTAGCCATTACTCTTTAAAAATAGTTGTTTTTCTTTGCATTCCCATTTGGCCCTATTTATACATTTGTTAAAGTTATTCTGAAATGCTTTTAGTTATAATGCCTTAGGCAATTTAAATACCTTGACCATCTGCAATTTGCAGACCAGATACATGGTTTTGTTTTAGTAAGATAGAAAACAATACAATCATGCCAAACATTCCTTGAAGGATTGTTTTAAAATCTAATCTTTGATTTGAAAACTAACTTAAAATTACACATTTTTCACTAATGGGTCTTCATTATATTTCTAAATTTATCATATTTCTAAATTGGCTATTTAATTGTGTTCAAGAATATTCGGCATGATTGCATAAGATTTTCTGACTGCCATTATTGAAAATAAGAAATATTTTTGATATAATTTTAAATATACAATCCAATATAATATATTTTGATATAATAATTACTTTACAAGTAATCTCCCTTACCTGTTATATATACATATCCTTTATGCACATATATGACTTTTAAATGATACAAAATATTTATTTGGTTATTTATTTAAGATATTTAATTTAAGATATTTGTAAATATCTTCATCAAAGTTAATTTTATAACTAAAGCAAAAAATGAGTTATATAAGTGTGTATATTAGCATAGAGATGGAATTTGAATTTGGTTTGGTGGTAGGAGATTGGAGTGGGTTGGGAAGCATAATCTGACTTTCAGATTGACTTCTTCAATATATATATATATATATATATATATATATTGTAACGAGCACAGACGTTTGTTACATTGTTGTTTTTTTTTATATTTATTAAACATGAAAGTAAATTAAAAAGTTCGCATTTAAAAATTTTCCTTAAGAATTAAAAATTGAAACTAAATATCATCTTAAACTCATATATATTAAATCGCACAGATAATGAAAAATTATTAAAATAAAACTTTATTAAAGAAAAAGTATTTTAAAACTAAATTTTAAAAAGATTTGGAAATAAAATTATATCTTTAAATTTATCTTTAAATATATCTTTGATTTGGAAAACAGGTTAATTAATCAGAAATGGAAATGATAAATTTAATTAGTCAAATGTAAACCAGCCTTGGGCATTTAAATGTAAAAACACCGGTCAGATAGGAAAACAATAGAAACAAATAGCCAATGAAAAAAATCCATCAGGAAATCGGACCTCAGCAAAAGGATCACCACATCGATGACATAATGCCAAGTCAATCCTTCGAATACGTATAAAAGGAAAATTTGGAAATTATTAATCAGTGAGTGTTTGATTATTACGATGTGACTATATGTAGTAGTACGGAGTTGGAGGTGATGGAATTGACAGACGCACTGTCAATTCTGTCAGCTGTTAAAGAAAGGAGAAATGAACTATCGTTTTCTACATTGAGGACTAGTTAAAGCAAAAATCTCCGGATGGATAAATAAATAGGCCTTCAGAATATTAACCTCTTTAGGACGGCGTGGGAATTTACGTTCATGGCAAGAAATGGATAAAGTTGGACGTTTTAAAAATCGTAAGAACTTTATATTCACTTGAAACAATAAGAACTCTAAATTTTAAAACTTTTTAGTAAATAATGCAATAGAATCCTATCTGACCAACTTAATTTATTAATAATGTTATTTGATGTATTTCTTTTTTTATATATATTTAAAATCATTTCCATTTATTTATTTACTTTTTTGTTCTTTAAGTTTTATTATGATTTCTGTTTTCCATTAAGGTAAATTATATAAATGTTAAACTTAAGTTGGGCGTGAATGGCTGTATAGATTTGTAAAGTTATATTAGGGGAGGGTAATCTTAGGTTATTTGTTTCGTGGTTAAATTGGGTCAATGGATTGGATATATTGGTGTGATTAGTAGATGTAATATTGATTCGCTACGGGCAGAATCGCTTCATATGCCGCACACTTCCGTTTGCCTATGGAAAGAATTATAAGTCGGATACCGCAGTTCCTTTCTATGGAGTTTTTTGTTTTATTGCTCTTCTTTGCAGATAGATGTAATATTCCTATCTCATGAGAAGCAATTTCTTCTCTTAACTTTTTGTGCTGCCGTATTTTATTACATTGAATACATCGATATATCAGATGAATTGATGCCAGTTTGACTACAAATTTTAACCTAAGGTTAAATAAGGATAGAATGTTTATTTTCAAAAGCAAATTTATGTGGTCTATTCATACTTGACCCTAAATAGAAATGCATTAAATTTAAGTTGTTTATAGATGCTTGCATGGATTGTTTATTGATTAACTATGTTTTGCGTTTCCATATTTGATCAAAATATATAGACATTCGATAAATAATGATACCTTACGGTGAGTATCTAAAATGTATTTATTCGGATGTCTTTTAAGTTATTGGTGACAATGCAAGTATCTTATGGTGAATACTATTGGGTTATGTATAAATTTCCCTCCGCAATTGTCAGTAATCAATAATTTTGTATTTTGATCGTTTATGTTTACTTGAAATGTTTTTGACCGTGAAATCTATGTAACCGATCTATATTCAACATTATAAACAAGCTTTCATAAATTTATCTGTGCGAACTTATTTAAAATGTAAAATTAGCATATAATAGTAATTAAATGTAAATTAAAGTCAAAAATCAAAGTTAAAAATAATGTTAAATGTTAAAATGTAAAACTAATACTAAAATAATTTTAAATCTTATATATATATATGCATAAATAAATGTTTGTACGTTAATTACTGGCAGTGGCTTATTTTATTCCTCTTATATATATATTCTTATATTATTTTTTAAATCTCTGCTATTCCACTGAGCTAGTGACATGGGCTAACGACCGGAATCAAAATAAAAATAAAAATAAAAAAAATTTTTTTTTGACTGACGTATCTGCCTACTTTATAAATTTTTCTAGGTTCAAATGCCTAGATGGCGCCCTGTAGTGCAGTTTACGTTAAGTCTCTTTCCCTGGATCATTACAACTGGCTTTCCCAATCTGGGGCCGATCTTTAATAAACCACATATACCCTGAGCAAATTTTATCAAAATGAAATATTTTTATCTGTTTACATATAGTCGTATACTTTAAATCTTATAAAAGCACTGCCAGAAAGAAATTGTGCATATATATTAAACATGAGAAAGTATAAATAATTTTAAAAACTAATTTTTGTTAAAAAAAAAAAGTCAAAAGGTTGCAATAAATATGTTTTTTTTTTGTTGATATATATTATGCTTTAACGTGTATAGGAGCGCACAGCCACGTAAGTTTATGATTGAAATGTGGTGCCTTACGATGAGTACCTTTGGGAATTACTTAAGTGTAACCCTATTTATGCATTTCAATCAGTCATAAATAAGTTGGTGGTATTTATAATTGTTCTCAAATATATCGTTTAAACCCATTATTTCTTAAAACATATTTATCTCAATGCAATCTTCTTTAAATAAATATGTATAAAATAACTTGCTTGTCATGCCATGTGTAAAAATAAAATGTATAAAATAAAATAGACTCTTGTGGGGAGGGGTGTAAAGTAAATGGTCCTTAGGTAAGCGATAGTAAACATTTTTCTTTTTGTATATAGTCTTTTTGTAAAATTATTAACCGGATGTTTTGTAAATGTCTTCGTCAATCGTGTACCGTAATTACTAACCCTAAGTAAAATTTTTTTTTTGATCCTTTTTTTAAGCAACTTTACTGATATGTAACGAGCACAGACGTTCGTTACATTGTTTTTTTTATTTATTTATTAAACATGAAAGTAAATTAAAAAGTTCGCATTTAAAAATTTTCCTTAAGAATTAAAATTGAAACTAAATATCATCTTAAACTCATATATATTAAATGCAAGATAATGAAAAATTATTAAAATAAAACTTTATTAAAGAAAAAGTATTTTAAAACTAAATTTTAAAAGATTTGGAAATAAAATTATATCTTTAAATTTATCTTTAAATATATCTTTGATTTGGAAAACAGGTTAATTAATCAGAAAGAAATATAAATTTAATTAGTCAAATGTAAAACCTTGCATTTAAATTAAAAACAGGTCAGATAGAAAACAATAGAAACAAATAGCCAATGAAAAAATCCATCAGGAATCGGACTCAGAAAGGATACCACATCGATGACATAATGCCAAGTCAATCCTTCGAATACGTATAAAAGGAAAATTTGGAAATTATTAATCAGTGAGTGTTTGATTATTACGATGTGACTATATGTAGTAGTACGGAGTTGGAGGTGATGAATTGACAGGACTGTCAATTCTGTCAGCTGTTAAAGAAAGGAGAAATGAACTATCGTTTTCTACATTGAGGACTAGTTAAAGCAAAAATCTCCGGATGGATAAATAAATAGGCCTTCAGAATATTAACCTCTTTAGGACGGCATGGGAATTTACGTTCATGGCAAGCAACGGATAAAGTTGGACATTTTAAAAATCGTAAGAACTTTATATTCACTTGAAACAATAAGAACTCTAAATTTTAAAACTTTTTAGTAAATAATGCAATAGAATCCTATCTGACCAACTTAATTTATTAATAATGTTATTTGATGTATTTCTTTTTTTATATATATTTAAAATCATTTCCATTTATTTATTTACTTTTTTGTTCTTTAAGTTTTATTATGATTTCTGTTTTCCGTTAAGGTAAATTATATAAATGTTAAACTTAAGTCGGGCATGAATGGCTGTATAGATTTGTAAAGTTATATTAGGGGAGGGTAATCTTAGGTTATTTGTTTCGTGGTTAAATTGGGTCAATGGATTGGATATATTGGTGTGATTAGTAGATGTAATATTGATTCGCTAGGCAGAATCGTATAGACTCCCTTTGCCTATGGAAGGAATTATAAGTCGGATACGCAGTTCCTTTCTATGGAGTTTTTTGTTTTATTGTCTTCTTTGCAGATAGATGTAATATTCCTATCTCATGAGAAGCAATTTCTTCTCTTAACTTTTTGTGCTGCGTATTTTATTACATTGAATACATCGATATATCAGATGAATTGATGCCAGTTTGACTACGAATTTTAACCTAAGGTTAAATAGGGATAGAATGTTTAGTTTCAAAAGCAAATCTATGTGGTCTATTCATACTCGACCCTAAATAGAAATGCATTAAATTTAAGTTGTTTATAGACGCTTGCATGGATTGTTTATTGGTTAACTATGTTTTGCGTTTCCATATTTGATCAAAATATATAGACATTCGATAAATAATGATACCTTATGGTGAGTATCTAAAATGTATTTATTCGGATGTCTTTTAAGTTATTGGTGACAATGCAAGTATCTTATGGTGAATACTATTGGTTACGTATAAATTTCCCTCCGCAATTGTCAGTAATCAATAATTTTGTATTTTGATCGTTTATGTTTACTTTGAAATGTTTTTGACCATGAAATCTATGTAACCGATTTATATTCCACATTATAAACAAGCTTTCATAAATTTATCTGTGCGAACTTATTTAAAATGTAAAATTAGCATACAATAGTAATTAAATGTAAATTAAAGTCAAAAATCAGAGTTAAAAATAATGTTAAATGTTAAAATGTAAAACTAATACTAAAATAATTTTAAATCTTATATATATATGCATAAATAAATGTTTGTACGTTAATTACTGGCAGTGGCTTATTTTATTCCTCTTATATATATATTCTTATATTACTTTTTAAATCTCTGCTATTCCACTGAGCTAGTGACATGGGCTAACGACCGGAATCAAAATAAAAAAAAAAGAAAAAAAAATTTTTTTTTTGACTGACGTATCTGCCTACTTTATAAATTTTTCTAGGTTCAAATGCCTAGATGGCGCCCTGTAGTGCAGTTTACGTTAAGTCGCTTTCCCCGTTTCGTTACAATATATATATATGCAAACCTATTTAAAATTATACAATTTTCAAGGTTATGTTGTATATAAAGTTTTTATATCTAATAAAAACTTTTTTCAGTTAATTAGTACTAATTATTACATGACAAATTATTCTTGTGAAATGTTTTCAGTGGTTATAGTTGAAAATATAATACCTTATGATATATATATATATATAAAGATTAAAATTACTAATGTTTAGTTTGTCTTTGTATAATAATAGTAAAACATATTTGTTAGTAGCAAAAAGTTAAGATCTTTGCTTGCTAAAATTTCATGTTCTTTGTTTGAGTTTGTTTGTATTTCAATATATGTCATCTTATAGCAGACAGTTCAAAGAGGTATCGTTTTGAGCTGGCTATTCACAGAGGACGGTACTGGATTTCTTAACAATGTGAGGTGATTTAATGCTTAATTTTTTTTATTATATATATTTTTTTTTTTTTTTATTTTATATATATATATATATATATATATATATATATATATATATATATATATATATATATATATATATATATATTACCACTATTTTAGCTCTACATATTCGTAATAATTTTTGTCTAGAAATTATTAAAATAAAATTTTCATAAATAATGAGTTACAAAAATTGTAAAATAAAACAAAACATAAAAATAAAATCATTATGATAACTGAAACACAGGCTTAACATTCCATCTTCAGATTTTCAATTGGATGGATGGTTGAAGAGTTGGAGTGTGGAGTAGATTGGAACCAGTCCATTAAAGTATGAATATTGTCTATCTTAATATATATCTGAGCACTTATAGTATATATGTGTGGGAGATGATAATCTGGACCAACTGATGATTGCTGGTTTAGCATGAAATACGTATATTGGTGATTATTTATCTTTTCAGCATATATATGCTTGAGTGTATCAGTGTTATTAGATAGAGTGGAGAGTGGTGGGTCATGTGAAAGTCTGTGCTCATATACCCTATATTACATATATAGACACATGGTATATATTAAGCCTGTGTTTCAGTTATTACATTATAGAGATGTCTGCCCGTCCTTGCATATGTATTTAATGGATTATGTCCTGCACATGTGGGGTTTAGATTGACCTTGGGTCAACATGGGTGTGACAAGAATCTCGGCCTCAGGGTGGCCTTCGAGCATTCCATCATCAGATTTTCAATTGGATGGACGGTTGAAGAGTTGGAGTGTGTAGTAAATTGGAGCCAGTCCATTAAAGTATGAAGATTGATAATCTGGATCATCTGATGATTGCTGGTTTAGCATGAAATACATATATTGGTGATTATTTATCTTTTCAGCATATATATGCTTGAGGGTTTCAGTGTTATTAGATAGAGTGGAGAGTGGTGGGTCATGTGAAAGTCTGTGCTCATATGCCCTATATTAAAATCATTATGACTAAAATAAGTTTTGTAAAAAGAAATGAGTGTTTGAATAAATAAATAATATATAAGTCAAAATAAGTTTGAGAGAGTCATTGTTTATAAAAGTTTAGAATTTTTTTTTTATTTTTTTTTAAAAAAAAGAAAATACAGTTAGCCCGGGGGGGGGGGATTAAACGCAGCGTCATTCATAAGTTTACAAATTAAAGAATAGTTAAAGGAGGGAGGAGAAATTTAACTAAATAAAAAAGGATTTAAACACGATATCTCTCTTCTTCTATTTATTTAATAGAAAATTGAAAAATGTGTGTGTGTTGATTTTAAAGATATATATATGTGTATATATATATAAAAGTAAGATTGAATTAAAAAAAACGTATAATAAAGAAAATAAAGTTTGTAACATAAAGACAAATTAAATTCAAAGATGGCTACAAATAAACAATGGGGATAAATTAAAAACTTAGATCTAATCCTAAGAAAATTAATCGAATAAAGGATGTGTGTAGATAAAGGGAATTTAATTAATAAATTTAATCAAAAGGAATGTTAATCAAGCTGAACAATAAGAGTAATAGCATATAAATAGGCTCATAAAAAAGATCACCATCAGAGATCAGATAACTTTTCAGCAGCGTTATTCCAGTCACCACAAATAAATTTTATTTTGAGAATGCCAAAAAAAATATGCATTGCTAATAAGAAGTATGCCACTGTTTTCCAGTCTCTGACCACCCTAGCATATCTGAAATTCTCCCATTAGCCCCATGAATACCTAACAAATTTGAGTTGTTTAAACATTAGTCTGCCAGACTGAAATACAGCAAGGAACCACATTTATTTTTAAATCTAGAATCTAACTGGTTGGTACAACATGCATCACACATGAAATAGGAGCAGCCATATATCCAGAATCACGTATCTGAAAACCTATAGGTAATATTAATTATTCTTTATTCTCATTGTGTCATTAGTATATTGTAGCCATTGTAATCTTTAAAGCCTTCAGAGTCAGTATAATAAATGAACTCTATAACTAACAGAAAAAGAACTATATATGCGCAGTTAGTCTAAGCCGCAAACATCCCCAGAACTTTTCCAAATCATACAAACAAACAGCTCATATGATAAAATGTGTGTGCATGACATATGTTTTAATGCTTATGTTTATTTAATATTGTATGTTTATTCATAACATGTATGCATTTAATATGACATGTATTATGATTTTATTCAGAGAAAAAATGTGGATTTTCTGTTGATCAAAATATAATTCCAATTCTACTGTATCTTCATTTAGATGCTTCCATCTCCATTTCTTTTTAACATTTTTGTCAAAAAATGAATTGATAATATAAAGGTTTACTTTTTTTGCAAACTCCATAAGTCTAAATCATCTCTCATTTCTATTACCATAACCAAATTTATGTACAACACTTGCATCTGCCATTTGTTTACCAGTTCTAGCATTAAAGTTTCCAAGTTGTTTAGTCTGATGAAAAGTCTTTTGTGCATTCATATAAAAAAATTTCCACTATTTCATCACTATGAGAACCTGTTGATGCTTAAATCTGAATTATTTGCATTTGCTATTTGCCATTAAGATGAAAAACTACTTTTGCTACTCTATTTAATGCATCATAAATCTCCACATCATTGTTCTTCCACTTTTTATTTATAATTAACCCTACTTCACTTGTATTTATAATACTTGTGCTTTTGCAGTAGAGTCAATGTCCACTTTTTAAATCAATTTTCTCTTTACCTTTTTTCCATCTTCCCAAAGACTGATGATATCCCATCTAATATAAGACAGTTATTTTTCCAATTCTTGTAATCTTCCTTCATTTGAAAGTGACCTGCAGTTGTAAGTGCCTAAATGAAAAGTCATCATCAAATGATATTTTGCTTCTGCAATTAGTGGATTCTTAGCACATTCCACCTTTGACCATTAACTGTTCTGCCTTGGCTGGTGATTTCACAGCCTCATGGGAATAATGTTCATGACTTATTTTGTCTGATATGAATGTATATGTCTATTATATTTTTTCCTTCACATACACATTTATTCTTGCCTTATAAGGCAACTGAGAAGAAAGACCATGGTGTTTCTTGGTCTTAAACTCAGAGGTAAATAATCAATAAATTCACCATGCTGGTTTGTACGTGTTATTAAGCAGCCGAACCATGTTCATATATTAATAATCACATAGTAATAACAGCTGAAATCACAAGAACTTATGGAGTGGACATTAGTAATTTGCCCTTCTCTATCATTTTATAGTCTCCAAGAGAAATCAAAGGGTATCCTTTCAGTTAATAGCAAACTCCTTTCTACAACCAGATAAAGAAATAACTGGATTTATATGTTTAAGATCCTGATTTAAGTCTTTTAGTGTATTCCAAAATATTATAGTTGGTATGTATTTGATACTGTTTATTAATAGTATCATAATATAGTTATCTATTAAGTTATGTCAAATGTATATATGTATATTATTGAACAGAAAAGGCAACTTCAGTGTGACCATACACATATTTTTAAAACAAATTATTCCTCCTATTCTTATTATTAGTTTATAATTTTAGTGTAATTTATAAATTGTTAGAATATTGCATCTCACCTCATCAACTTAGTTTATAAAATAATTTCTCTGGAAGTTTTGTATTGGTAATTATGAATGTGGATTATATGCAAAGTTATTAATTGTTGAAAATAAGATTAATTTTATTCAATGAGTAAAGTAAAGGGACAGTTAAGGGAAACCAAAATTGAGAGTTACATTATAACAATTAATCTGAAAATAAAACCGTACACAGTTATAATTTAAACAAAATAAATCATTTGATTATAATGATTTTATTTAAGCATTTTATAATAACTACATTAAAATAAGTGATTATGAGTATTTGATTAGATATCAGTTGTTAAATTTTCATAAAAGTATTCTTAGTAACCGAGCGAAATTGTAGATCATGAATAAGAGTAATTGATTTTAGTATTTTAATGATTACTGGATGAACTAATACTTGCCCAGATGTTTAATTTTATTTAATGAAATTATTTC
Organism: Epiperipatus broadwayi; assembly: GCA_028023455.1. Taxonomy (NCBI): domain Eukaryota; kingdom Metazoa; phylum Onychophora; class Udeonychophora; order Euonychophora; family Peripatidae; genus Epiperipatus; species Epiperipatus broadwayi. The sequence goes on from JAQFVV010006233.1 coordinate 6,434,234, forward strand.
TGAGTTCTGAATTATAATCTAAATAGAGACTTTTATAATGTTTGAATAGGACACACCTTTGAGTTGGCATATTATCATTAATGTGACGTGTAATAAAAGTATTGTTTAATTAAATGTTTAATTTTCAGGTGAATTCATGAAACTTTAGTGATACTGAATTTCAATTAATATTATCTAATTAGGCTATTGCTTGTTAAAAATAATAAGTGACTTTAAGATATTTTGTTACCCAGGTAGTTCTTTTTTATTTAGTATAGTAAGTGTGACCAGTTTATATTGATTTATTATTATATATTTTAAAGTTTCATTCATTCACTTTATGCATTATATCTTTAAATATGTGAAGACTTAAAGTATAAAATATTCATATGTAGATTATTACACAGTTGTAGTTGCTGGTGTGTCTAATCTTTATATATGTGAATTTTAAGTTGGTTATACAGTATAGTTATCTATCTAGAGATAATTAGAATGCATGAGCTACTATACATAACATTAAGTCTCTCCCTCACCCACTTGTTATGTAAAAAAGTAGATATAATGATACTTTTAATACATCCATTAAGATGAAATGGACAGTAATTATATTTCAGGCTCCAAGATATTTTACTGTTGATGATCTGTTTGCTTGTTATTGCCAAATCCCTAGGTATCATTACCTACCAAAATTATAAACATTACTCATAAATTGAAAAATAATTTATATCACATTTACATATTAAGATTGAAAGATTATAGTTAATATTGACATTATTAGTAATAGCTTATATTCACAACATAGTAAACCAATTGCAATGTGTCTTAATATTCATTTTTAAAGAATTTGTTAATGATTTTGTAGTCATTTCATATAATGTACTGCTCATGTTATCATATAGGTCATAGGGTTATATCATTGCCATCATCCCCATTACTACTACTACTACTACTACTACTACTACTACTACTACTACTACTACTACTACTACTACTACTACTACTACTACTACTACTACTACTACTACTACTACTACTACTACTACTACATTTTAAAACAGCTTTATTAAGTAAAAATGTTATACATATTGAAAAAAATAGGTAACTTACATTATTTGATTAGTTACATAGCATTTTACAGTGAAATAACAGGTATTGAAGTGGGAAAAGGTCAGTTAATGAGCAGGTTTTGTGACAATAAAAAATAAATAAATAAAGTTCTTCTTCGGGTAATATTTTTTCCGTATGTAATTGTGGGATTGTGATTAGGTTTTTGGCATCTGAATTGATTGCCAAATGTCTGTGAATAGTCCAAATGGGGCAAGTATTTGGTCCATCTTCTTTATTGCTTGTAGTTTATTAAGGTAAATTGTTCTGTATTTGCGAGAAGTGGGGTTGAATACAAAATGACAGTGCACAAACCAGAGAGTGAAAAAAAAGGTATGTGTGTATTCTGATTGAGGTGAAATTACCTGTCTGTATTGCATTAATTAATAACAATAGTATGGTATCATTACTCCCAGTGAGTGTTGCAATTAGTTCTCTATAGATGTTAAGAGCATGACAGTCAGTGATTATATGGTCAATGGTCTCCTGATCCCTATGACAAAGTACACATATTGGATTGAGGTTGGCATTTTTCATTCTTGTTGTCAGAAAATAATTAGTAGGTAAGGCATCAATATTAATCTTTACTAAGAAGTCAATATATTTTGGTTCTAGGTGCCAATATTTGAATTTTTGTATAAGTGTCTTATTTGATATTGAAAAACTACTGCTATGGCAATGAGTGGTAGAGTTTGCATTTATAATTTGATATGTATCCCAGTATTTTAATTTATTTGCTGTTTGATCATTCTGCTTATTGTACATATTTATTAAAACTGAAAGGTTATGTATGAATTTGTTACTAGTGGGTGGAGGTGTATCTGTTGGAACTATCGGAATGAAAACTTCACCAAACTCAAAGTTGCTGATAATTTTTTGAATAGTGTTATTTGCCTTTTGAAAAAAAAAAGTAGTAATGCTGTGTAGTGAAAGGCCATTATCTTTGGAATGTTTTTGTAACTTGTTGATACTAATGGATACAGTTTTTTTGTTCCAAATTAACTGTGTGCACAATGAATTGATCTTGTGAATAAATGAGTTGATGAATTTAATAATTGGGGCATAATAATTAATTTTAGGAAAAATTAACATATTAATCAAAGAAATTTTACTATGAATTGATAAATATCCTTCAGTTAAAGAATTGATTAATTTATTGATTGAATTTAGCAAGTTATTTTGTATTAAAATTCTGGCTCTATTTGTGGAAAGGTGGAAAGGTATTCCAAGAAAAGGGTGGGGGGCATACTACTACTATTACTACTACTACTGCTGCTGCTGCTACTACTACTGCTGCTGCTACTGCTACTACTACTACTACTACTACTACTACTACTACTACTACTACTACTACTACTACTACTACTACTACTACTACTCTATATTCGACTCTCAGTCAGTTTTTTGCAAAATGACTGTATTTAAGTTTGATGGATGTTATGGACTATCTATAGTCATGATTATATATGTAAATAAACGTGTAACATTTTTATCATAATTGTAATAAATATTCTATCCACTATATTATTTTAACACAGCATTACACTGTTGCACATGCGCTTTGAAAGTGCATGTGCAACAGCGTAATGCTGTGTTAAAATATTACAGTTTACAAACATCGCGCTATAAAAAATGATTTATTTACATACATTTAATATCCACTATATTGTAATATTAATATGTTTTTAAATAACATGGTGTCTTTATAGTCTTTATTTTTTATATTTATTTAGAGTCCTTTGAATATACTTAATCAAAAGATATAGAAGAGAAGATCGGGTCGAGAACTTCATGTGCTGTAGGCAAATGAAGATGTTTAGGAAGTCATTGGTATTGATGTTTATTTTGTATTGATTGTGATAATATTTATAATGCTTTATATTGTATACACACATAAGTTAGATAATTATTCTCTAGTTCTTAAATTGATAACTTTTCCAGACTACAAATCATGACCCTTACAATGCAAGTGTCTGTTTAAATTTGTAATTTATATAACCAAAAGAAAGAGATATTGGCAATAATGATATATATAAAATTCAGTATTAACAAATTGGACTTAGAATTTTGCCTTAAATTTAAAACTTTGTTTTAAACAAAAAATAATTTATTTCATCTAAATAAGTTTTTTTTAATGTTATCCTATAAAAGTCATGTTTAATTAAATATAAAAAATATCCCATTCTATTAAGGAAAGTGTTAATAAAATAGTTATATAGTATTAAGAAAACTTCTTTTAAAAGTGATTTCTTTTTTAAGCTTTCTATCATGTTTTGCAAATATTTAAAATTTCAATAAATGTATATTTAGGGATTAATATAGTTATTTATATTTTGTAAACATCTTGTTTCCTCATTTAAGAAATTTCGTAAACATTGATGATGAACCTAATTATAAAAAAATAATTATCCATAATTTGTAAGTGTATAAAGAGGCAGATTTAAAAATAATTGTCTTTGGTCTTTGCTTGCTTAATATTTGCTAGGGTCACCTGTCACAATCAATTACATGGAACTTTTACATGCAGCTGAACAAATCAACACATGCTGATAACCAATTCTAAAGAAATCCATTTTGGCATGCAGCCTTAACCGAGATATCTAATTGTAAATGCTGAATTAAATTCAATGTCACGCCAACCATTTTTACATATATTACATCATATCTGAAACAGACATACATTTCAACAGTGAAACTTCCAATCTAAAGTAATATGTGCAAATCTATATTTAAATAGGTGTCACATTTACTTGCAAAATAAATTTCCTAAATATTATAAAAATTATATATTTATATATTGAAGTGATCAGATCTAATTTCGATCCAAGCTTCATGAGGTCCCACCTTTAACCTAGTTCGAATCCTGTCACTAACAGTGAATATTTCAGAATGTAATGAGACTTTATACTATATTCAATATATGTTAGGTTCAGTTAAAACTGAGGTTATTATTTAAACATTTATTGGGACTAATTATCTTATGTTTAAATTTTTTAATGTTATTAATTACCTCATGATAAAATATTCATGAAAATATATATATTTTAAAGCAGTGGTCTTCAAACACCGGTCCGCGGCCTGGTGCCGGGCAGTAGAAGATTTTTGCTGGTCTGCGATAGACTGGCAAGAAAGTTTTAATAACAAAATAATAAGATTTTAAACTTTTAGTTAATATAAAGAATTTTTATTTATTTTTTTCATTGCACTTTTACTTGATTAAAAAAAAAAGAAACAGAACAAAATCTAATCAGTCATACATAAATTAATTCGTTTTTCTAGTTATCACAGATGTTTATGGGGGGGGGGGGTAGCATTAAATTTTTTATTACTTTTCTAAAAAAATTCAAAACTAAAAAAAAAACAAGTTTTTTTTATTATACAAACTCCATATATATATATAACTTCATCTAAGGCTAAGCTGTTTACATCTTTAAGAAAATTTATCTATAGACTTCTGCTGGTCCATGAAACCTTATCCTTATTTTTGTCGGTCCGCGAAACCTTATTCTTACTTTTACTGGTCCGCAGGCATGAAAAGGTTGAAGACCACTGTTTTAAAGTATGTGAATTACGTGTATATATTTGTAAACAGTTAAATATATATATATATATTCGTTATAAAATTTTATTACATTGGAATGTTTTATTTCATATTTTACCATTTTGTTCAAATTTATATGTTTAAAAGTTACATTCCTTCGATAAACTTCCAGATCATCCTTTCCCAAAGACAATAGGGAATCTTTTATTAATTAGTTAAAATGATAAGTTAAAACTTTAAGGATGGTGCTAAATTAAAATCATTTGTTCAGATTTTACAAATTCATTTTCTAAATAGAAAGTGAATTCAAAGTTAATGGATTTGAATGTTTTATCAAAAGAATGGATCACAAATCAATTAGAGAAAATTTTGGTTTGTAAAATGTAAAAGCTTTAGCCTTAGGGCATCAAAATCAGAATGGGCAGGAAACCATAGGAAAGACTATAAATACCCGAAATGTTTATATGGGAGCCATTACTTTTAAATTAAAAGGAGTTGCCACTAGAAACCATGTCCTTTTTAATTTTGATTTTTTAATAGTATTTTCAACATTGTACAGGGCTTACTTCGGGGATCTGATTGCTGGACCCTGAAGTTCTCCACAAACCTTCAAAATGTTGCTGCTAAACAGAACTTTTCAATACCAATCATAAACTGCCGAAATTTGGAAGGAAACTAATCCATAAATGGAATTCACATGAATCAAGTGCGCACCTATGTTGTCTCCTAAACCCAACCGAATTCTGTCATTATGAATCAATGAGTGATCCATGAAGAAATGATACTCTTTTTTACCTTATAAACCACAAACTTCTGGTCTATTCATGAACTCTATCTCAAATCATAATTTAAGTTAACTACTGTTTAAAAGTTCTCTATTCACTTTATAATGCGTTAAAATTTGTTATAGTAATTATCTATTCTATTATTTCTAGTCTTAAAATTAATATCTTGTTAACTTTCTTTCTCTTACTATAGCTGTTCATTTAAACTAATTTTAATTATATTATTTGAATGATTATTAATATCATTTATTTGCAATTATATGCCAGTAATACTTTCCACTCGATAATAATATCTTCCATTTAAACTCACCTTAAGAAAATAGTATTGAATTAAATTTTATAGCTTAATTATTGCCCGTTAGACCTAAATTAATATCGTTCTATTAATTATCAAATTGAAGGATTTATTTAATGCCTGATATGATTTTACCAATGGCTGAGAAGTATTATTAGCTCAGTTTATAACCTATGCAGCCGGCTATTTTATTTAAGTTATACAAAATTATCTATTCATATTGATCGTATTTATTAATGTTTTATGGAAGGTTAATAAGAAAATAAAATAAATATATTCTAATTTAAATCTTGTAATTTATATTTTTATTGTGGAAGGGCATGATATAAGGTGTAATTATTATTATAATTATATAAATGCATTTAAGCACATTTCCTCTCAGTAAGTTCGATTTTAATCTGATGTAATCACGTCATTACATTAAACATCTATTATATAATTTGGCTTTTAATCAAATATGATGATCACTATATCATGACCATTCAGAACGTTACTAACACGAGCCACCCTCCTGCTTCTTGTGTTTGTCATTTTGATGATATTATTGATACTTTAAATATATAGGAAGAAATCACTTCCTCCCTCATTTGTTGCTGTATTGGAGCACCAAAGGTTCATGGCTATGTCCCGACCACAAACCTTTTTTTTTTCATATTCATTTTGCTGCTCGTAATGCTTTAGTACCATTTTATTTCTTGGTTCAAATAAAGGCCCACTCTTTTGCTGTATAAATTGTAATTAATTGATTTCATTAAAATGAAACAATATTATATTTTTCAATAATTTAAATATTTTTCTATGTTAAGTATTGAAGTTATACCTTACGTATTTATCATGATGTTCATAAATTGATTTGTGGATGTGTGGAAAATAACTCTCACATCATATTTTCTTTTCCAAATAAAATATCAAATAACAAGTAATGTATGTAACTCATTTGGCTCAGACACCATAGGTATCATTATATACAATTGTCTATTTTGCCAGGGCATAGATAAATATATTTCTTAAATACTTAAGTATTAATTATTGGCATATGAGTACAACTGCCATTATTTATTGTACATTGTAATTCACACTCCAAAGATTAAAGATAATTTATAATACTTATCATAAATATTTGAACAAATACTTGCTTATTACTAAATATTTTATATACATACTTGGTTTGATTGTTTATTATTTATTAATTAGTTTTAAATATTTTTGCTCACTGTTTGTATTTGCAACCCAAATATACATATGTGAATTTATTCAGAAATATCCATAGTTGTTTAATCATACATTAGTTAGAGTCAGATAAGTGATCTCAGTAATCATCACATCTGTTGAGCTAGTTCATGGTGCATAGTCTCATGTGCCATCAATATGTGTAGTCCATTATGTTTTGATCTGAGCTCATCCGGTTTTGTGGGTTCAGGTTATGTTGGGTGAAAAATATTTGACCGGTACAATATATACTTTACAACAACTACATTTCATTGAGTAGACAATTAATTTTTAATAATTCTTTATTAGGTTTGAAATTATAACATTGTTTGATGCTAAATTTAATTATAACATTAAACGATATCTATACTGTTTTCTATGTCCACGAATGTAAATTAAGATGATTAATGCTTGAAGTGTTTTCTGGATGTCAGCACATTATTAGACATGTGTATAGGGGTACATAATAGGAATTTCGTTAGGGGCTGCAATAAAAAGATAACAAAAACATTTATTTCAATATATAAAAAGTCAGATATCACATGACTTATATATAGCTTGAATTTACCAATATGTAAAATTAAGAGCATGCTAATGAGCTCTAAACAAGCTTTTATTATTATTATTTTTTTATTATGATAAATGCTACTACAAGAGAAGGCATTCAAATCATCTTTATCTTAGATTGTCCCCATCCCCAGACTGGTTTCGACCTATGAGTCTCTTCAAAACCAACTCAAGCTAAGCATTTATCTAAAAGGTAATTGTCAAGAAGAAGATCTGAAACTGTTAGACATCTGCATGTATTTAAAGTCAGTTCTCCAACTGAAAAAATTATATGGGCAGATCTTCTTCTTGACAATTACCTTTTAGATAAATGCTTAGCTTGAGTTGGTTTTCTGAATCTAGTGTCTTAACTCCTCGGTCGAAACCAGTCTGGGGATGGGGACAATCTAAGATAAAGATGATTTGAATGCCTTCTCTTGTAGTAGCATTTATAATAAATAAATAAAAAGCTTGTTTAGAGCTCATTTGCAGGCTCTTAATATATATATATATATTGTAACGATATATAAATATGTCGTTACATTAATTTAAAATAAAAACTTAATAAAAGTTCGCAAATAAAAGTAAAAAACAAAACGCTAAAATTAAAATATTGTTAAACGTATATATTCGCACAGATGCTAAACTTTAAAAATATTTTTTTCATAAACAAAAAAAAAAAAAAAAAGTATTTGAACGTATTTTTTTTAATAAAAAAATACAAGATTGAAATATAAAAATATTTTAATAAAAAAATAACGTAAGTTAAAATAAAAACAGGTATTAATTAATTCCTGTAATCTATAAATGGAAATGATTGTTTATTAATTATCTAAAAGCTGTTTAATTAAAAAGTCAGATGAAAAGTTAGATAAGAGAAGAAAGAGATTTTAGCTTGACCAATGGAAGCAAATAAAGGCCCGGACCATAACGAAAAAACAGAACAGACGTTTTTGTTCATGGAATCCATAGGAGGACTATAAAAAGAAAAAATATTGAGTTCCAGTCAGTTTTTTTCCAACTTGATTTTGGTGAGTCGAGCGACAAGACGCACTTGTCGTCCTCACTCACTTATTTTAAAAATGCAAAGACTGTGATACCCGAACAGAAACAGCTAATGCTACCTCCAAAATATCAGACCGGTCTTCCAGGAAAGTCTCCATGGGAATTGACAACGGGAACAGGGACTCTTCTACCGTAAGCAATAGAACTGAACAATTGTTAAAATCATAATATTAATTAAGAACTTTAAAGATTGATAAGTTAATTTAAATTTTATAAAAAGGAACTTTTCTCTGACTTATGTGTCAACTAAATTGATAATGTGAAATTTTATATATGTGTCCGTTTGATAAAAAAAATCATTTCCATTTATTATTTATTGTATTGATATTTATTGTTAAATTTTAAATGAGGAAATTTCAGGTTGGGTATAGACGTTGCATAGATTCGTTAGCGGTTGATAATGTTGTGGTTTTCACATTCGATTAGAATATATGTCAACGATATCACTGCAAGCATCTTACGATGAATGCTAATGGGATTTGTATATTCCCTATGCAAGTGACGTTTATCGATGACTTTGTATTTTGATCGGTTGTGTTTAATTTGGAATGTTTTTGACCGTGGAATCTGTGCAGCTGATCTGTACTCGACATTTTAAAACAAATTTTATAAAATTCATTTGTGCGAACGTATTTAAATGTTAAATTTAAGTCGGGCGTGAATGGTTATATAGATTTGTAAAGTTATATTAGGGAAGGGTAATCTTGGGTTATTTGTGTCGTTGTTGAATTGGGTCAATGTATTGGATATATTTGTGTAATTAGTAGATGTAGTATGAGTTTCGCTATGTGCAGAATCGCTGTATACACCGAACCAACCCTTTGCCTTTGGATGGGATTGTAAGTCGGCAAAAAGGATCGTGGTCCCTTCCTATGGAGTTTTTATTTTATTGTTCTTCTTGCTATACAGACGTCATATTCCTGTATTGGACAAGAGTCAATGTTTTCTCTAACTATCCTGTTCAGATGTCCATTCCTGACAGTATAGTATATTTGTGCTGTTGTATATTCATGCTACATTGAATACATAAATGTATCAGATGGATTGATGCCAGTTTGACTGCGAATTTTAGCCTAAGGTTAAATAGGGATAGAATGTTTTATTTTCAGATGCAAATCTATGTAGTCTATTCATACTTGACCATCCACATAAAATATTAAACTCATTGAAATTTATATAAATGTACAATTAAAGAGTAATATAAAAATCTAAAAATGTTAAACCTATTCCTCGAATTTAGAATGATTTTATATGTGCGTAAATAAATATTTTTATGTGTTAATTTCTGGCAGTGGCTTTTATTTATTTATATTTAAGATATAAATTAAGATATAGATTTTTATCTCTGCGTCTCCACTGAGCTAGTGACTTGGGCTAACGATCGGAATATTTAAATAAAGTGGAATCTTAACAGCGCGTATCTGCCTACTTTATAAATTTTTCTAGGCTCAAATGCCTAGATGGCGCCTTGTAGAGCAGATACCGTTTTGTGGTTGGATTCGATCTTCACTTTCATTTCGATCGTTATAATATATATATATATATATGCTGGCATTTAAAATACTAATTAGGAAGCTAAAATTTTAATAATATATTGGCACAAACTTAGTAGAAAATTAGTTATAAACAATACTAATAAAATAAAATAAAACAAGAAATTGAAAGTCTATTCTAATAAAACAAGTAGAAAAGATTTATTCTCCAGTGGTGTTTAGCTTGTCATACATCAAACATAAGAGTAAAACACATTTTTTGTTTCAAATTTCATCCTCACTTTAAACCCAGATGCATTTGATTCACTTAGTTATATCAAGTATAGCTTTTAGAAACAATATTTCCTGGAAATTTAAATCTATTTTAATGTGACAATACACTTATTTCTTCAAAAACATCAGACTTTCTGAAGTTTTTCTTTGTGTATCTACATAGCATAATCACTGGTCATGCACACTATTTTTAGGACAGCTACTACCTTGTTACTGATATCTTGTTGATTCTTCAATTTTACTATTCTACCGATAAACCATTTTTTATGGCATCAATGTAATATCTTTTATATCGTGAGAAATTATATGCTGTCTTGATTGTATCTAGATGATTATTTTACATACCATTTTATTCATCTTGATACGTAAATTTTAACTGGACCTCGTATGTATTTTTTTCTAGAGTAGTTAAATGCAAATAATTCAATATTGAAATCATCCGTACATATTTACACAAATTAATAAAGTAATCATTATTTACAATATATACATTGTACACATAGATATTTCGTATTTATGTATACATATATAAATTTTATGTTAAAGATATTGCTACTACAAATTCTCTTATGACTATGGTATCATGTATTGGTAAAAAGACATTCTAAAGAAAAAGTCACCGAAATACCAACAACATATAATTTCCAAACTAGAAATAGCCTTCTCATAATTCACTTCCAAAGACTATTCATCTTTAATATGTCATCATAAAAATGATGGCATTAGATTTAAAAACGTTTAACATAGCGTTTGTATGACTCTTCTTTGTAATACATTTTCATCACCAATGATAACTTCAGCATTGGCAAATATTATTACGATCTGTATTTATTACATGAATATCCAGTAATGACTTATGATACCTACTTTGAATTGTCGTATGAACTTTAACTCTTTTATTAAGAATTTATTTTTCAGAAGTATATTCTCTTATTTTTCTCTTTCACTTTATTTGCATATCTTATATATATATATATTGCCAGTTCATCCGTGGTAAAAAAATTTATATATATATATATATATACCGAAGACATTTCGACTTGGTCACACAAGTCATCCACTGGGTGATAAAAAGTAGAAAGACGGTTGTAGAGGCGCTACAATCACTGATTTGAAAGAAGCATTTCCACCAATAGCAAAAATGTTAAATTTAAGAATGTTTTCTAAAAAAAATATTTCCAAATAGGAAGAAGTTTGCATGTATCATCTCACTTAATGATACAATCTGACCTTTTAAGTATCTCAATGGCTTGTCTAATTTTACACTGGTAGAGATTATCACATCCGGATATGATCCTGGTACTAGAAAAACAATTCTATGACCTGAATCCATAGTATGGAGTGAGAGTGCTGATGATGACTAGTGTTGTTTAAATGCATTAGCATGCTCATCTCTCCTAACACTGATGTGACAATTACTCGTATCTATGTAAGAAGCTTTACAATTTTACATGAGATTTGACAAACACCATGAGATTCAAGAGGGATTGAATCCTTAGGCTTGGTTATTATATTGCTGATCTTTTGATGAGTAGAAAATGCTGTATCTATATTATAGCATTTTAATATATGTCCAATACTGTCTGTAGTTCTTTTTACATATGGAACACAAATCCTAATAGCTGATTTATCATTTTTTTGTTTAACATTTTGTCCATTTTGGGCTTGAAATAAAGCTTTTTTTATAAATTTATAATTATAACTATTTGCTAATAAAACACTATTAATACGATTTATTTCTTCATTCAGATGTGACTTATCTGAAAGGTTAATTGCTCTATTTAAAAGAGTTTTGGCTACAGAAACTATTTGAATTGGGTGATGATGAGAATATGGAAATGTAAATATCTGTCTGTGTGTCTTCTTTCTGTAAATCGAAAAAGGTAAACTATTTGGTGTTCTGGTGGATAGAACATCAAGAAAAGGGAGTTTTTTATCAGTCTCTGTCTCCATTGTAAATTTAATATGAGGATGCATATTATTTAAATGTAAAAAAATCATCTAATTTATTTTTTCCATGTTGCCATATGACAAAAGTGTCATCTATGTATATGAGCTAAACGAGATATTTTAAAGATGATGGTTCTAAAGCACAAGTTTCTATATTTTCCATGAATATATCAGCTGTTACTCCTGAGATAGGTGAGCCCATAGGAGTAACAAAACTTGTCTGTAATGCTGTCCATTGTATAGAAAATATGTGTTCAAAAGACAATGTTTAATCAAAGCAATAATATGATCCGGTAAATTGCAATATTGTGAGATTATATTTAAAGCTTCATCAATTGGAATGTTTGTAAATAAAGACATGACATCAAAACTGACCAGAATGTCATTACCATTAATTTTTAAACTTTTTAAAACAGAAATAAAATGATAAGAGTTTTTAATATATGATTTAATACATTGGATTCTAGGTTTAATGAAATCCGATAAATATGTAGCTAAAATATGAGTTGGAGATCCTATTGCACTTACTATTGGATGAAGGGGGTAAATGGTTTGTGAATTTAATGTTTTTTTTCAAATCAGTGATTGTAGCACCTCTACAACCATCTTTCTACCTTTTATCACCCAGTGGATGACTTGTAGGACCAAGTCGAATTGTTGGTATATCAATATTTAAATTTTTAACACAGATGAACCTGCAAAATATGTCTTTTATATATGCAACCCATGAAAATCTTCATTTCAACACACACACATATATGTTGAAATATATATATATATATATATATATATATATATATATATATATATATATATATATATATATATATATATATATAATGTTACACTGAAATTATATAAGTATCAGTGAATTGTTTTGAACTATTTAATAATGAATTGAAATGTAGGCATTTCTTCAAATAAACTTTTGTTCCTACCATTTTTGCTAATTTATAATGATAAAATTCACACTCAGACAAAATTCAATCTAAATTCATCATTGAAAACATTAAGATTCAATCACTATCAAACTATAATTTGGTATTGGATTAAAAAATTATAACATTGTATTAGGTTCACATCTCATAATGTGAAGTAATATGCTATTAATAACATATTTAAGTTAAAATGTGATGTTTTATTGCTCAATAAAAGTTAATTCTAAGTAAAATCCCAGCAAATAGATTATATTACTAAAACAAATTTTGATGAATCTTATTTGTTAATCATTATATTGTTGTATTATCATATTTAAGCCCCTGCCTACATTAGTAACCCACCAATAAACATGCATAATGAAAGGAACATCATTTATTCAGGATCAATTAATTGATTGCATTTGTCAGCATATCATAATTTGAAACCTATTAACAATTTTAACTTATAAATGTGTAAAATAATTTATGTTAGAATTTAAACAGTGTGGATAGAGTATTTTAAGTCAATTGAATAGCCTGGAATCAATAACAATGTTAACATAGATAGTGTCAAATAATTTCACATGTAAAGTATACTGTTTAGCTTCAAGTTGCTTAAATCATTTTATTCAATCTAAACTATGAATTATTTGTTTACTGAAAAATAAATATGAGGTTAATACTTGTTTTTTTCATTAAAAAGGGATAGTTGTTAAAAATAGTAATATATATATATATATATATTGTAACGATATATAAATATGTCGTTACATTTATTTAAAATAAAACTTAAAAGTTCGCAAATAAAAGGAAAAAACTAAACGCTAAAATTAAAACATTGTTAAACGTGTATACATTCGCACAGATGTTAAACTTTAAAAATATTTTTTTTTCATAAACAAAAAAAAAAAAGTATTTGAACGTATTTTTTTTAATAAAAAAATACAAGATTGAAATAAAAACAGGTATTAATTAATTCCTGTAATCTAGAAAGGAAAATGGTTGTTTATTAATTATCTAAAAGCTGTTTAATTAAAAAGTCAGATGGAAAGTTAGATAAGAGAAGAAAGAGATTTTAGCTTGACAAATGGAAGCACTAAGCCTTGGCCCGGACCATAACGAAAAAAACAGATTAGTGACGTTTTGTTCAGTGAATCCTTGTGGATGATATAAAAAGAAAGAAATATTGAGTTCAAGAAGCTTTTTTCAACTTGGTTGGGGAGACGAGCGATAAAGACGCACTTTATCGTTCTCTCCCACTTATCTCTGAAATGAAATGACTGATACCATGAACCAGCAAATGCCACCTCCTGAACATTAGATCGATCTTTCAATTAAAGACTCCGTGGACATACACCAGGAACCGGGAGTTCTGCTACCGTAAGCTATAGGAAAGGAACAATTCTTAAAATTAATCGAGAACTTTCATCAAGTTGAACAAATTAATAAACAAGCCGACTTATTTAAAATGGACTCTTATCTGACTTTTTGTAAGTTTAAATCAAATTAATAATGGTTAATTTTATATCTTTCCCGATTGTGAAAAGAATCATTTCCCTTTTAATATTTTTATGTGTAGTAATATTTTATTGTAGAAATTAGTAAATGTATTACATTTAAGTTGTCTATAGACGCTTGCATGGATTCGTTTGTGGTTAATTGGATTTTGGGTTTCATATTTGATCAAAATATATAGACATTCGATAACTAATGATACCTTACGGTGAGTATCTAAAATGTATTTATTCGGATGTCTTTTAAGTTGTTGGTGACAACGCAAGTATCTTATGGTGAATACTATTGGGTTACTTATAAGTTTCCCTCTGCGATTGTCGGTATCAATAATTTTGTATTTTGATCGTTTATGTTTATTTTGAAATGTTTTTGACCGTGGAATCTGTGTAATCGATCTATACCCAACATTTTTAAATAAATCTGTGCGAACGTATATAAATGTTAAAATTAAGTCGGGCGCGAATGGCTATATAGTTTTGTAAAGTTGTATTAAGGGAGGGTAATCTTAGGTTATTCATTTCGTAGTTGAATTGGTTCAATGGATTGGATATATTTGTGTAATTAGTAAATGTAGTATGAGATCCGCTACGGGCAGGATTATAGATATACGCCACACACCCTCTGTTTGCCTATGGATGGGTTTGTAAGTCGGCAGAAGACCGCAGTCCATTCCTATGGAGTTTTTAGTTTATTGATCTACTTGCCCACAGATGTCACATTCCTGTTGGTGGAGAGTCAATGTCTTCTCTATTTCTACTTATTGTTCAGATGTACATTCCTGACAATATAGTATTTTGTGTTGTCGTATCATGCTACATTGAATACATGAATGTATCAGATGGATTGGCGCCAGTTGATTGCGAAATTTGTTGCCTAAGGTTAAATCAGGGAAGAATATTTTCCTTTCAAATGCAGACCTATGTAGTCCATTCATACTCGACCCTCTAAATAAAATATTAAACATTATAGCAAGCTATTTTAAATGTAAAATTAAAAATTAAGATAAAAATCTAAATGTTAAACTTATTCCTCGAATTTAGAATGATTTTATATGTGCGTAAATAAATATTTTTCTGTGTTAATTTCTGGCAGTGGCTTTTATTATTTTTTTATATTTATATCCAAGGTTATATATTTTATTATCTCTGCGTCTCCACTGAGCTAGTGACAATGGGCTAACGATCTAAATATGTAAATAAAGTGGAATCCTAACAGCGCGTATCTGCCTACTTTATAAATTTTTCTAGGCTCAAATGCCTAGATGGCGCCCTTTGGTAGTGCGGTGCGGTGCGATGCGATCTCCCACTTCGTTTGGATCGTTATAATTGGCGTCCCAAGTGTGGCCTTACCTCAGAGATTGACCCTGAGAAGGGGAATTGATGTTGATGAAATTTTCTATCTTTAATAAATCACGAGTGCCCTGAGAATTTTAAAAATAAATAGATGCCCGTAAATTTTTTTTTCTGAAATTGTATAAATATATTTGTTTGTATTGACGTGGAGTTGCAGTTTGAAGTTTTGTTTAAAAAGTGCTGCCAGTAAGAAAAATTGCGCACATGTAGAGATAAATTCGAGGAATAAAAACTAATAAATAAAACGTAATAATAAGTATAAATCATAATTTTTTTTAAAAAAAGTCTTGTTAAATTAAAATCTAATCGTTCAACTTGCCTAAGTAATTGTTAAAGGTAGAAGAAATGAAACTTGGAAGGGAGGGGGCAGAAATTTAGCTGGTAGTAAGGAATCATCAGTCAACTTTTTTTTTTTATCATTATATTTGTAATTACTGTTTTGTTTTTTTTTTAAAAAAAAAAAAAAAAAGTTTTGTCCTTTTGAAATTTCATATATAACAAATTTGTATAACGTAATTACTAACACTAAGTAAAGTCTTTTTTTTTTTTTTTAAATGTTTTTTGTTTTTTGAGGAAGTTTACTGATATGTAACGATATATAAATATGTCGTTACATTAATTTAAAATAAAAACTTAAAAGTTCGCAAATAAAAGGAAAAAACTAAACGCTAAAATTAAAACATTGTTAAACGTGTATACATTCGCACAGATGTTAAACTTTAAAAATATTTTTTTTTCATAAACAAAAAAAAAAAAGTATTTGAACGTATTTTTTTTAATAAAAAAATACAAGATTGAAATAAAAACAGGTATTAATTAATTCCTGTAATCTAGAAAGGAAAATGGTTGTTTATTAATTATCTAAAAGCTGTTTAATTAAAAAGTCAGATGGAAAGTTAGATAAGAGAAGAAAGAGATTTTAGCTTGACAAATGGAAGCACTAAGCCTTGGCCCGGACCATAACGAAAAAACAGATTAGTGACGTTTTGTTCAGTGAATCCTTGTGGATGATATAAAAAGAAAGAAATATTGAGTTCAAGAAGCTTTTTTCAACTTGGTTGGGGAGACGAGCGATAAAGACGCACTTTATCGTTCTCTCCCACTTATCTCTGAAATGAAATGACTGATACCATGAACCAGCAAATGCCACCTCCTGAACATTAGATCGATCTTTCAATTAAAGACTCCGTGGACATACACCAGGAACCGGGAGTTCTGCTACCGTAAGCTATAGGAAAGGAACAATTCTTAAAATCAATCAAGAACTTTCGTCAAGTTGAACAAATTAATAAACAAGCCGACTTATTTAAAATGGACTCTTATCTGACTTTTTGTAAGTTTTAAATCAAATTAATAATGGTTAATTTTATATCTTTCCCGATTGTGAAAAGAATCATTTCCCTTTTAATATTTTTTATGTGTAGTAATATTTTATTGTAGAAATTATTAAATGCATTACATTTAAGTTGTCTATAGACGCTTGCATGGATTCGTTTGCGGTTAATTAGATTTTGGGTTTCATATTTGATCAAAATATATAGACATTCGATAACTAATGATACCTTACGGTGAGTATCTAAAATGTATTTATTCGGATGTCTTTTAAGTTATTGGTGACAACGCAAGTATCTTATGGTGAATACTATTGGGTTACTTATAAGTTTCCCTCTGCGATTGTCGGTATCAATAATTTTGTATTTTGATCGTTTATGTTTATTTTGAAATGTTTTTGACCGTGGAATCTGTGTAATCGATCTATACCCAACATTTTTAAATAAATCTGTGCGAACATATATAAATGTTAAAATTAAGTCGGGCGCGAATGGCTATATAGTTTTGTAAAGTTGTATTAAGGGAGGGTAATCTTGGGTTATTCATTTCGTAGTTGAATTGGTTCAATGGATTGGATATATTTGTGTAATTAGTAAATGTAGTATGAGATCCGCTACGGGCAGGATTATAGATATACGCCACACACCCTCTGTTTGCCTATGGATGGGTTTGTAAGTCGGCAGAAGACCGCAGTCCATTCCTATGGAGTTTTTAGTTTATTGATCTACTTGCCCACAGATGTCACATTCCTGTTGGTGGAGAGTCAATGTCTTCTCTATTTCTACTTATTGTTCAGATGTACATTCCTGACAATATAGTATTTTGTGTTGTCGTATCATGCTACATTGAATACATGAATGTATCAGATGGATTGGCGCCAGTTGATTGCGAAATTTGTTGCCTAAGGTTAAATCAGGGAAGAATATTTTCCTTTCAAATGCAGACCTATGTAGTCCATTCATACTCGACCCTCTAAATAAAATATTAAACATTATAGCAAGCTATTTTAAATGTAAAATTAAAAATTAAGATAAAAATCTAAATGTTAAACTTATTCCTCGAATTTAGAATGATTTTATATGTGCGTAAATAAATATTTTTCTGTGTTAATTTCTGGCAGTGGCTTTTATTTTTTTTTTATATTTATATCTAAGGTTATATATTTTATTATCTCTGCGTCTCCACTGAGCTAGTGACAATGGGCTAACGATCTAAATATGTAAATAAAGTGGAATCCTAACAGCGCGTATCTGCCTACTTTATAAATTTTTCTAGGCTCAAATGCCTAGATGGCGCCCTTTGGTAGTGCGGTGCGGTGCGATGCGATCTCCCACTTCGTTTGGATCGTTATAATATATATATATATATATTATCAATAGATGGCATTTTACCAAAAACACTGTCCAAGTGTATGTTTGTTTACATAAACAACAAAACAGTCAGAATTCACTATCTCTTTCATTTTGCCCACCCTCAGATCAGCGGATTTCAAGCTAATTTGCTATCATCAGTGAATGATAGAGCTAGAAAATTAGCTTGAAATCAGCTGATCTGAAAGTGGACAATGAAAGAGAGTGAATTGTGACTCTTTTGTCATTTATGTAAACAAACATATGCTTGGTCAGTGTTTTTGGTAAAATACCATCTATTGATCATAAATACAAGTGACAGCAAGTTAACATGATTATAACTTGTTTTTGTTTTTCTATATATATATATATATATATATATATATATATATATATATATATATATATATATATATATATATATATATATATATATATATATATATATATATTAAATGTAAAATACAATACCAGTTATAAATTATTATATATATTTATAAATTTAACTGTAAAATTGACTGTTAAAATTATATATATATTAATTCTAATATTTTCATGGATAAAAGATGTCATATTATTATTACTATTTGTGGGATATCCCGCAAATAGTAATAATAATATGACATATATATATAATGTTCTAAAAAGCCAATTTCTTTAAAAAAATTAAATTAGGGGAAGTATAGGTTTTATAATTGTAATGACAATATCTAAAGAGATTTATAACTTAATAAAATAAATGCATAGAAAGATAGAAAACATTTTAAGCCTAATTTGAATGTTAAAATGATAAGAAACAGAATAATTTAATATTGTATGGTTGGAAGGACTGTTCTGTGTTATACTTAAAAATGTATTGAATATCTTGTTAAATAAACCTTTTAAAAATCACTAATTTTAATATAATGTTTAATTTAATTGAATGAATTATTACATTTATCTTCTATATTAAGTTTAAATTATATGATAATTATTTATTAAGGTTTTTGATTCTTATGATGTGTCACATGTTATATGTATGTCAAAATTTATTATTCAAAATTTTTATTATTACATTTAATATTTTTCTACAGTGTATTATTTTTTTGTAATTAAATATTTATTTGGTTTATTGCAGAAAATAAATTTCAAAAATTGCAACATTTTTCTGTGATGCTTGCAAGATTTTAGAGAAAGTTGTAATTGTTTTTTAAGATTATTGGTGAAATTGAAGCATTTCATATATGATAAGATAAATTTTAATAAATATTATTTAATTTTTAAAGATATTGTAAAGCTAATCAAATGCAGACAAATATTGCTACATTTTAAACTAGATATTTTTATCATTTCATAAATTAGTAAGAAATAATAAAACATATGTTTAAATATATTTGCTTAATTAAAAAATAAATTGGGTATTCAATATTTCTTATATTATTATTTTAAAATGATGTCTCATAATTTTATTTTTAATTTTTAAAAGTACCATAATTGAAAAATATGTATATGTTCTGTAATCTGATGATTTATTAGCCAATGGAAATTGTTTAAAAAATAGATATAAAAACTTTGTGTAATTAAATTATTGGTTATTGTTTCAAGGTTATTGTTTTAAAATTCTTGTTGTTAAATATTATCATGTTATATTTAAAGTTAATAGTCAATGATTTTAAATTTTTACTATAAAATTTTATTTTAAAAGTTGAAGGGATTTAAAAACTATTATATAGTTCATCCAAAAATGTCTGAATAAATCCAGTATATTTCCTGTCAGTGGATTATTCTAAAGGTTAATAGAAATTCAATGATAAATTATGAAACAGAAATCTATTATCTTATATTTATGGAAGTTGACAATAAAGGACCAAAAAATTTATGGAAGCACAGTTTCCCAGTGCTATATTAATATATATATATATATATATATATATATATATATATATATATATATATATATATATATATATATATATATATATATATATATATATGCAGAATATTTCGAAGTTGCAATCAAATATTATCCAGAGGTTTATTTTATATAGTGGTGATGTTTGTATTTATAAACTTTAAAACTTTTAAAAAATATTATTCAAGAAAAAATTACTGAAAAAGACTAAAATGTAATTTACCTCTAAACTGTATTAAATATTGGAGATGAGCTATAAAATATATTGCTCTTTTTATCTGCCTATAATATTGACATTATTTTGATGGATTATATTAATTAAGAGAAGAAATATTTATCTTCGAAGTAGATTGTGTTTAAACTTTTGGAAGAAAAGCATTTTTTAAAAAAAGGTAACTGCTATAAGAAATATAATTGCTAAGAAAAGTTATATTTAAAAAGGTGAATATGTAAATATAAAATAAAAACCTGTCACCTTAATCGCTATAATTTAATTGCAGAGAAAGAGAAAAATAGATAAGAAAGTAAAATATTATTATGCCAGAAATAAATAATATTTTTGTATTAGGAACTTGGATTTGTCTGTTTACTTTATATGTGTCTTATTGAAATATAATTTTAAAAGGAAAAGATGTCTGTTTATGCTAAATTGCATGCTTATTAATTGTCAGCAAAAATGATGGATCAATTCCCGAACTATTTGTCTACATGTGTGGGAGAAAATGACTTACCTTTCAAAATGGATTTTTATTTACTATTGAATAAATAAGTGTTCTCCTGAAAAGATTTATAGAACTAAACTGTCTTAATTCTCTTTTTAAAAAAGCAGGAAAAACATAATATTTCAAGATTTATGCATATTATAAAATTTGACATTATTTTTATTGGGTTTTGTTTTATGTGCTGTAGAGGAGAATTAGGAGAGAGAAAGCTTTCAACTATAAATGTTCTCAAAGCAAACACAGAACCCCCTAATTTATTAGAAAAACATTTTATAGAAGGACATTTATAAAGAGAATATTATGTAACTTTAAATTTTATTATTATTATTAGTTAATTATTTTTTTAAAAGAATATACTAACATTAGAATTGTAATTATATATTTATTTACATGCACATTTATTACATAAGTAATATTTACTAAGACTGTAACCTCAAGAATATGCGTGTAAAAATGCGATAATAGGGACCTCTACAGGTCTTAACCACAAACTTAGAATTATAATTTATTATAGGCTACAGTAGAAATTATATTTTTAGAAACTTTTAATCATAATAATATTAACTTTCTTTTAACATTTTTTTTTTAAAAAAAAAAACTTTTGAAAACATTTCTTTAGTTTATGATGTATACATGTTATTTATGATTTTTATATTTTATGAAAACCGAATCATAAAACATCAATAGATGTGATGGCAAATGGCAAATCACATAGGTAATTTAAATTGTTTTAATTATTATATGATGTATACTTTTTTAAAAATTGCTTGGAGTTTTAAAATATTCATCTTGTATTATATAAATAAATGAACATGTGGATGTGTGAGTTAATAACATAAATATTTTTTTTCTTTTGTTAAATGATATAAGCTTTGAATATATATATATATATATATATATATATATGTGTGTGTGTGTGTGTGTATTGAAGCAATGGATCTGAAGTCCAATCCATGCTTCACAGCCTCCTATAAACTTAATTAGTATTGTAGGCCTGAATTAAGTTTATAGTCCAATATCAGCAGGGTTTTGCATTTAAATATTTTGTTTTAAATATTCCATTCTAAGATTAGATTTCTGTTAATAAAAATTGCTTGTAAAATCTATTAGCCAAACATATATATACGTCAAAGCGTATATATATGAGTTAATGCAAAATTCTACTGAAATAAAATACTTATTTTATTAAAAGGAATAAGAATGTATTTTTCTTTTTAAATCTTGTTCAAATATTTAGTATGATTTGATTTTGAGATAAGCCCGCCAACATTTTCTAAAAGAATGTATATTTTTAATTAATTAGCCCATTCAAGGCAAATTAAAGATAGCCTTCTCTTTCTTTTTTAATTAATAAAATTCAAAGTTTAAAGAAAGAAATCTAGAGTAAAAAAAGTAAAGGTTATTTTTAGAAAATGTTACCTTGAAACAAAGGAGCATTGGGGCTTATCAAGATCTAAGACTATACAAACAATGGAAGGTAGCTGACAAAAAGGGTATAAATAGAAGTGAGAACAAAAGACTTAGAGTTTTCTTGCTGGCATTCAGATTTCTCTTTGGAGAACTCTTTCAGATTTTGCTTATTCAGATTTTATTCCAAAAAGTTATACAACTGAGTCGTCTTCAAAATCATGGAGAAGTTCGAACATGCTCAAGCTAAAAGTCATATGAATTTGATGGATTCTACTATGCTTAGCTAGGCAAATAAATAGCTTTGCCTATTGCCGAGGTTCCTAAATACCATCCAAAATGCCGTAGTATCCACCTAATAGTGATCTGAACTCTGTGCCGAGTCTGTAGGACTTTTTGTGAAACCATGCTACATATTTCCATTTTCATTGTCCGAAGAAATACCTATTGATGGTTGGATCAAGCCACGACACCACCGAACAAGAGCAAGGAACCAGGACGGTAATCATATCTCTCCTCCATTGAACTATTTACTTTCTACTTTTTTGTTCATACCTTTCAATGAATTATATTATGAATTATTTTATTTAATGATATTTGTAATGTAACCATTTTATTAGACTAGTCTTAAATATATATATGTGTGATCATCTATCTATATTTAACTTTTTTTTCCTCCGCTATTCTTCATTACTAACATGTGTAAATATTTTGTATTCCATTGCGGTTAAGTTTAAAAGTTAATTTTTTTCATTTAAAATCTCTTTCTAATTTAATTTATGTTTCTAAATTCGATACAAGTAAGTTTCCTTTGTTTGCCAACTTGATCTCCTCGATAATGGCTCTTTTGTCCGCCAGTAGCTTATTACATATATATGATTTAGCTATATATGTTTTAAATAATTTTTAAACTGTCTGTTTTTAACACAAAGCAATTAGAAAATGCTTTGCGAAAGATTTTTACTATTGTACTTTATCAAGGAGATTCAAGTCGCCAATTTTATTAAAATTATGAAGAAAAGACTTAGACCACAAAAAATATTATATTGTTTAATCTGTTTTTAGTGTCTAATTAGTTATTCATTAATTTAGGGGAATAGCAGAGGCCATTAAAAACATTCTTAATATTTTAAAGTCATTAATTAAACATATTATTTAACTATCAAAAGCTTGAGTTTCCTAATTTTATTATAATGCTTTATTTTACTTTTCCAATGATCCAGGCACGCAAAACACATTTCTTAGTACTTTTATTGCACATTTAACTATTTAGCTCTGTAGGTGTTCTTGTCCATGTCTCTACCTCTGTTGCTAAGCTTTGTGGCCAGTGAGAAAATAATTTATGTGTGTCTCAGATAATGTTGTTTTTTCATAATTAGCCTCGAGAATAGGCAAATAGGGCAGAGGTCATAGTATTCTTGATTTAATATCTCACGTATGGATGGCCTCGAGGTACTTTCGCCTAGTATTCGAACTGGTTAAACCAACATACATCATCTGACTGTCACTATATATATATATATATATAAAGTTTGTTATAACTTTATTAATTATAATGATTTAAAATGATACTTTGCTAAATAAAATATTTTATATTTATTTTAAATATAGTAATATTGACTGAATATGTTAATCAAAATCATTTGTGTATTTTGGTTAAGTTTAAGTGTATAAAACCTTTTCTTATTGTAATCATGGTTTGATAAAGTAAGATGTTAACTTTATTTACAATTGGGAAAATTGCCTAGTTTATTTTATGATATTGATTATCTAAATCTATTAGAAATTTTTTAGATGATAGTGGCAGCGGAGTAAAAAATGAAACCGTGAATGTTTATATTTGTTGGATATGTTAAGAAGATAAAAGAATTAGCCTTTATTATATCTAAGTACTTATTATGCAAATAAAGTTAACATAGCTGTGTATTTTGTTTTTATTTCCATGGATAATATTTGATATTCATATTAAATTGTTATGGAAGTGCTAACATGAAGGCAATACATTATTTTTTAGAATATTAGACGAGGTCATACCTATTGTTTCACATTGATTTCCATGTGGATTTTTGAATTATTTTATACTATCACGTCTTTATTCTAGTTCTTTCTTCATGTCCTATGCATTGTATCACTATTGTAATTTCATTAGTAACCTGTCATGTAGTCTAGTATTTTGAAAAAAACAAATGGATAAATTTAAAAATATGAATTGTTTTTAAGAAGGCAAGATAGGTGTTGAGTTGAGTAAAAATACAAATGATATTGAATGTCTAATGCTGATGATTAGATAACAAAGGAATCATATTTTTTCTTAATATTTTTGAAATGATTTTGATGGTAAAGGAATCATAACTATTTCTAATTTATTTTTTAAATACTTTTTGATATTTTTGATTTTTCATAAATCAACAACATTGTTTTTGAAATAATGCATATTTTACAATGAAACATCAAACTGAGGAATATGAAATGTATGATGAATGCTTATATTTTTATTTGATAATTTTATATTCTATGTTTTTGAAAATGAACACATAGTTTTACACTTAGAATGGTGCCAAACAAATTATTTTTAGTACAGAAATAAACATTGTTGTTTTGTCATCTTATATTTTAGTAATTTAGAATAAACACAAAACATATTGCAATTGACAAAATATTATGTTAGGCATTTTTTATATATATTTTCTGAAAGGGAATAATATTTTCATATTCATTAAACTAGTAAAACTACCTTCTCCTTATATTCTTATTGCCAATTGCAACCAAGAAAAATATTGCACTAACCCAAGGCTTGAATTTAAACTCTTTTCAGGTTTCAATAGTAATTTTGTAAGTTTTCCAAATATTATGCCTATTGACCCTCCAAAAATTTCTGCCCTGTTGTGTTAAAAGCAGATATACATAAATACATAACAAAATCAAATCTACATACAAAATATTAAAAACTTGTTTCTTTGTGTTGTTGTAGTTCAGAATGCCACCAGTGTCACATGAAAGCAATTTTCAATTTCATGCATCTGTGCAAAACAAAGTCTTTCTTTTTTCCCTTCTCTAGTTGGACTTTAAGACTTCTTCCCACTGCATGAATGTGGTTCAAACGCTCATGTTGGGAGCACCATGTCGTGTGTAAAAACCTTTTAATGGTCATGATTATGTAATCAGTCAACAAAACTAAAAGGCAAAACAGACATTCTCAACCAGCATACATAGGATTATCTCATACTTTTCATGTAAACCCACACCAAGACTTCCTGATCTAAGTACATAATTAAAATTTTTGACATTACATAGCCGTGATGTAGCTCAGTATATGAAGCAATACTCTCTCCCAGGGTTCTTCTAACAGCTCAGGACCTTAGTACACATTATACATGTTATGATTGTATTATTGATTATAATCCTAATTGGGTATACTACTCAACCAAACATTTCTGCCAATTTTATAGCCATGATTAGACATAACTTTCTATGAATTAGGTTCAAAGCTTGGGATACTAATTTTTAACATCAAACAGAATTTTAATTCTAAATGATTATACTACATTTCCAACATATAGAAGCATAATCATAATTAATCATCATAATAAAAGTTTATTGTAGGGTGGTAGCTTACAAGTTAATTTAAGAAAATGATTTCACTGGCCTTTACATTATTACAGGTGGAGGTCATGATGATTTACATATTTGAGTGTGTAAGCAAATTAATCAATGATTAATGTTAATAAATAAGTATCAGTCATTATGACCTTTGAAATACTAATCAATTTGAATATATTATGATAGATGCTATTGTGCAAGGGTTTGATTCTACAATCATCTGGTGATACATACAGATAGGTGAAGATTAAAGTGAATGAGGATTTCTACTCTCCCACAAATATTAATAAGATTTAAGATCAGCTTAGCAATCAAATGGTATGGTTCACTGAAGATTGTTTGTTCCTGGCCGCAGTGGTGTATCTGCTTCAAGCCAAGGGCAGACCCCCGAGGAAAGTGTATATGTGCTATATCTAGGATTTGGGGTCACAAGGAGTCTCCACAACCTGGCCCACAGCATCTGGTCTACCCTTATGCAGTTTGACCATATGACCCATGAACCATACAGGAGATATAAACCTAATGAAGATATACTACTCATGTAAGCATCGATAGTAATATTTAGATAAACCTTTCACCCACACTATGAAATGTCATGAATTTGAGATTCATAACCTGCTAGGAAATAATATTCATTAATAAATCTGTAACAAAAATTTTTACTATCATAATATAGTTAACACTTGGCGAATATTATCACTCATAGTGTGATTGGTAGCTTTCAGCTTGTGCATACATTACTGATATACAATATTTTAATTTACATATCAGATAGCATATATAAGTAATGCACCATAGATATTTAAATAGTGTTGCAATATTGCCATTCTGTGAGAGACCCCTGATAAGAATACTGCGGAATTACTAATTTTGTTTCCCATTCATTAAATTTAAAATTGAAACTATAAATAGGATGATCTTTATTTTACCATGTGAGGTAAGGTTTTTGCATGGCAATCATGATTCTCTTTGAAAAGTGGTGGATCTGGTATCATGATGTTTTCTGAGACAACTTGGCAAACCCATGGCTGGTCTTCATGAAACACCTTTGCAGTCTGAAAAACAAACTGTATATTGACACATGGGAACAGATTACTCTGGATGAGCTGACAATTATACCTCTTAAATTGACATCTAAGTTGTAAAAAGAAATGTGAACCAAAAACAGAAAACAGAAGAAGGAAGAGAGAAAAAAAAGAAATGAAAGAACAAAGAATGAAAATAAGAAGAAGGATAACTATACCTGATATCTTGCCTCACAAAAAGGGGTATGACTCTTCTGGCTGTACAAAACAGCTTACCTTGAGATAACAGTAATCTTAGCAGCATCCAGTCCCTGTAGAATTTGCCTAGCTGCATATCCAAATAGCATATTGCTATTATGGAAATTTTTAGTGCTGTTAAGGTTAGCAGAGCTACTTTGTCTTTGTAGGTTGGACAGACGTGCTCCCATGATTCTCACAAAAGATGGACTATTTATAGCCAGATCCCTGACTTTATTGAAAACAGTCAGATTGAGTGATCATATCTGCTTATTGGCCTGTATTGATCATTGGCTATGTGTTTAGTTGTACATCAGCCTATTGGCCAGCAGCAAACAATGCGTAATCCGATCAGATAAGAGGGAATCTGGAATAGTCCACTTCTGAGAGATGGGAGTGTATCATCACTTTGGGTGAGAAAATTACTTATAAATTTTCAAACATTAAATCAAACAGCATTTTAAGGTGACCAACTATTTTTTTGTACAAAAGGAGAACAAGTAGAATTTCATTTCATTGTATATAGTGATTTGGATTGTGAAAAAAAATGGATTCTTCACCGTTCGACTATATATTTTTAAAATAATATAAAAATTAATAGTAATTGTAGTATTTTAGTTTTATATAACTTATTAATTCTTGAAATCATATTTTTGTGTTATATTAAATTTTTGGATAATTCTGAATTTTCTTCCAATAGCGCACACACATCAGAACAACCTACACCCCCTTGTTGATTTTAACCGTTAAAACTGTAGCTACTGTCATTACAGGATTGTTGCGATTTTTCAACGTTCCAGTGCTCATTATTACGCGAAAATGCCCTCTGTATTGCAGCATTAGGGTTGGGGCAACATAGTGCACATTCAGCAATTAATTTTCATTTGTATGTGTGTGTTGGTGGGGGGGGGTATATTCTTGTTTAAACTGCGGAAATATTTCTACCCACTTTCTGTTCATGCTCACTTTTTAAACTACCCATTTCTTCAGTTTTTCTTCATTTAAATACATATTGTTCTTCGAATTTCTTCAAGCAGACAATTGTCATCAATAACATCTTTCAATTCCTTCATTACAAATACGAATACAACTATTGAAGAAACATCTTATTCAATTTCACCTTTTAAAAGAGTACACTTCAAGAAATCTAGTTCAGTGAACTTTACCAACCATTGCTCAAGGTATCCATAACAAATTTTATAAAAAATTTCTAACTTCTTTTAGAAATTTATCCTTAATTCCAAGATTAGATCCTTTCAAAATTCTAGTTTTTCTATAGGATTAGCGGTAGAATCCATAGTGCATCTCGTTCTATATTATAAAATAAAATCTTTTAAAACATCATTAGATTTCACTGGTATGGGTGGCTGAAGAATTGGACGTTGGAATAAATTGAAGCCTATCCATTTAAGTATGAGAGTTTGCTATCTTAATATAAAACTGATGCGTGTGGGAGATGATAATCTGGACCAACTAATGACTGCTGGTTCAGCAGGGAATACTTATATTGGTGAATACTTATTTTCTACGTGTGTGGTCATGTGTATCAGCATATGAGATAGTGTGAATAGTTGAAAGATGCTTGAAAGTCTGAGTTCAAATCCCCTATATTTAATGTCTACAGGTGAAATTTTATCATATTCAAGTTCTAGGGTATTTTTGTGAGAAAATTATGCCTGGTTATAGAGGGAATAGAGCATAAGTTGTGATGTATCGTTTTGAAAGAAGCCTTCAGAATGAAATGTCTCAAACTTAAAAAATATGATTGAGGATTATATAATTGTAAAATGCACTCCATCGCTTGAGTCACAGCAAACCACCTTACTTTTGAATACCCGAGAAGCTTTTTATATTCAACACCAGCCTCTACATAAAATTGTTTAAGACTTGCTACTCGATCTTAAAGTGACTAAAATAGAAATATATGTTTGTAATCATGACTTCCACATTAATTATCATAGAATTAGAAACTATTTATATAAAAGATATTTTGTAAAATGTGCGTATAGCAAGGAATTCCCTAAATATTCCTCTTGAGTAAATTTTTTAGTTTTGTGCTTACATTATTGACTCTTCCGTTGCGTCCACAATTCGTATACAATTGCTAAAATATGCGCATTTCAACCAATCACCCCCTTGAATAAATCTTTTATATATGTGTGTGAGTACATTATTGATACCTTTTCGGTTAAGTCCATCATAATGCGTATTCTGTCAGTAATGCTAAAACTTTTGAATTCAAATTATTTTCGGATATATTTGATAAAATTTCCACAGTTTCTACTTCAATAATCTGAAAATTTAAAATCTTAAGATGAATGTCATTTTTAATATCCAAATATCTTACTAAATATTGACATAATTTTATTTCTTTGTAGTTCGACGCATCTGATAGAACATATACAAATGATACGGGTCTCAAATCTTCTAATAGTATTTTCTTGCAAATTTCATTAAACACTCCAATTATTATTGACTAGCATTCAATTCTTGCACAAGAAACTTTTGTATTATGAAATTTTTTTAATAAATTGATAGTAAAACTCACACATACTTCTCAAACTCTGTTTATGGATGAATTGCTATTTTCTTTCATTTGATCCAAAACTTTCGGTTTTAAAAAAAAAAAATTAGTTAGGGAAAGTCGAAGCTACTACATCAATATATGTTTTATGTACTAATCAATGTTCTTTGTTATTACACTGCCAACCAATCACAACAAAAAAATATCCTTAGCAGATTTATATTTAACCGTAAAATCATCATTATCTTTATTGTCTATAACAAATGGAACTCCTTTTTTAAATTTTCATTAAGATGATTTTTCGCCTCTTTGAACGATTCATATTGCATTCTAAAAAAATAATTTTTAAATTTATATTTGCACTAGTAATATTTAATTAATAAAAGATCAAAGTTAAATGTCAAGTAAGTTTAAAGAAGTAATATTGATTTAAAATTAAAAGAAACACAAAAACTTCACATTTTATTTAACAATAATAACTGTATTTATCAATCCCCTTGACCAAGTCAAGCAGCGAGACTCTCTGCTTTCGCCTGTGAGTCTATATGATGATACTTGGGTGAAAGTTTCGTTTTCCTCTTAGTCTTATTAATATATCTTTTTCTCTGCATTGACCTTTTCAAGTTTCAATCTGAATGCTAGGTGATTTTTTATAAAGTATAACTGTATATTACCATGATACGTTTAATAAATTTATTATAAAACAATAATAATTAATGTTCTATTCAAAAGAACTTGCCCTTAGAACCACATTATTTTTATTTAATTTAGAGTATTTAGTAAATAATAAGCTTTTATTCAAAGATACTCAGTAAAACTATATAGAATCATTTTTGTATGTTCTAAGGAAAATCTCCGCAATCCTCATTCGTAAACAGCAAACGTGCACTCGGTGACAACTTTACAGAGAATTGCGTAGAAAATCATATATTGGATGCAGGATATGCGCAGACCCATCAAGAATAATGGTAGTGAATTCTTGTGCTAATAACTTGAAGTTATGAGCATTTGATTGTAAAGCATCTATATTTAATGAATCCAGTATATGATTATCTAAACAATTCTACTTTATACAGTGCATGTAGTTCATTTTAGTAGAAAGTATCAAATATAATTATATGAACACGAACTATAAAAGATTGCATGTAATAATCGTTATAGTTTATATATTTTAGTAGTACAAAGAAGTACAAAAGAATGCAAATGAGTATTTTGGGATTGCAGGTTTTAAAGGGGTACGCGTCACAAAAAAAGCAGTATACAACTCTCTAAAAGAGTATGGTTGGTCCCCTTAACTATTTGTTATAAAAAAGTGTTATATTGTATTGAAATAAAAAATCAGACAAACAATAATTTTATCATGATTTTTAAAATAAACATGTACATAGTAAAGTGAAAAGTTCATTCAAAATACTTACTCTCAACCTTTACGTAACTGGAGCAAACATAATAAATTTGTGGAAGTCTCATTGGCAAAGTACAGAAATAAGTTGTAGTATCATTTTCTTGAAGATTTTCCAAAACTAAATCACTCCAAGTGTTATTAATTATGTTAGAAAGAGAGTTAGGTAAGGGTGTGCTTTTTTTATACCATAAAATGTCTTTTGATGTGAAATTCATTGATAAAGCAAATGCATTCAGTACACACGATAATTTGACAGTGCTACCTACTGGTACAGTTATATATGAAGGATACATATCTGAATAAAAATAATACATTTAAGTGCATTGATTATCAGACACACATGTATTAAAAGTTCAAAGTTAAAATAAACACATCGTTTATCACGATTTATATATTTAAAAATGTAAACATTTTAAAAAATTTCAAAGAATAGATATAACAATATATACTGTAAATTAAAACGGATGCTTCAAGTACAGTAAATAATTATGATACCTACTTAATGTGACATTGCTTAATTCAAAACATTCCAATACTCTCTCGTTGTGTCAAGGATTATATTTCGGCTAAAAGACATATAATTTGCTAGTGTAAGTAACAGGATTACACTAATCCAAAAGTTCCATCTCACTAAATGACTATATTTATTATTTCTATTAAATGGACCTGGCAATTCTCGTTTGATTATACTTACAAATTTTCATGACTACGAATGATAAAATAAACAATAGAAATACATTAATAATTAGAAATATTTGATTAAGTGTATTTTCAATATTTAATAAATAATTAAGTAACTTGTTTGCTCAGGTAGTTCACAAATAAATAAATCTGTGCTGAGAACGAAAGAGATAATCATAAGGTCCAGTATCAACCAATCTCAAAATACACTAAGGGGACCATTTTTAAGCCTGATTGTAACTAACAATGCAACGTTTTAATGTCTAACAGAATATATTCTTATTGAAAATATATGCATTATTTAGAGTAGTGTATGTCAGTACATAAGTAAAATAAATGAAAAGATTTTTGAAAATATATATACATCAATTAGTAACTGCAAAGCTTTTTTATTCAATATTATTTATATCCAGAAATTTCACAGAAATTCTGTCACAAAATGGTTTCATTGAAGTTCTGTGGCTATGTGGATAAGTTTTATTTGTTTACTATTAGGACTATGGTTTAATACAGTAGTTAAAGTTCAGATTCCAGATTAGATGATTTATTTCCATTAATTGATTTTTTTTATAAACTTGCATCACCTAATTTTATTAATTAGTTGCTAGTATAAATTAACTCTATAGTTAATTTCAATTTATCCAAACAAATTAATTTAACACAGTTTTCAAAATTAAATAATATATTCTTTACTGGAATTACTTTCGATTGTTTCACTGACAATCTTTATCAACCATTAATACAAATGTACAGAAAATAAAAACTTGCATTACCCATCATTCAATACATTCAAATTTTCCACAATTCTGTTGTTTTTATATTATAAATTTGAATAGATTGAATGATGGGTAATGCAAGTTTTTATTTTCTGTACATTTGTATTAATGGTTGATAAAGATTGTCAGTGAAACAAATGAAAGTACTTCGGGTAAAGAATATATGATTTAATTTTGAATACTGTGTTAAATTAATTTGTTTTAATTATTATTATATGATTTAAAAATATAGACATTTAACGGTTATATATATATATATATACACACCTGGGTCTCGTTTTATGCGATAGATAGGTTCCTCAGAAACCACACGCAAATTGCGCAAAAATAGACGTAACTTATATTGAAAAAGGGGGGATGTGGTCTGTGATTTTTCAAATTTGAGTAAATTCGCATAAAAGCAAAGCACCAACTTAAAATTACTTTAAAATTCACGCAAAAAAAAAAATAATAAGGAAATAAAATATGACTAATAAAAAATTTCAAATTTGAAAAAAATTGATACAAGACAAACTTTTTTTAACTATAATATTTAATTTTATTCAAAACAATATATTTTTATGCATACTTTACAGTAATTTACATTTTTTATACACAATTTAATTATTATTGCTATTTGCCATTAAACAGATTCGTTTGCAAACTGGTAAAAAATCAGATTCTTCACAAGAGAAAATACAACTAGCACCAATGTCACTCTCATGTTGTGTTAATGGTTTTCTGGTGACAATGTAATTAGTAATTCATCTAACAAATAAAAATTAAATTCTTATTTTTGTCTTTAATTTTTTAATTTTTAATTTTAATTGTGCCCACTGCTATTACTCACCTTTTAAAAATAAACTTGCGGACACTAAATGATTAATAATTGATTATGTTCTTTTTTAAAAGCAAAAACAGAATGTGATTTAAAATGCAAAATTAGCATGCACAATGTTTGAACAAATTTACATTATAATCTTCTAAAATTTAATGTGTGTATACATAAAATGTGGAAATCATGATTTTAATTTCATTATTGCATAAAATGTTACTATTATAAAGCACTGAAAATATTGAAATTACTAAGATGAAAGTCGAATTCCAATAATGAGCTATTACTTTCAATATAACAAGTAAGTGCTCAAAATTTATTATTTAAAGTAATAGCGCATTATCGAGTTCGACTTCAGGTGAATCGCGTAACTTCAAAATCGTGTTAAATAAGTCAGCGTAAAAAGAGACCCAGAGGTGTATATATATATATATTAAAAACAGCTTAAACGATGGAAAATGTCATGAATAAATCTGTAGCGATTCCAACCAGAAGTTAATTTTACTAGTATGATTTTATTAAGTCCTTTAGATATGCCATTTAAACGTTTATCAACAATGTTATTGGTGTTTTGTGGTTGTTCATTTCTTCCAGCATTACTAGAAGTTCAATTTCGTTTATAAAGCAGATTAGCACAATATCTATAAGTTTTTTTCTAAATTTGTTGACAAAATTCCAGTTAACTCTATGGAAACAAAATTCAACTAACCTTACTGTTGTATATAAAGACAAAATAAATTTGGTTGGAAATATTACAAGAATTTCAGTCATCTGCCATAAAATTCGTTGATTGCAGATATTTGGTAGAACATCCAAAATTACACTAATTTGAAATACGTTTTAGATATTTATATTGTATTACGAATTATTGGTAATTCTGACTTAGTTCAACAGCTTTTTAAACCTTTCCAGTGAAATAACTTATTTTTCAATAGAAGATGTCAATTAAATTCTTTCTTTGAAATGTACAAA
The DNA here is from genome assembly GCA_028023455.1 of Epiperipatus broadwayi. NCBI lineage: Eukaryota > Metazoa > Onychophora > Udeonychophora > Euonychophora > Peripatidae > Epiperipatus > Epiperipatus broadwayi. The sequence goes on from JAQFVV010006233.1 coordinate 6,468,993, forward strand.
TCGCAATTGTTGATAATTGCAGAAATAAAATGAAACTTGCCAAGCGCTGTTAGCCGAGAGGTTATCGCAGCCGCCTTGCAAACAAGTAGTTGGTTGCAGACGGTTGTGGGTTCGCATCCTGGCCGATGCTATGACATATGAAAAAAAAGTGAAACTTAGCAAATTGTTTTTATTTTTATTTTTAACAGTTTCTTTATTCGTCTAGATACACTGTCTTGTCTTATTTAAAAAGCAATCGAAAAAAATAACTTAATTGATCGTTAACGGGATTCTAAAATTTGTTATTTTTTTAAGGTTTTCTTTTTTAAACAAAATATGATTTTCTTTAACTTACTTTGTTTTTATCTGACTGTCTGAGAACTCTTGTAACTCAGTTTACACTTACATCACAATATCCGATCTTATTGAAACTTTCCTAATAATAATACGTTTTGTATAGTTTCCAACCAACCATCATTGTTTACTATTTATCAATACAAAATTATTGCACTTTCATTAAACTTAAAACTGTACATAACGGAAATATAAACTTGAAACTTTTATTAAATAATAATATATCAAAATTCATAACTTTCCTCTGTCTGCATATAATGTCTTTTCATGCAAGCCTCAATAGTCTCCATATTTAATATGTATTCGTTAAAATTCATAACTTTCCTCTGTCTGCATATAATGTCTTTTCATGCAAGCCTCAATAGTCTCCATATTTAATATGTATTCGTTAAATGGCTAGGCAAAACCAGTCTTATAAGAGAAGGTCACTATTTATAGAAATGTGGTGCAGTTTTCTACTGTCTTGATTTTGGACAAAAGTTCCGCAGAAAATTTTGTTTCTGACTTTTCAGGCAATCTGATTATGGAAATATATTCTAAGAAATCTCTTTACCTCTTGAATCAAATTCTTTGAACCTTGCATTTGTCTGATTTTTCACCTAAAATGTTGATATCATTGATTATGTTAAATCTAGAAATATAATTTTTATTTATATAACTATCTGCTTTGTTATACAAAGAATAATCAGAATCCCTGATGAAGCAATATCCTCTCTCTTTATATGAAACAAATCTCTTTTGTAAACAACTGATTTTTATCTGCCATAATGTGTTAATATCTTGTAGTTTTGATGATATATTTGCATACCAGCTTTAAAACCATCGTTGGCACAATCCATGTATTTATGACACACATACACTTACTTTCTTAATAAATCTATACTCTGTATTACTATATGTTTTTTTCCTCTTTTTTTTCTCTTTATCTCAACTTATCATGAATCATCTTTTATTCTTTGTACGTTTTAGCACAGATTTATAAGATGGAGGTAAATGTTTAGCTTTAAAGATACAATACATTTAAATTAAGAATCAAAACTTTAAGGACACAGCAGGTAACAGAAATTTAAATTAAGAGTTCAAAAAGAGGGTCTTTAACCTTGAATATCGTTTTAACTTTGGTTATCTGAAGTGTGAACACTTGATGGGAGCGTCCAAGGTTCTTTCTTTAATAGCATTTACATTTTGAAGATATATACAGGCAGCAGTTTGATTTCAGGTTTGTTTCATTTTTAGTATGGGAAGCTCCGTATTTCCATAGCCACAGTCCAGAAGAGCACAGCAGTCATCCTACTCCTAGCACATTGTTAGGTTAAAGTACAATCTGGATAACAAATTTTTAATAACAACAATGATAACAAGTTAACCAGCCTGCCATTGACAACAAACCTTCGCTTTTATTACTCTTTTTTATCCTTTGGATCCATTGAACATTGCATCATCAATCCAAGTGGTTTCTTTGGTCTGTGCTATTATATCACTTCAAGTAATGGATGCATTAGTGGCACATGTTGAATTGCAATTTCAATCTGACCACATTTTTCTCTACCTCGGTTTGGTAGATCAGAAGCACATGTTGAGATTGCAATTTCAATTGGACCACATTTTTCTCTACCTTGGTTTGGTAAATCAGAAGCACATGTTGAGATTGCAATTTCAATCTGACCACATTTTTCTCTACCTTGGTTTGGTAGATCAGAAGCCCATGTTGAGATTGCAATTTCAATCCGACCACATTTTTCTCTACCTCAGTTTGGGAGATCAGAAGCACATGTTGAGATTGCAATTTCAATCTGACCACATTTTTCTCTACCTCGGTTTGGGAGATCAGAAGCACATGTTGAGATTGCAATTTCAATCCGACCACATTTTTCTCTACCTCGGTTTGGGAGATCAGAAGCACATGTTGAGATTGCAATTTCAATACAACCACATTTTTCTCTACTTCGGTTTGGTAGATCAGAAGCACATGTTGAGATTGCAATTTCAATCCGACCACATTTTTCTCTACCTCAGTTTGGTAGATCAGAAGCACATGTTGAGATTGCAATTTCAATCCGACCACATTTTTCTCTACCTCGGTTTGGGAGATCAGAAGCACATGTTGAGATTGCAATTTCAATCCGACCACATTTTTCTCTACCTCGGTTTGGTAGATCAGAAGCACATGTTGAGATTGCAATTTCAATCCGACCACATTTTTCTCTACCTCGGTTTGGGAGATCAGAAGCACATGTTGAGATTGCAATTTCAATCCGACCACATTTTTCTCTACTTCGGTTTGGGAGATCAGAAGCACATGTTGAGATTGCAATTTCAATCCGACCACATTTTTTTCTACTTCGGTTTGGTAGATCTGAAGCACATGTTGAGATTGCAATTTCAATCGACTACATTTTTCTCTACCTCGGTTTGGTAGATCAGAAGCACATGTTGAGATTGAAATTTCAATCCAACCACA